>CAMGYJ010000007.1:48582454-49060221 GCA_946122785.1 Linum tenue | reverse complement strand
AACCTCGACAGGACCCGAAGCGACAAACTCAGGGACTTTTTGGCCACAAACAAACAAGTTATTGTTCATTATTATAGAATAGGCCGGAATTGCATGGGCTGGTTGTGCTAATAAATGATAATCATGTAAATGACAGCAGCCCATGGACTTAGCCCAGGACGGCCCAATATTTCCATGTCCATTTATCCACGGCCAGCAAAGACCCAGCCATCTAGGCTCTTAACCGAGCCCACCCTCAACCCAACTCTGAATCATCTGCAACGCGGCCCGCGGCTGGTCCATCGGAACCATATGACCCGCGTCGTAAACCTTGAGCAACGCCAAGGGCCCATAGCTCTTCAGCTCCCCTGCTTTCCTTCCTCCCAATACAAACGGCACCGTTTGAGCCGCATCGAACCCCGGCTGGCCCGACCAGTTCAGGGCATTGACCCACTCGGAGTTCCCGGCCCAATTGCATATCAGATCGTACTCTCCGACGTAGATTAGCGCCCTGATCCCGCTCTGGAGGAGCTCCGGGATGCCGAGTTTCAGGTCCGCCAGCCAGTCCCCTCTCATTGCGCCGTAGACCGTGAGGTTGCAGTAGACGAAGTCGTAGTCCGGCGCCACGCCGATGGCCGCCCTGACTTTTGGGTCGGTCAGGAATTGATCCATTCTGGTCCGGTCCAGGCAGATGTGGTCGGCGCAGTGCTTTCTGATGTCGAACCACTGCAGGGCAGAAATTTCACAGGGAAACTTCTAACTCATTTTTATCAATAAAAATTGATAATATAGGGTAGGGTTGGGAAACAATGCATACGAACTATGAATTATGATCCATACCAAGAAGTTGAAGTATAAATTAGGGATTAGACCAAATACTATATCGTTCAGACCAGATTACGCATACATGGTATGATCGGGTAAGGTCTTATCATGGTAGATCACGTTAAATGACAAATAATAGTTTTGTTTAGTCAACCACACGAAAAAATCAAATCAATAACCAATAATTTTCTCCCCTTAAAACATAAATGTCAACACACATGCATAATTTTGATACAACAAATCCTATTAAATAAAGAAAAACACAAAGTTGAAGCAGTCCAACTTACACTATATATCATAAATGTCAACATAATATGATATAGAGAAACAATTGTCTCTAGTATATGACTGGAGTGTGGTTTATGAACGAAGGAGGAGGCAAGATTCGCAAAAATTAGGGTTGAAATTTTTATCTCGTTAATTAATTGAGAGAGTGGCATGGTACATGAAACTTGTACTGTATCGGCTGTTCAACCACAAAATATCACTATCAGAGGATAAACCTATATGTGGTATTTAACGGTACTAACGACTGAACTACGGTTAAATCACGATTTGCCGTAAAATACCCTAACGCTGACTTTTCGGTAAGGTATTATGGATCATGAAGAGTGGCCAAATGAGATGCTAACACAAATTGGGAAGTGGGTTGGATCTGTAGATTGATCCAGTAAACCACGGTCTGAACTATACCAGACCAAAAAATCAATACATCCCATAATAATACCAATCATGAACCACATGAGATCATTCGTAACGATCTACGCACCAAACTATTCGATCTTATTTGGTTTACGATTTTTTTTAAGCGTCTGATCTATTTTCTCAAAAATAATCAATGTGACCAAGTTAGCTAGTTACTTACGCTGGTATTGCCGATTATCTTGGTCACGGCGTTGAAAACGTTCATACAAGTCGCGAATCCGTCCGTGCAAGCAGCGCCGCCTTGAGAACCTGCTTCATTCAAAGAGTGATACTATTACCTGCTACCACCGGAAAAATAAAATTGATTGAGGTGGCGAGGTTTTCAAATTACCGCAATTTGTTACCGCGGTCAAACATGGGGGAACCAGCTGGCTGGCGATGGAATCATGATCGGACTGCGAGATCAGTTTTGACGACAGTGCGAAATCTGGGTAGGATTTGAACTGGACGGCGGGATCGGTGATCCCGTTGCCGATGGCGAACCCCTTCAAGTTTATACGAATTATTTCCTCGCCGGCGTTGGTGTTGGCTTTGAAAATGCGGGAAGCCAGGGCAGGGACGTAGTGGCCGGCGTACGATTCTCCGGTGATGTAGAAGTCGCGCTTCGCATGTTCAGCATGGTCTTTGAAAAACAGCTAAATATTATATAAATAATGGTAAGTTTAGGTTTATCTGTTTAAATGTATAATTTGAAGTTGTATCATAATTTAAATGTATAAGTTTAGGTTGTATCATAAAAAAATTTGTACCGTTATGTAATGGTATAACTTGAAGTTGTACCGCATATAAATGTACAAGTTAAAGTTGTACAATAAAAAATTTATAAAAAAAATATAGGTACAATTTGAAATTATACCATAACGTTAATGTAAAACTTCAAGTTGTACCCATTGTAAAATTCTAAAAGGAGTGATAACGTAATTGTTGAAGATGTGTACGGACGGACCTGCAAGAAGGTGTACAAGTCGTCGGTAACGCCGGCTTCGTCGTGGCGGGTGTCGCCGGGATCGGTGGAGTAACTGAATCCGGTGCCGGTTGGCTGGTCCACGTAAATAATGTTGAACACCTGCTGGGAAGTATAAATGGTCTGTTAAATATGAATATGGGATCCATGTATATGCTTGTTCTTGGTTCTTTTGGTATTTAATTTCCTTGCTTTCACACGTAAAAATTGGAATAAATCTTAATTAGTTATGTAATTTACTGAAATGACAAAAAAAAAAAAAACACAAATTTTACTGGTAAATATCAATCAACAACCAGTAAGTACTTTGACTGGATATTCACACCATATGAGAGTGGGCAAATATAAGAGAAATTCCAAATATGTGATCATGGATTAATTTTTAAGAACCCAATATTGGTGCATGCAATGAATTGGGACAAAAATTTGTATTTATGGGCTTGGAGTTTACAGAGAAAACGTCGAACGTCATTGTGCATTAATCAACTGTTGATGATATCTGAAACGAGAATTCGAGTATAGAAGACCTCCTGACTATCACAAATCCTGGTAGTTTGGTTTCATATTAAAAACCATAATTCTTAATTACGAGAAATTGCATATATAGTGGATGTCATATATAATTTCCATGAGTTGGCTGGTTTATTCAACATATATACCTGGTCCCAACCATATGCGTTCCAGGCAAGGGTGAGATCTGGATTAAGGCGTACAGGGCCATTATCATAGAACAGTGATATTTCACCGGAACATCCTGGTCCTCCATTCAGCCATATTGCTACCGGAGCGTTCGGATTATTCCCCCTCGTCGGAAAGAAAAAATAGAACATCCTGAAAATCATGGAAGAAAACAATCAAACGGTGGGACTTCTTATCACGGACATTTAGCTACTTACCTGGTTGCTTTAGTGTTGGGAAGGGAGTAATATCCAGCATAATGACCAAACTGCTGAAGAGAAGGGCCTGGAGTAATGTTCAAGAGAGAGATAGTCGAATTGATTTGCTTCTCTAAACCTCTTACTCTTAAAGCGATTGAGAAGCATGAAGAACAAGAAAGAAACGTGAGAAGAAGAGAAAAGAACCAAGTTGAAGAAGTATTCATTGTTGTTGGTTGATGTGGGTTCATGGAATGGAATCACAAAGAATAGAGTTGAGTTTATATATCTAAGGTGTAGCTCAACCTTTCCAATGGTTGTGCTGCAGTTCTTTATTTATGTCGTCAATTCAATGGATTTGAGTAAATTCTCCAACAAAATTGAGATAAAAAGGAAACGAATTGAAAGAATTATGATCATGCCTTCATTGAACTTGGTAACTTATTATTGTCAAAAAAAAAATGGTAACTTATTACTGTTAAAAAAAATTGCTAACTTATCTAGTTTTAAAAATTCGTGATGAAAAACATATTTTTATTTTAAAGTATGTAGGTCAATTTTGAAAAGATAACAGCATGGCAATGTACAAAAATTTATTATTTCGTAATAGGTAATGTCCAATTTATTTTATTTACTTGCGTAATTTTTATTTGTTTAATTTAATTTGAATTCGAAGGATATAATTATCAGGTGCAATGAATTCTCTCCTACTAATGATGTAGTTTGATTAAGGGTTCAGTACTAATCATCTACTAGTATTCTCAGGTGTATATCAGGGTGCGTGAGATCAAAGAAGAGTCAACAATGATCGAAATCGACACCATTTGATATATTGAAATTCTTACAATTAAGAGTTGATATGATCATAGTATTCTTCAACATTTCTTTGGCACATTTCAATTCATATGATTTTTATAAATTTTTGTTTTATAAAGCAGAGTTAAAATGAATGAGATATAGTTTGTTGAATTTGCAAGAAATTGAAAAACTCTTAACTATAGCTATTGATATTTGTCCCAACAGTAACTAAAGGAGGTTATGCATCAAAATCTCAACTCTTTTTTACATGAGATGTTTGGAAATAGAGCTGAAGCACTGTTTTGTCAATTATATGATTTTTCATTCGGAATATTTTTTGAGGCATATAATCAGTAAATAAAGTAATCAATTTTGTAGCTACTGCTTTCAAACTGCGAAATATTTGGTGAAGGCTTCATTTCACCTCTAGCTAAACATGTCTTGTTAATTAATGTTGATTTCTTTAAGAATTATAGATTTCTCTCTTATTTAATGTGAAATTTGTCTAGATTTGTCATGTAGTTTTTGTTTTAATATTCGCTTGAGAACACATTTTTAGAAGTTCTTTTTTTTTGTGAAGACCAATTTATTTATGTGAAGATCAAAATATGAAATACCATGCAAAAAGCCCAAACTCAGGCAATTATGGTACCTGACGTCATTATAATATCTTAGAGCAAATTAAATGTGAAGTAGAAGGACACAAATCATAATTAAATAAAAAAAGAGAAGTAGAATGACACATATAACCTTCCTTCAAATGCGCACAGGCCCTCCTTTTCCAGTTTAACCCCATCCTCCGGTGGAATGTCTATATATTAGTGTGTAGAGATAGATAGATCTACACAAACATATAAGGCAATGTCAATAAACAAGTATTGCCACATCAGCCGATGGTGTTTAAACCGCATAAGTCGGAGGGACTAATTAGTCTTCTCCTCTCCCTGCCTTCTCGCTAAAATCGTCCGCAGCGGTTACTTTTTTTCCCCTTAACATCTTACAATCCCACCAATTAATTTTCTCCATTTCTACAAGGCCACGACCACTATTCCATATCTTATACTAAAAACAAATCACTAATTTTGTGGAATTTCAATCTTTCTTTTAAAGCCACCTGGACACTAAATTTATTATTTCCCTTTTGTTGTAGGTTTCCTCCTTTTAATTTATTTTGCTCTTATGATCACTAATATTTTCATAATATGAAAGTGGTATGATCACTAATATTTTTGCCCAAAATGTAGCAAAATGAATATCATTGTGTCTATCATAATTAATGCATTCTTTATATGTAAATTTTTTAAAATTTTTTTTGAGTTAAAACAAAAGAGATATGACTCAATTATAAAAAATGGAAGATTAGAAAAATTTGCATTTGATTGGTAAAAAATCTTTCCCATGTTTTCTAAATTCGCGTTAGTCAAAGAAAAGAAAGTGGGGCACGAAACTAACAGTCCATCCATCTTATTTTTATATGAGTTGTGGGCCGTTATGTGGGATTTTAATAGGTGGTTACATATTAAAGTTCTATAGGTATTGTAGAATGGAGTTTCGTATCATATTCTTATCCTTTCCAACAACAAGTTTATAGAAATTGGGTTTTCGATAGAGCAATAAAAATTTGGATTTTAATAATAACATTGTTTGGAGAATATGAGTTTAAATCTACAGATTGTCAACAATCTAAAGATTCTAACTCTTTGGATTGTTGAAAACAGATTTTAAAATGTTTATTGTTTGGTAACTGTGATTGTTAACATTCAATTAAAATAAAAAATTATTTTATATTAAATAACATGTTTATCCTTAATAAAAAATTAGAGTGGTTTAAAAAATATTAAAAACTTTGTTGATAAATATATTTCATTTGATAAATAAATAAAAGTAAGAGAAAAACTAGGAGAAAAAAAAATCTTACGAATCAAGATTTAGAATCTCTCTGATTAGGAGAGATTTAATATCCACAGATTTTAGAGATTTGAAATCTCTAAAGCTAGAATCTACAATATAAAAAGCAACAAAAAAACATAACTTTCTACAAAATCTATGGATTCAGTGAATCCATGTCCTGAATCCTGTTCTCCAAACGACCCCTAAGTTCTTTTACATAAAAAAAAAATAAGAAGAAGAAATTCGTTAAAGAAAGAAAGAGACGGAGACAAAAATAAACTATTGATTAAGGGGCGTATATTATGGGCACACAAATAATTAATTCATCAATGGATTTGAAAGTCGAAACTAATTCTTTTTATTTAATTATAGAAACTAATTAACATGAATATCCTTTTAACTTTAGCCTATATGAAATTGTTTATTTCCTCATTAACTTCATATATTAAGTAAAATCATATTATTTTTATCTTCAAAGTCCCACTTAGTTTAATACAAGGTATCTTATAATTTTAAGATGGAGCTTAAAATTTTTATTAATTTAATATGTAGTTTTGTCTCTAGATATCTTTACTAAATTTTCCAATTATAACAATTTTCAAAAAATTTAATATTTTCTAACGAAAACTAAGAGATTTAGACACTCATCCACGGTTTAGAATTTTTATAAAATAAAATATTAATTCACAAAAAAACTACCCGGCCAATCGGCCGGGCCACAATCTAGTAGATGTAGATGTAGATAGATAGATAGATAGATAGATAGGAAAGAAAGAAACCGGCGGGAAACCTTGTAACCGGCGGGAAACCTTGTGGGTCTCTTAATTTCTTTTCTGCACTTTGATTGGCGCTTCACCTCCCTTATCCGCATAGAGCAACGTAATTGGAGCGGCACGAGAAATCACCTAAACTAAAACAGAAAAAGAAAGAGAGCTCTGGAGAATAGAGCCCGCTACTGGAGGTAGAGCACTAGAGCCGCTCCCTCCTTGTTCTTTGTTCTTCTATTGACAACGCGTTGCGCTAATCTCATAATCCGTTTTGTTTTTTCTGGTGTATCAGGATACCGCTCTTTGTTGTTGCAAGCCTCCTGCCAAGAAAAGGTAAACATCTAGTAAGTTAGTGGATATCGCTTCTCCGAACCATAACATCCACCCATTGTTTCTCTTCTGATAACGCAGTTCCTAAGTTTTGCTTGCTAGTGAAAGTTGAATGATCAAAACCTGTTCCCAGTTCCCCTGTTTGGTTGATGATCAATACTAGATATATTTTCTTTCTCCGTTGAGAGCTGAGTCTAGCCTTTTGGGATTTGACGTGCTTGAGGAGAAGAATGTGGACTTATCGAATAAGATAGAGGAAGGGTTTTGGACCAATTAAATGAACTGCTGGGGATTCTGTCAATTACAGATAATTGGATGTACGAACTGATTAATGCTTTTGCTGTATCTCTCGGGTCCCAGAAAATTGATTGTTTATATGGATGGGTTGCATGTCTTGGTGAAATCAAGTGCTGAAGATTGTCGAGATCTAAAGAAGCGATGGAAGCCATTAGAGAGAGTGGAAGACATTCTTGATAAATCCGATTGTGTGTGCTGTCTTTGATTATTACATGGGGCAGGCAGAGTTTCTTTTGCAGTATTCATTTCCTTGGGAGAAAGTGGAGATGGTATCTGGAAGTTGTCCCCGCTTATATACGGAGTGCATAAACTTCATCTTAAGCTTCTTATTGATTTGCTTGGATTTGTGCTCAGGGATCTCATTAATTATTGCCTCAACATCTTCTACGTAAGTCCAAGGTATATATGTATGGTACATGTCTTATTTTATCATCACTTCACTTCACTTCACTTCTACCTCATAGGTATGAAGTTGCTGACTTATCCTCGCACTAATTAACAGTTGTAACCCTTACCACACAAGTCAGCTTCTTAGAGGAGATAAAGAAGGAACTTGAAGATCCCAGTACAAGGTAACCCTTAGATTCTTAGCTCAAGTATCTCCAGTGAATTGATTGTCTTAATCAGGTCATCTATCCAACCTGCATGTATAGATGCATACACTGTCAAGTAGGGGAATGGGTTTTATCATTTAGCATCTAATTTCGTGAATCTATTCCCTACGGTCAGTGTGACCTTTTCTGGACCTTGTGATGAATGCAATGCATGCTTTGATCTCTGTACTCTAGTGCTAGGTTACAGAACTGTCCAGCCCTGAAGTCCAAAGAGGAATGCTACATATTTGCATTTGAATCTTATATATATTATGCAATGGATAGGTTGTGTGTAGTTTAGGCTTGTGGCAGTGGCATCTCTCATATGTGTTGTAAAGTTTTCATGCACCGCAATTGCTCCGTATAATATAGCTATCAATGCTGCACTTTTTATACATTATTATTATTAGTCATTGAGATTCCAGTTTTTGACTTGCGAACATGATTCTAAATTTGTAGGCCTGTGAGAACAATGGATAGAAGTTGGATACATGAGCCTAATAGATTGAGTGCTAAGTTTTTGAAAGGGCTTTATAATTTTATTCTTTTTGCCAAAGCTTCCGCGAGAGATGGAAGATTTGCTTGTCCTTGTCGAAAGTGTGTGAACATGCATCGGTTCTCACCAGGTGTTGTTTCTTCTCATATACTGGAAAATGGGTTCTCGCCGGGGTATACAGATTGGATTTTCCACAGAGATCCAACCTCTCAAACTAGTGATTCTAGTTATTCCCACCAAAATGATGATGGACTAAGAGAAGTTGATGCACAAGAGCAACACGGCGTTCAACAGTTTCTTGAGGATATGGCTGTTGGTTCTGATGAGATTGAAAATTCAAGATCAACCAGGGTAGAAAATGATTGGGGTGATAGCTCCACTATTGATGATGACACCCAACCAACTGAGGCATATGAATATGCCAAAAGGTTCCATGATTTATTGGAAGAATCTGACGAGGAACTTTTTAGTGGATGTCGTAAGCATAGCAAACTCTCATTTATCCTTGAGTTATACAACAAGAAGTGTATGTATGGATGGAGTGATAAGTCTTTTGAGGACTTACTGACCACAATGAGGGAGACGTTGCCTGAAGGGGAAAAACTTCCAGAGTCATCTTACGAAGTCAGAAAGTTAATTGATGCATTGGGTCTTGATTACCAAACAATCGATGCATGCCCAAATGATTGTATGCTGTTCTGGAAAGAACATATTGATGAGCCTAGATGCTTACACTGTAATGCATACAGATACAAGGAAGAGACTGAAAGTTCATCGACTTCAAAAAGAAACAAGATTCGAAAGGGAGTGAAAGTACTCCGTTGGTTTCCTCTGATTCCAAGACTTCAAAGGTTATTCATGTGCAAAAAGACGGCTTCTTTAATGAGGTGGCACTTTGATGAACGCAGGGACGATGGGTACTTGAGACACCCTGCGGATGCTCGTGCATGGAAAGATTTTGATAGTCGATATGCTGACTTTGCTAAGGAGCCGCGCAATGTTCGACTAGGATTGGCCACTGATGGGTTTAACCCTTTTAGGTCATTAAGTAGCACTCATAGCAGTTGGCCAGTGGTTGTAACTGCCTACAATCTGCCGCCCTGGTTATGCATGAAACAGTCTTCTTTGTTCTTGTGCTTACTCATTCCTGGACCTAAATCACCCGGAGCTAATATAGACATCTACTTGGAGCCCTTTATTGAAGAGTTGATTCATTTATGGGAAAAAGGAGTTGATACATATGATGCTCACGCGAAGACTACTTTCAAGTTGCATGCATCGTTGCTATGGACTATAAATGACTTTCCGGCTTATAGCATGTTATCAGGTTGGAGAACGAAAACAGGCTATGGATGTCCATGCTGTGGCTTCAATACTTGGTCAAAATGGTTAAAGCATGGTAACAAATATTGTTTTTTGGGGCATCGTCGTTTTTTAAGCTATGATCATTCATGGAGAAGAAATAAGAAATGTTTTGATGGCACAGAAGAGTTGAGAGGACCACCTGTTCGGATGACCGGATCTTGCATTCGTGATTTATGGGATTCTAATGGATCAACAAGGGATCTAAATGGTACAAACATAAACATCACGGAGGGGTGCAAAAAGAAAAGCATATTTTTTCGTCTTCCTTATTGGGAGTACAATCGAGTTAGACATAACCTTGATGTCATGCACATTGAAAAGAATGTATGTGATAACATTTTAGACACATTGTTAAGTGTTCGAGGGAAAACCAAGGATAACGTGAAGGCTCGCTTTGATATGCAGGAAATGGGTATAAGACACACTCTTCACCCATTTGAGTTGTCTACTGGGAAATACAGAGCAGCCCCCGCTCTTTTTGAGATGTCTTCGACAGAGAAAAAACAAATGCTTCGTGTGCTAAAACATGTGAAGGTACCTGATGGTTATTCTTCCAACATATCTCGTTGTGTAGATGTGAAACACAAGAAGATAAGTGGTTTGAAAAGTCATGATTGTCATGTATTACTACATGATTTGTTACCGGTAGCAGTGAGGGGATGTCTGAAAGATAGAGTAGCTAGAGCCTTAATTGATTTGAGTGCTTATTTTAGAGAACTAAGTTCTAAAGTTCTTAAAGTAAGTCGTCTTGAGGAGATGGAAGTAGAGATTGGAGAAATATTGGCTCGTATGGAGATGATATTTCCTCCATCATTTTTTACTATCATGGTCCACTTGGTCGTACATCTTGTAGAAGAGGCCAAATGGAATGGACCCGTGCAATATCGATGGATGTATCCAATAGAGAGGTACACATTTAATTTACGTACTTTGATATTAACTTTTGAGTTTTAGTCACGACACACACACATATATATGCTCTTAGATTTTAATATTTTATGTGGTTTGTTGACTTCTCATTGAAGATAATTCTTATCAAGAAATTGGGTGGGTTGTTTTAATTTCAGTTTACTGTTTCTGTTTTGGCATTCTAGCCCTTATCATAGCTGAGATTTTCCATTGAAATGTTTGGACTCCATCTACTCTTTAAGCTATGCAATATATTATTTGCTTATGAAAAATGTATTCTCAATATAGGTACTTGATGACACTCAAAGCTCATGTTGGGAACAAGGCTTATCCTGAAGCCTCAATTGCTCAATGGTACATTGCAAATGAAGCAATTACATTTTGCTCTAGATACTTTGAAGGAGTCAGAACAAGATTTAATAAACCTGCAAGAAATAGTGATGACATGGATCTGTTGAGAACGGAAGATTCCCCTGTGAACACTACTTCAGGTCATCCCATTGGAAAAGTAGAAAATATTATCCTTAATCCTACTTCTTGGGTTCAGGCTCACCGATATGTGCTATACAACTCAAAGGAAGTTCTCCCATACATAGAGTGAGCCCTTCTAGTGTGCTTTATAGCACCCATGCTATAAAAAACAAAAAAAAAAGGTGACCTATTGAGGAGGTAAACCCACTAAATGACTGGTCCCACATCATTAATGGCAATCTTGTAAATAATGAATCAATGTATACAAGTGTAGGTACAACTTAAAGTTGTACCATTAGTATAGGTACAAGTTTCAGCTGTACCATTGAAGAATTTGTTTCACAAAGTGTAGGTACAACTTAAAGTTGTACCATTAGTATAGGTACAATTTTGAGTTGTACCATGAAGGGATTTATTAGAAAGTGTAGGTACAACTTAAAATTGTACCATGTTATAGGTACAAGTTTGGGTTGTACCATTAAAGAATTTTGAGAAAGTGTAGGTACAACTTAAGGTTGTACCATTAGTATAGGTACAATTTTTAGTTGTACCATAAGGGATTTGTTAGAAAGTGTAGGTACAACTTAAATTTGTACCATGGTATAGGTACAATTTTGGGTTGTACCATAGAAGGATTTTTGAAAGTGTAGGTACAACTTAAAGTTGTACCATTAGTATAGGTACAATTTTGAGTTGTACCATAAAGAGATTTATTAGAAAGTGTAGGTACAACTTAAAGTTGTACCATTAGTATAGGTACAATTTTGAGTTGTACCATAAGGGATTTATTAGAAAGTGTAGGTACAACTTAAATTTGTACCATTAGTATAGGTACAATTTTGAGTTGTACCATAAAAGAATTTTGAGAAAGTGTAGGTACAACTTAAAATTGTACCATATTATAGGTACAAGTTTGGGTTGTACCATAGAAGGATTTTGAAAAAGTGTAGGTACAACTTAAGGTTGTACCATTAGTATAGGTACAATTTTTAGTTGTACCATAAAGGGATTTGTTAGAAAGTGTAGGTACAACTTAAGGTTGTACCATTCGTATAGGTACAATTTTTAGTTGTACCTTAAAGGGATTTGTTAGAAAGTGTAGGTACAACATAAAGTTGTACCATAGTATAGGTACAAGTTTGGGTTGTACCATAGAAGGATTTTGAAAAAGTGTAGGTACAACTTAAGGTTGTACCAATAGTATAGGTACAATTTTGAGTTGTACCATAAAGGGATTTATTAGAAAGTGTAGGTACAACTTAAAGTTGTACCATTAGTATAGGTACAATTTTGAGTTGTACCATAAAGGGATTTATTAGAAAGTGTAGGTACAACTAAAAGTTGTACCATTAGTATAGGTACAATTTTGAGTTGTACCATAAAAGAATTTTGAGAAAGTGTAGGTACAACTTAAGGTTGTACCATTAGTATAGGTACAAGTTTGGGTTGTACCATAGAAGGATTTTGAAAAAGTGTAGGTACAACTTAAAGTTGTACCAAGGTATAGGTACAAGTTTGGGTTGTACCATAGACCGATTTTTAGAAAGTGTAGGTACAACTTAAAGTTGTACCATGGTATAGGTACAAGTTTGGGTTGTACCATAGAAGGATTTTGAGAAAGTGTAGGTACAACTAAAAGTTGTACCATTAGTATAGGTACAATTTTGAGTTGTACCATAGAGGGATTTGTTAGAAAGTGTAGGTACAACATTAAGTTGTACTATAGTGTATAGGTACAATTTTTAGGAAAGTGTAGGTACAACTTTAAATTTAGTGTAAAGGTACAACTCTAGAAAGTGTAGGTACAATTTTGAGGAAACACGGCTCATCTCACGGCCGTGACATGACCCGTGACAAGCAAAAGTAGTTTTCCTATCTCCAGACAATCACACGGCTTATTCTCACGCCCGTGAGAATCAACAGATGAGCCGTGAGAGGTACAGCATTCAATTCCAAAACACGGCTCATCTCACGGCCGTGATAATGTCGAAAGCAACCCGTGAAACCCTCTGGGAAACTGAGACGTGCGTTTTTACATTCACGGCCTATCTCACGGCCTATCTCACGGCCGTGATATTTCCAGAATTACATATCCAAAACCACGTCTTCTTTCACGGCCGTGGGATTTCCAGAATTGGCCGTGAGATTTCCAGAAATAGTCTGCACAGACATGCACCTGTACAACTAACCCTTGTACTTATTATAATGGTGCAAGTAACATAATATACTGTTTGTGAAAACTACAAGCTTATGAAAAGATGAGTCATAATGTTCTTTGAAGCTTGACACGAGCATTACATAGATCCTTCTCTAGTAACTGTACATCATATCAGATGAGATACCCTGTTAACAAAAAGTAAAAAGCAGTCAAAGCTTTACATTTGTCTTATAAAACAAACATCCATAACACGATTAATGCTTAAGTTTAGATGCATGTAGCCCACACTGGTGCATCATAATATTCTAATTCGAAAACATACAAGCACAAAAGCAAACACACATAGCTAAGTACTAAGGACTTTGGTTGGCTCATCTTCACTGCCCATCTTTCTCGTTAGTGTTCTCGTCCTCGTCTTTGTTTTCCTGGATTTGCTCATCTTCATTGTCCTCGCTAGAGTCACTGCTGTCTTCCTCATTGGTCCCTTTGACCTCTTGATTTTTTTCCTTGTTTTGGTCATCGCCATTGCCCTCGTCGTCCTCTTCACTGCTGTCTTCCTCATTGGTCCCTTTGTCCTCTTGAATGCTTTCCTTGTTTTGTTCCTCTCCTTTCTCCTCTTGATTTTTTTCCTTGTTTTGGTCATCGCCATTGCCCTCGTCGTCGTCCTCTTCACTGCTGTCTTCCTCATCGGTCCCTTTGTCCTCTTGAATGCTTTCCTTGTTTTGTTCCTCTCCTTTCTCCTCTTGATTTTTTTCCTTGTTTTGGTCATCGCCATTGCCCTCGTCGTCGTCCTCTTCACTGCTGTCTTCCTCATTGGTGTCACTGTCCTCTTCACTGCTTTCCTTGTTTTGTTCCTCTCCTTTCTCCTCTTGATTTTTTTCCTTGTTTTGGTCTTCGCCATTGTCCTCGTCGTCGTCCTCTTCACTGCTGTCTTCCTCATCGGTCCCTTTGACCTCTTCAATGCTTTCCTTGTTTTGTTCCCCTCCTTTCTCCTCTTGATTTTTTTCCTTGTTTTGGTCATCGCCATTGCCCTCGTCGTCGTCCTCTTCACTGCTGTCTTCCTCATCGTTCCCTCTGACCTCTTGATTTTTTCCCTTGTTTTGGTCATCGCCATTGCCCTCGTCGTCGTCCTCTTCACTGCTGTCTTCCTCATTGGTGTCATTGTCCTCTTCACTGCTTTCCTTGTTTTGTTCCTCTCCTATGTCCTCTTGATTTTTTTCCTTGTTTTGCTCATCGTCATTACCCTCGTCATCCTCTTCACTTCCCTCTTCATTGATCTCCTCGGTTGGCCTAGGAGATAGTTCCCAAGGTCTTGAGAATTGTTCGTAGTCAATCCTCAAGGACCTCATGATCTGATGGTTGCATTCGATGATGTAGCGTCGAGCTTCCTTCTCTCGATCGAGGCGGGAGAGAATGAGTGCATTTTGCTCCAGAATTTGGGCATTCTGCCGACCCAATGCCTCAAAATGGGATATGTAGCTGTCGGTGGATGGTCCGGCTTGAGTCGTAGTTTGGTGATGTTGTGCAGGTTGTTCCGGAGTCTCCTCGACCATTTGCTGAACAACATGCTCCGATGCGTTTGCCTCATCTGTTGCAAGAGGTCGAGCAGGATGAGGGAGGCCAACAATGCCTACCACACCATTCTCCTTAACCACCAAACACAGACATGATCAATATCAGAAGCATTAGTTACATTTGCTCAATGTTCAAAAGGAACTAGATTAGTAGGCAATCCAAAACTTGCACAAAATCAATCCTAGATTGTTTGAATCCCGACTAGTTATGTTTTAGCATTCACTGTGAAAAGGAAAGTGTTGGTTGGAACATTTACCTTTGACAACAAATTTAGATCCGCAAGGTTTTTTTGGGAGATTGGTTGAGTGGACTGGGCAATGGTGCAATGAGAACCCACCGGATCAATGCCAAAATGCCGAGCTAGCCTTGTGATGTAGGCACCTCCATGGATGGTCTTGATTTGTTTGTTGGAGGTGATCTTCTGTAGGGTTTTCAATATGACTATACCAAGATGAATTGGGGGATCTTTTACCATAGAGAGGAAAAAGTTCAAATCCCGCTTGGTCACACTCCCCGGGCTCCCCTCCCTAGCTGCCACAGAATGAGCGATAATGTTGTGGATGATACGCCACGGGGGAAGAAGATCATTCCCTTTATAGTGGGCAGGGTCAGACTTGTCCACATGGTTTTGTTTTACCGTTCTCCACATAGCATTGACCGATTCTGCTCTTGAATGATATATTTGCTCCGAAATAAAACCATGTCCACCTGTGGTGAGAAATCCTGGTGGGTATATCTGGAGTGCCTCTGTGAACTCAGTGATGCTCATCTGTCTCGCCTGTCCTCCAAGGCGAAAAGTTATGTTGTCTTCGGGCTTGTCGAGGTTAAACTCGGACATTCTCTTGATGGAGAGAGTGCTGAGGAACTCAATGGTAAGCTCTCGGTAGATGACCTCATTGATGGAGAGAACCTCACACCATGCCGGGAGACGGAGGCATGTGCGAACGGGTTCCGCTGCTCCGAGGCGCTCTAGGAGATCCCAATCAAAGCATCTTTGCTGCCCAAATGGGAGGGGAAGGAAGCGCTCCAAAGCCTTCCTATGTTCGACGGGTAATTGGAGGAAGCCGTGAAGTCTCCCTCCTCCAAGTTGAGCCTCCGCTTGTGGTGGTGGTGGAGATGGTTGGCGTGCCCGTCCTTGGTTGTTTTTGCGTTGTCGTTTGGGGGGAGTGTCTCGTTCTTGGGTTTGGCGGCGACGAGAAGAAGGAGCCTTCCTTTTAGCAGGTGAGGCTGCTGGTTGCCGGGTTTTTGGTTTAGCTTTCCCCATTCCTACAAAAACCAACTAAGCACATTTAGTCTTTAGTAATGCAATTCTCCCGCAAAACTTGGACCGACTGCAAAAGGGAAAAAGCGAGTACTGCTATAGCCACCAGCAAATAGTAAGAGCATCAGTTGTGGGTAGTTTCAGTTTTCGGTTAATGTACTTAATCTTATGCAACCTCTTGATCATCTAGTTCACCAGGTACCTCAGAGATCTCTATCCACCAACATAATAAATGAAGCAGAAGAGTAATTGAGACTACCCATCAGCTATAAACGGTGATGAGCATTAACCAGTATGTTATACAAAGGTAGAAGAGCAACCAAGACATGTAATAACTTCCTAGGATCATTGGCATGTACCTCATCTTATAGAGCACATAAAAAAATGATAGATGGGGAAGATATGCAACTATAAAACCAGCTATGGTTACCTTCTTTAAGAACCACAGGTGGAACAACACTCGGGGCAGAAGGGCAAGACACCAGAAGTAGTAGATGGGCAAGAAGAGCAAGTGCACTACCCCATAAGTGCATAGCTCTCTCCCAGGATTCCATCACAACATTCAAATTATAATAACAACAACCAAAACATGATTTCAATTCTTCCCCTCTTGTCTTAATGGACAACATGAAACCATTCAAAACCCTAATTCAAACCAACCACAATTGGGCAACTAAACCCTAAAAAATGCAAGAAACCAGAGAAGAGTGCCGCTGTGGTTAAGAAGAACTCACCAGAGGCCTTGTCGGGATCGAAGTGGAACAGAGGGCAGAGACTCGTCCGGAAATGGTCGCCGTCGCCGCTGAACCTTGAAGAATCTTCGCGGGCGAGCGAGGGCGAGGGCGAGGGCGAGGGCGAGGGCGAGGGCGAGGCAGCAAGGGCGAGGGCGAGCGAGTAAGGGCGAGGGCGAGGGAGGGCGAGGGCGAGGGCGAGGGCGAGGGCGAGCGAGGGCGAGGGCGAGGGGCGAGGGCGAGCAATGGCGAGGGCGAGGGGGTCGAAGTAGAACAGAGGGAGTAGAGGGTTGGGGGTCGAAGTAGAACAGAGGAAAATAGGTTTCGAACAAAATATGGGGGCGGGGGGGTTTCAAATTCTAATATGCATAGGTTAGTTTTAAAACTTCCAATCTCACGGCCCATTTCACGGACGTGATAATATAGACGCCAACCCGTGAAACTCTCTGGAACTCCCCCTTTTATGGAAAAAATCTCACGGTACATCTCCCGGCCGTGAGATTCCAGTTATGAGGCGTGTTTTTGAATTTCAGCTGTGAACATCTCACGTCTTAGTCTCACGGCCGTGAAATTGGGAGTGATATTCCATCTCACGTCTCCTTATCCCGGCCGTGATATTTCCATCTCACGGTCTCTCGCACGGCCGTGAAATTGGGAGTAATATTTCCATCTCACGTCTCCTTATCCCGGCCGTGATATTTCCATCTCACGGTCTCTCGCACGGCCGTGAAATTGGGAGTGAGATTTCCATCTCACGTCTTCTTATCCCGGCCGTGATATTTCCATCTCACGGTTTCTCGCACGGCCGTGAAATTGAGAGTGATTTCCATATCATGGCCTATTCTCTCGCCCGTGACAATTTAATTACAAGCAGTGAGGTTTCCATCTAAGAACAAAAAACAACAATAACGAGATATATCCATCTAGCCACCCACAATCGAAGAGAAGATCAATATTTGATCATTAGAGTTATGGAGTACATTGCAATTGATTTGTAGGAAAGAAATTGAACATACATATATAACACAAATTCATGGGAAGGAGGCCTATCCATTTCCCTTGTTCTTCCACAACATCGCCTGTCCTACTTTATCCAAACGAAAAAAGCAGAGGAAAGGAGAGCTCCTTCTTCCTCTCTTCTTCTTTACACATATGAATTTCTGCAAAAAAAAACAGAGATGGGGAGAGACAGGGGAAATTCTTCTTCTTCCTCTTCCAGATTCCTATGCTCCCTCAAAACAAAGACTTCTTCCTGATACTTCCTTCCCTCCTCTAAACGTGCTTCTATCATTTCTTCTTCTCCTTCCCTTCTCCACCAAGAGGGAAACCAGATTGATCATCTTCTTCTCACCCACGAGGATCCACTTCCTTTTCTTCTTCTCCCCTGCACTTCCCTCTTCTTAAACACAACAATAGTTAGATATACAAAAACTCTACTTCTTCAATACATACTACCTTCTTGCTTACAAGCACACCACAACATCACAAAAACAAGAACAAACTTTTGTCGAACATCCATGCCCATCCCCCTCCCATGAATCCACAGACTTCTCCCTTGACGTCTCTTTGAGTATTCCATCCAAGCTAGATACAACCTTGGTCAAGGGTTTTGCAATCTCCATCTCTTTGCTGCATTCCTTGTCCAAGGATTGTATCGAACTTGGAAAGTTTGTTGTCCTTGCATCCTTCCTTAGAGATCGATGAGGTGGAATACTCAAAGTGACGTCAAGGTAGATGATCCCTGGAGCATTTCAATCACGTCTACACCATCATGATCAGTCAGATACCACACGAAGCTTCTGGTCGGATAGGTAATCCCTGGTGAGCAAATATGGAAACAAAGAGGGAGTCAATCAAACGAAACATCGGATAGATATAATGGGTGTCATGAGGGTAAATGCGTGATAGAACAAACTGTATTATGTTATAAGATTTCTTCAACCAAAATGAAAACGTTAAGCAACTCCATTGCAAGCCATCATGAAATTCGTTAACGAATCGGTTGATTTCAACCCCTATGGCCACTGGATCCTCTATCATCTATAATCCACTACCCATAAACACACAGAGGAACAACTTCAAACGGTTTATGCCTAGCCAAATCGTCATGCGAACCCAAAACCTACAGTTTATCATATGAAAATCACAGTTGTTTCAAAAGCTAAATTACTCGGTGTCACAGCAATGAACAGAAGCTCCAACACTATCTGCACTGCTTAAATGTTGGGTAAGTCAGAAACGAGAGATAAGGAAGAACTTACATTACTCAGGCGATGGATCAAGCGCTCCACGATCATGGCGGCCGGCGAAACGGAGTCGGAGCAGGGAGGATTTGGGGGCAAGGGACTGGGAGAGAGCTTCGCCTGTGGTGGTGGGAGCTTGTTCGAACTGGGTAGAGGGTTGGGGGTCGAAGTGCGACGGCAAGGGTTTTAAATAGGGTTGGGGGTCGGGTTCAAGTAGAAAAGAGGAAGCTTTAAATAGGGTGTTTCCAATTCTAGGGTTAATCTCACGTCTTAGTCTCACGCCCCGTGAGAATTTACATAGGGCCGTGAGATGCCCAGAATTCATATCCAAAACACGGCTTATCTCACGGCCGTGGTAATGACGACGCCAACCCGTGAAACTCTCTGGAACTCCCCCTTTTTATGGAAACAATCTCACGGTACATCTCCCGGCCGTGAGATTTCATTTATGAGGCGTGATTTTGGATTTCAGCTGGGATTATCTCACGTCTTATTCTCACGCCCCGTGAGAATTTACAGAGGGCCGTGAGATGCCCAGAATTACAAATCCACGGCCTATCTCACGGCCGTGATATTTCCAGAATTACATATCCAAACCCACGTCTTCTTTCACGGCCGTGGGATTTCCAGAATTGGCCGTGAGATTTCCAGAATTGGCCGTGACATAATAGCCTTTATGGGCTCAAAGGGCAGAATGGTTCGTTTCCAGAAATAGTCTGCACAGACATTTACCTGTAGAACTAACCCCTGTACTTATTATAATGGCGTAAGTAACATAATATACTAATTTTGAAAACTACAAGCTTATGAAAAGCTGAGTCATAATGTTCTTTGAAGCTTGACACGAGCATTACATAGATCCATTCAATGTCACTAGATACTAACTTGCACAAAACAAACATTACAAGATGAAACATAATGTAGTTTGAAGTCGAACACCAGCATTACAGGTTGTGCTTGGATCGTTTGGGAAGTAGAACAGATTCTTGAGTCTCCACATGAAAGCTGCTTTCACCTGCTCCTATGGACTCGAAGTTGTATTCTTGTTGCGTGAAATGACTATCACCTCCACCTGCTTCAGCCATTCTTTTCAGCGGACAATTTCTGATTGTATGTTTAGGACGCCTACAATACTTGCACAACCGTGTTTTCACTTGAGGTTGCTTCACATTCCCTTTACTTCGAACTGGATGGGGGTCCTTAATAAACTGAGAGGAGTTCACTCCAACATCCGTATTAGCATTATTTGTTTTGTTGGTTGTTTCTTCACTTATTGTCTTCACTCGCAATGTCAAGTCTTCAATCAACCCTTTGGCAGTATGAAATGCTTCATCCGAACTCACAGCATAATGGCACATTCTACTACATTGACCAACCAAGAATCCAAACCTGTCCAAATAAACAAGCACTTTTGTAGTTGGTTCCAAGCACAATAGAAGTAAACAAAGAACTAAATGAACACCTTAAATTTATAATACCTGCTAATATTTTGCTGGGTAGGACAGCTTCCCATACTCGAGGGATCGAACTCTTTTGCATCTTTAGTCCAACGCTTCAAAATGAGTGACTTTGGAATTTGCATTTGATTTTCTGCTTTCAATATACAGAATATATGCCGACACGGAATTCCGCAGAACTCAAAGATGCCACAAGAACAATGCACATCATGTCCACTCGTGTAAAAGACCACGGTGCACTTTGAGTCAGGGTATTTGAATCGTGACAATGTGTAAACTGTTTTATTGGTCAACACACACTTGTCTGTAATATAGTAATGAACTTCTCTCGCAATTTCTGCTCGAACGCTCCTGAACACATTTCTTGTATATACTATAGAGGCATGTCTTTCAATTTCATGTAAATGTGTCATCAAAACAACATCAGTATGTATTGTCTTAAACTGGTCATGTAACTCAGTTTGTCTCCTATACAAAAGTGCCATGTCAAACTGCTTGACAAACTCAAACAACTTCATCTTACTTTGCAAGAATTTGTCTAGATAAGAGTTCATGCTTTCACAACGTTGTGAGGTAGTCATCCCAGCAAAGAAAATACCTTTCAAGTAAGTTGTGGCCCATAGAGCTCGTCGCCTATACATCTTCTTCATCCACGCATTGTGCTCCAGGTCATACTTGGACAAAATTTCCTTCCACGTAGCTTCAAATTGTGGAATAGAACTGCAGTTTAGCATGCATCGTTTGAAATCCTCCCGGAAGCCTTCCGCATGGCCACGCGCTTCTGCGTTATTGCCCAAGTGCCAAGAACATAACCGATGTCGGGATCCAGGGAGAACCGACTTGATAGCTTTCCTCATTGAAGAACAACCATCTGTTATAACTGCGGTTGGCTTCTTACCACCCATGCAATGTAAAAAAGCATTTAGAATCCATACGTAGTTCTCCGCCGTTTCATCCGCAAGTAAAGCACATGCAAAAACAGTGCTTGCATTGTGATTATTCACACCAATGAATAGAAGAAATGGAAGATTATATGCATTAGTCTTGTACGTCGAGTCAAAAACAAGAACATCTCCAAAGAGACTATAATCCAATTGTGAAGGAGAGTCAGCCCATAACATATTGCCTAGTTCACCACCGTCACTTACTGTATATCTACAATAAAAACGAGGATCGGTAGTTGCCCGTGCTTGTAAGTAGGCAAGTGCAGCTTCACTGTCACTATCCAAGATCTCCGACCTCCGATCCGCACTAACAAAATTGTAGACATCGGTCTTAGTGAAACCCAAGTTCTGAAAGCTTCCTGCACAATTCACTAGATAATCCATGATTTGATTGGTGCGAATACCAGCAGCCCTAAGTGATCGAATCTGAGCCTTACTTGCGTCATCTACCTTGCGATGAGAACTCAAAAACTGCACTTCATGTGCTCCAGCTAAGGGATGAAAATGTGTTGGTACAAACTGCTTCACCTTGAATCGGTTAGTTGCCTCAACAAAACTGACTTTGAAAGCAGCCGGACAATGGAGCCTTGTTACAGGCCTAGGTTCACGCTTTCTGTTCTCCTTGTCATTGTGGACTGGAAGACGCTCCCCCTCGCGTGAGCAAACCCATCGCTGCATATTTTTAACTCCATATTTTGAATATGTGTGAGTGTTCTTTCGTACGCTGAACCCCATGGCACAACCATAAGTTGAATAGAACTTGCCAGCCTCCTCAAGGGTTTCAAACTCATAACCCACAACATCATCCGACTCCCATTTAGAATAAGGCTTACCATTCCCGACTTTATCAAGCAAAGTCCAGTCATACATACTCGAGTACGGTGGAACCATGGCTGGATTTGCAGCATCTTTGATGTTCTCTGAGCTGTGTGGCTGTGTTTCGAAGCTGTGCAAATGGTCATCTGAGATGTTCTCTTTATCATCATCACCAATGTTAGTGTTATTATCATCCTCAGAATCACTATCGCTGCTGTCGACATTGTCCTTCATATCGTCACTATCTCTAACACCACCGGTATCATCTCCATAATTCATTCCCCAATCTAAACCAACATTCAAGTCATTTCCCGTGTCCTTGCCTGTGCTCATATCATCCATCAACCCTTCCATAGTTGATCAACTGAAAACAAGCAACAAAATGAAGTTTAGAGACAATTGAAATCGACATATTCACCACCCACAGCCGACCAAATCGAACACTTCACTAATCATTTAACAAACACGAGGCAAACACGAGACAATTGAAATGAAGGGCTGGCTGGTAACTGTAATCCACATATCAACTCGATAGTTTCCCCTTCACTTCCGCGACAAACCAACCATTCACAAATGAAATGAAGCCAAGCAAGATCACAATTCACAACACCCACCAAATTGAACAAAGAAGACAACCAAATGAAGCAAACAAAGAAGCTCTCTACACACTTAACAAATGAAGTTTCATCAAATAGCTCCAAATAGCTCCACAAACCCATAGATCACCATGTAATCTTACAATTTACAATGAAAGGCCAACGTGAATGTTCCAATACTCATGGATCCTAAGATCGAATTACACTAGAATTCTTAATGCTGAATCGTCAAAAGGTCTGATGTCTTGTGGAGAACAAGTTCATCCCAACTCCCTTCAGTTGTCAAGAAGAGTAGGCTTACCAAAACTGACGAAAGCTTGAACACCAAAGTCAGCGATGGTGACTGGAGTACTGTCGCTCTTCTCGACGGACGCTGCTTCACTAGAGCGCACGGAACTCTGCACCTGTTCAATCCAATCGAAGAAATTTCAAAGAAGAAAGAAGAATTACTCGGACTACACGAACCAAGCATATGCTAAGCGAAAAGCAGAACCGGAATTCAAATTTTACGTCAACACAGATGCGACAAGCGCGCTCCACAATCCCTATGGCAGCTTCGAGCTCCCGGCGGTGCTTGGCCTCGTTAGCCGGGAAGGGAAGACTGCTCGCCCTGGGAAACATAAACCCGGCACCTGTTAATACAGCAATTTGAAGAACCTTGCGTCGAAATAAGCCATGGGAAACGGGCGGAATTTTTCGAATCAAGACCTTGTGAGTAAGACTCGACGGCCGAGGGGGAGAAAGCGCCGGTAGAGAAGGGAAGACGAAGGAAGAACTGAGGCTGGGAGAGAGGGAAGCTGGAAGGAAGAAGCCGACAGGGAGGAACCGAGGATCAGTCCTCTGGCGCCGACGGAGGACGAGAAGGAAGAAACGGCATCACTGTTACGACTTACGACGGTGAGGGTTTAGGATCTAGGAATTTCTTCATTATGACCAACCCAAAAAAATCATCGGTTATAATTAGATGGGTTAACCCAAAACCATAATCAAACGAAAATCAACCCATATATCAATTACCTCAATCTCACATCGGTTCACAATTACATGGGGTTCAACCCAAATCCGATAATCAAACGCTCACTCAACCATATACTTAACCTCAATCTCACATCGGTTCACAATTACATGGGGTTCAACCCAAAACCGATAATCAAACGCTCACTAAACCATATACATAACCTCAATCTCACATCGGTTCACAATTACATGGGGTTCAACCCAAAACCGATAATAAAACGCTCATTCAACCATATACATAACCTCAATCTCACATCGGTTCACAATTACATGGGGTTCAACCCAAAACCGATAATAAAACGCTCATTCAACCATATACATAACCTCAATCTCACATCGGTTCACAATAACATGGGGTTCAACCAAAAACCGATAATCACACGCTCATTCAACCATATACTTAACCTCAATCTCACATCGGTTCACAATTACATGGGGTTCAACCCAAATCCGATAATCAAACGCTCACTCAACCATATACATAACATCAATCTCACATCGGTTCACAATTACATGGGGTTCAACCCAACACCGATAATCAAACGCTCACTAAACCATATAGATAACCTCAATCTCACATCGGTTCACAATTACATGGGGTTCAACCCAAAACCGATAATCACACGCTCATTCAACCATATACATAACCATCAATCTCACATCGGTTCACAATTACATGGGGTTCAAACCCAAAACCGATAATCACACGCTCACTAACCATATACATAACCTCAATCTCACATCGGTTCACAATTACATGGGGTTCAACCCAAAACCGATAATCACACGCTCACTAAACCATATACATAACCTCAATCTCCCATCGGTTCACAATTACATGGGGTTCAACCCAAAACCGATAATCACACGCTCGCTAAACCATATCAATTACCTCAATCTCACATCGGTTCACAATTACATGGGTTGAACCCAAACCGATAATAAAACGCTCACTAAACCATATAGATAACCTCAATCTCACATCGGTTCACAATTACATGGGGTTCAACCCAAAACCGATAATCACAACGCTCGCTAAACCATATACATAACCTCAATCTCACATCGGTTCACAATAACATGGGGTTCAACCAAAAACCGATAATCAAACGCTCATTCAACCATATACATAACCTCAATCTCACATCGGTTCACAATTACATGGGGTTCAACCCAAAACCGATAATAGGGAATGATTTTTTGAATCTCAAGGCCAAGTCTCACGCCCATGAGAATTTACAAAGTGGCCGTGAGATGTCCATCATACATATCCAAAACACGGCTCATCTCACGGCCGTTATACTGTCGAAGGCAACCCGTGAAACTTTCTGGAGTCTCACGGGTGTGAGATGGTCCTTTCAAGACCGTGAGATTCAGGTTTTTTGAATCTCAAGGCCCAGTCTCACGGGCGTAAAATTACCATCATTAAGCCGTTATAAAATCCCATCTCACGGCCAAGTCTCACACCCATGAGAATTTACATAGTGACCGTGAGATGTCCATCCTTCATATCAAAACACGGCTCATCTCACGGCCGTGATACTGTCGCAGACAACCCGTGAAACTGTCTGGAACTCCACCTTTGTATGGAAAAAATCTCACGGTATATCTCACGGCCTATCTCACAGCCGTGATATTTACAGAATTACAAATCCAAAAACACGCCTGCTTTCAGGTCCATTTTCAACCAGTTTTCGGTATATGATCATGACACATTAAACATAATATAGAGAAAAAATAACATCACTGAATAATGCTTCATTCATTACTTCATTGTAATTTCAACAGTTTCCTAACTTCATTCAACATCTACATTCACTAAAAATTCATTCAACAACTACATTATCCTAAATGTCAATCAACATCCACATTAACTAAACTCTACATTAACATCACAAGTCTCAATGCTTCTTAGACTTTCTACCCTTTTTCTCCCCATGCGCATGCAACGGCTTTCTTCCTCGATTGAGTAAGTTTGTCTTGAAATTCACCTTCTCGGTCTCAATTTGGGCAGGTCTTGCATGTCTCTCAAAATATTCATCGGATTGTGTCTTGACTGTAGCTTTCACCTCATTCAGATCCGTAGTGAGCAAGTACATTGTAAATTGTGCCCGCTCATACTCACTATGGAACTGGTCAAGCTTCTTGGAATATCGATCTGGATCCAGCAAGTAATTGCTGACAAATAGTCCACAATCAAATCTGTAATATAACAAATAATTATCATGGTCATGATGCGAACAAATAATTATCGAACTTAATTAGAACAGTGCACGATTGAACAACAACAAAGGGTACCCATTTGGTTGGCAAGCAACATCCTGGCGATATCTAACCACGAAGTCCACAAATGAAAACGCCCCACAGATATCATCCTTAAGCAACCAATCTAGACCCAATTTCTGCAAATGAAAACATCCACCTCATCGATATATAACGACAAAGTCGGCAAATGAAATACAACTAACAACTAAGCAATAAGTAAAGCTTGAAAAGTTGAAGAACAAGAAGCAAACCAGTTTCTGCATCTTTGCATCATATTCTTCATTATGAGTTCCTCGTAATGAGTCCCAGATTTCGATTTCTTTGGCTTCCATGTTAAAGACCGCCAGATAGAAGTGCTTCAACGTGAGGTTGAAAATTGGGACATGAATCTGAAATAATGGACAAACAAACAATAATTATCAATTTAACATAGGAGGGTGAAGCCATTTCCTTTTAGAAAACAACATTACAACATACCTTACTGCAGTAAAGTAGCTCACCAATACAGTATCGCTCATGTATCTTATATGAACGCATCTTAGCCATAAATTGCTCCTCGTTGCAATGACTCGCACGCTCCTAGAAAAATAAAACACAGTCACCCACACAAGCTACATGCAACAAAAAATAGATTAATTTCATGACAAGAATAGACAAAGCAGACAACTGTACCGAAACTTGAGGTGGAAAGAACCAAGACAAGCCACCAGTGCGACCACAACTCCGTTCTTCTAGTGTCTTGCACAGACACGCCATTTCTATAATCTAATGCATCATCATCACATATACCAAAGTCAGCAATACACGTTCAATCTACTAAATTACACACATAAATGAACTTACCCTTGTTGAAATTTTGGTCCTTGGCAAAAGCAAATTGAAGCATCTTTACTGCCTCCAGAGACAATGGTGTCTCAACAACAAAGGGAGGAGCACGGTACAAAGGTTGTGCTTTCTTAGCTCTGGGATTTGCCCGTTCGAATGGAGAGAGCACATACAAACTAGGCTTCAATTTAGACACACTACGTAGTGCACCTCCCTTTCGCCCCTTTCTTGTTCAAAAACATAAAAAAACAAAACCAGTTCATTAGTAACCACACCATAAGAACCAATAATTAGAAAAATTAATCAAGTGAAATACCTTCACAGCCTTGGAACAACCATCATTAGCAGCAACACTTTCATCACTCAACAATATGAATTTCTCAACTTGCGACGCTTTAGGCTGCTTGCAAGGAGACTTTTTCACAACTTTCACAGAAGGAGATTCAGAACATCTCTCATCTCCAATTTCCCCCTCAGCTTCTCCCGAATTCTCAACTTTGGCAGTCTTGACAAATTCCAAGGTAGGAGAAATGGGTTCCCTAGGTTTTTCAACCTCACCCTTCTGATCGTTCTTTTTCAACTCAGCTGTAGGAGAAATGGGTTCCCTAGGCTGCTCCCTTGACAACGGATCACCTACAGTTGCTTTCACTGCCTCTATAAGGGACTTCACTGCAGTACCGATTTCGTCTCTAAAGCCCGAAATTCGTTCTCCATTTTCACAACCCGGCTCATTAGCTCATTATCTCTAGAAGCAGCATCACCATTGCCACTCTAAATTCTTGACCAAGTTGTCAATTCTACCCTCCATGGTACTAAACCGAGCATCAATACGCTCATAGAGAAGTAGCTCATCCCCGTCGGGTTTGTGCCGTTTCCCATCTACTTCTCCCCGTTTCCTTGGAGGTGATTTCAAACCGGCATCCTCAGCTGATCTTTTCCCCGAACTGCTGGAAACCTATAAATTAATTAAAAGGGAACCAAATGTACCATTAGCATGCTCCAACTTGTCAAAAGAATCAAATATACTATCAATCTTACCACTTTTGTTAACAATAACTCCACGTCTCCGCTCCCCCAACTCATCAAATCCAAACTCCCATCAACGGTTTGGAAAATACCATTTGCATGCTCCAAGAATATTAACTACAAAAAAAAATACTATAATCAACATGATGATTAATCATTACAAATATGTAGAAAGTCGGGATTAACAATTATTTACCTCCAAAAACAGCAAGCAACCCGGTATATACTCTCTTTTAGAAGCATTATGGTCGCAGATGCATTTGACCAATTCATTGAAGCAAAAGGATGCCCAATTCTTCTTCGGAATGTCTGCAACATCGGTGACAGCGTATACCGAAGACAAGGAAATGTCCTCTCTTCTAGTTGGTACTAATAGCACCCCCATTACGTACAAAATAAACATTTGAAGAAATAGATCGTCGCTATCTTTCATCTTCGACAACTCCTTCTGCATTAAGCTTGTGGAAATCGCCTGTCGGCCACAATCACGTGTCGAAAACACTCTAAATGGTTCCAGTTCCTCTGATCTTCCCTCCACTTCTTCACCATTCAAGATGATATCAGTACCTCCCTCAGGCACACCCATAATTCGCGCGAAATCTTGGCCGAAATATGCACTTCCAACCCATACGCCTTAATTGTGCTTTCTTCCAGATTAAAGCTCTTCACAAGTTTCTCCAACAACTCACGTTGTAGCTTTCTTGCTTTGACTTCAAGAATACGACCAAAGCCACATCTCCTAATGGCATCTGATTGACAAGCCTCTAAATTTGAGACTACTGAGAACACTTTCCTAGGAGAACATCGCGTGCTGAAAATTTGATGCCTCTTCGTCTTCATTATAGAACAATTTTTAGCAAACTGCAAAATTAAAACAACAGAAAAATTATAAGCATGCCTTGAAACACGAATTATAAGCATGCCGAAGAGTACAAACAAAATACAAGTTCTAACTACCAGAAGAACTGAAAATCCCCTACATCAACACCTGAGTACACTAATTAACCATGAAAACACCCAGCTTTCATTAATTTTCACCCAAAATGCAAAATCTCACGGCCGTGACATGACCCGTGAGAAGCAAAGAGAAGTTTGCATATCTCCAGACAATCTCCAGACAATCACACGGCTTATTCTCACGGCCGTGAGAATTTACAAAGGGGCCGTGAGAATTTACAAAGGGGCCCGTGATAATTTACTGAGGGGCCGTGAGAATTTACAAAGGGGCCCGTGAGAATTTACAAAGGGGCCGTGAGAATTTACAAAGGGGCCCGTGATAATTTACAAAGGGGACCGTGATAATTTACAAAGGGGCCCGTGAGAATTTACAAAGGGGCCCGTGAGAATTAACAATGGGGCCGTGAGATGCCCATCATCCATATCCAAAAACACGGCTCATCTCACGGCCGTGACACTGTCGAAGGCAACCCGTGAAAACCTCTGGGAAACTGAGAAGTGTGTTTTTACATACACGGTCTATCTCACGGCCTATCTCATAGCCGTGATATTTCCAGAATTACATCCACGGTCTCTCTCACAGCCGTGATATTTCCAGAAACCACACACAACTTACAACTTTTGAGAGCTAAATAACATGACCACGAGCATAGCCACTAAGCTTTCCATAACCCATGACACCACCATAAACACTCGCTCTATTTCCATCCAAACTGGCTAAAACTGAAGTCACCCTGATTTCATGAAATAGTTCTTGACTAACACACTCAATTGCACCTTTCATGCAGCCAAGCAAGACCCTTCAATTAACAGTCCAAAATGTAATCAACAAGCAACGGTAACGACACTACAAACTGAAAATAATCAAACTGAGTATGAACTTTCCTATTCGATTTGCCTCCATAAAACACAAATCAAGTCTCTCCAATCAAAAACCCATTCCTTACATCCATAAAACCCAATCAAGACCAAAGAACTAAAGAAGCAAGCAGAACAACCCCAGCACAGTTATTCTCTTCAGTTTGAAAGCAAAGGCAACAACGAAATGAACAACCCCAGCACAGTTTATGGGATTATATAAACCAAGACAGCTTCCTAGTTGACACTGAATCCTCCATTCACAAATACCTCCTAGGTCACATCAACGATCTGTGTGAGGAATGAAGTTATATGGTGGATGGCCACAACTATTTGCACAAAAAAGTGCAGACTTTCTGAAGCTTCATCAATCACGGAATGACTAAAGATGCCCCCATCTCAATCAAACTCGGCCGTGACAAAATACAGCACAACCAAGAACTACACTTGAGAGAGCTTCAATACTCATTGCACAAGACGTTAAAGCTAAAGAGATAGACAAACCAAATCACAGAAGAAGACACTGGAAAAGATGGAGCACATCAGAATTCCCACTTCACACAACTGATAAAACCGAGAGAGGGAAAGGAATATTGCATCTTATATCACCATATCCAATTGAGAATGCACATGAAGAAAGCAGTGGAGAAGCTTCAATTTCAATCCCAAATGGTTACACAGAATTGAGAAATTCTCTCTTCTACTTCCATAGTTCAATTTGGTAAAACGAGCATGGAATTTCAATCCTATGATTTGGCAACCGATCCTTAGTAGACAACTTGACATTTCCAGAGAAATAAGTCAGACATTCAAAGACACCATTATTGTACTCGAAGCTGCTCCAACAAATGCTCTAGAAGCTAGAAGCTAGAAATTGAATGTTTATCAAAGGGAGATAAGAATTTCAGCCACTTACATCGAATGAATGACTGAGTCGTCGTTTCAAATCGGAAATCGAATGCTTTATCACCCAATTCTCGCTATTGCAGGAGTTCTCCTACCCGGCGCTAGTTGACTCGTCGTTGTCGATTGGGCTTTTCGAGTCTTTGATTCCTTCGGAGTCTTCCTCCAGTAAAAGAGTCTCTGCCACCTTCAGAATTCAAGTCCTCTTTGTCGTCGCCACTGCTCACCCCCTTTACTATCTACGAACAGACCCACCGCGAAACACAATCCCAGGAGAGGAAAGTTGAAAAACGATCAGACCCACCGCAAAACACAATCCCAGGAGAGGAAAGTTGAAAAACGATCAGACCCACCGCACAATCTCACCGTTTCCGTCGCCGATGCTCAAGCCCTTCAATATCGACGAAGAGACCCACCGCGGAAGAGCACAGTTCACAATCGCGAAAGGGTTCCCCCAATTTCTTTCTTCTCACAACGTCGCTGTCGCCCTAGATGCAGGTTCGCCGTCGCCGTCGCACTATTTCAAATGCAGGTTCGCCGTCGCCGCGGAAGAGACGCTCTGAAATTCCACCTCGGAAGAGAAGCTCTGAAATTCCACCGCGGAAGAGAAGCTCGATCGCCTTTTTTTTTTGATGCAGTGAAGGGTTTCTGTTCGCCTGGATTTCAATTTTTTTTAAAATGATTGTGTAATGAACCGGTGCAACAGGTTACCAGTCCACAAGTGAAAATAATAATAATTAAATAATTTCAATCCAATGGCTGATATTTTATAACAAGATCTAATGGCTCTAAGTATATTAAAGCATGGGTACTATATAGCATACTAAAATGCCTCTTAAAGAAAAGGGAGCATCCACCGAGGGTCACTGGTCGACCCTTTTAAACAATTCAGCCAATCGGAGTTGAGGAAATAATCCCCCTTCTCAAATCAATACCCACCACTATCCTTCTCTGTAAAGATCCGCCCCAACCCACCCTCATAAATAAATAAACCAAAAATTCTATTATATATATTATTACATCAGATTCGTAGGCGACAAATACCATGTTATTAAAGAGAAGCAAACAAAAGCCATAAAATAATAAAAACAAACATTGCCACCCCCCACCCCCCATCCCATGCTTTGCCATTCCATCTTTTGATCCTTCCATCCAATAGGCAGGAGGAGGAGGCGTATTTTCCAGAAGTTTCCGCTCCTCCCCAAAATGGACCACAATCCTCTCTCTCCATCTCTCTTACCTCCCAAATGAAGAAAGCCTGCTTGGATTTTGCCAAATACCAACTTACTTGCATAATAAAAACCATAAGACCAATTTGATCCTTAATCATCTTAATATCTGGTACCCATGGTACTTACATAGTAAATTTCGTATAAAAATGACTATTTTTCGAAATCTTGATTTATATAAGTTTTGTAGAAAAAAGAACTTTCAAAATAATTTACCACGACCATGTAAAATGAGTCATACGGTCAAATGTAGATATTTGAAAAATTATAGACATTTGAGAGTGTAGACAGTTACACATGCATTGTTTGTTTAAAAACTTTTAGATGTGGTAATATTAATTACCCTTGCATTTAATATGTTTCATTATTTTGTAAAATATCCTAATAAAACCAACCATGTAAACAAAATGACCGTCGAGAGTGACGTGTCGATATGTGGTGGTGTGCGCCAATTGGTAACACCGAGAAGGGAGCTCTGACACCTGGAGAGAGTTGCGACTAATTCTTGAAGGCGACAACTCCGATGACACGATGAGTTTGAGTGAAGAGAGCCTAATGGAGACCATGAGATGGATGACACACTTCTTCGCTAGTAAAATTTGATGGAAAGAAAAAAAATTATGGGAAGAGATGAAACAATGACATGAAAAATAAATAATAATAATAAAAGGAAGGATAGAAGTGGGTTAAAAAAAATGCACAGATAAAGTTAAAATTTTGTGCTAAATAATGAGTCCTTTGAAAAGTACTCGGGAGAAATTTGAAAATAACTCAAATACTCAATGAAAACATTTACTTTATACACGAACGAAATGTCCCATAAATATTTTTTTTTAAACAAGTCATTTGATCCCAAATGACTCATAAAATCACATTATTATTCTCTTGTTACCTATTTGAGTATTTGTTCCATGTTTATAGTTGTTCAATGCACAATAATAGAAGTGTGTGGACGGTAAAAAGCATAGGCACATAACTATGTTTATATGATTATTAACTTTAGGTATAAAAATGGTAATATAATAAGTGTTTATGAAACTATATAGACGGTTCCATTAGAGTTAAATAAATTTTAAATATATAAAAGATAATAGAACTACAATTCCAATATAATATTTTATCATTAACTTTTTATGTACAACATCCTATGTGATTTTACAATCTTTCAAGTTTAAATCCAACACATGAGCAGAAACCAACTGTATAGTTTTTTTCCCCGGTAATGAACCAACTATATTGTTATTGTCGCATTAACAATTTAACATAAGATTTTAAGTACCTGTTTGACCTAACATAAAGTTTAGGCAGCGAAGTGCACAAGATATAAAAATATACAGAGGTCTGACTTTCTTGCCATAAAAAAAAACACAAATTAAAGAAAAGAAAGAAAAAAAAAAATTCCAAGCTTCTACCCCATGTATATGAGAGATCTAGAAGTTTCGGAGCGGTTTTTTTGTAAATTAGACCACTCTTCTCTTCTTCTTCATCATCCACCCAGCTCGTCGGCGTCCCTCTATATAAGGAGTCCAATCCCCATTTCTTCCCCTTCGGACTCCACACTAAGACCAGACCAGCCCAGCATTTTCCATCGCTAGCTCCCCCACGGTCCTAAACAGAGCAACGCTGCGACCTAATTGACTTACTACACCTCCCGAATTTCTCCTATGTGTAAGGATTTCCGGCCGCTGCTTTTCTCCCGCTTCTTCTTCTTCTTCCTCCTCCTCCTCTCGGCATTTCATCGCGTCTCACAGACTTAGATTCCGGAGGACTAGTGATTGGGAATTTTCACCGAGGACCGGAATCGATAGAAAACAGAGAGAGAGAGGAAGAAATGAATCGTTTCTTCACTGTAAAGGAAGAGTACCCTGGGGGATCCGGAAATCATTCGCCGGCGGCGAGGATGTCGTTGACTATGGTGGCGCCGCAGCCGATCGAAGGTCTCCACGAGGTCGGGCCGCCGCCGTTCCTGACCAAGACATTCGAGATGGTGGACGATCCGATCACAAATCACGTCGTCTCGTGGAGCAGAGGCGGCACCAGCTTCGTGGTCTGGGATCCTCATTCCTTCTCCACCAACCTCCTCCCTCGATTCTTCAAGCACAATAACTTCTCCAGCTTCGTCCGCCAGCTCAACACTTACGTGAGTATCATTTCTTTTACTCTGGAACCTAATTAACCAATTACTTTCAATCCCGTCGATTGAATTCAAATCTCTTCTTCTTCCTCCTCCTCCTCCCATCGCCTCCGCGAATTGATCCTTTGGTTCCAAATTGATCACCCGTCTCTCTGTGTTTTCCTCTGGTGTTTGTTCATTGTTTCTTAGGCAATGATTAATTGGCTGGAATCGGCTTCATTTCAACGTTTAAGCTACAGTGATGACGATTTCCTATTGGCTAGAAGAGCTAGAAGAGCTCCTGTTTTTATTATTATATTATTATCTGCCCAAAGATATTTTCTCCCTTTCCCAAATTATAATGTTTTTTTTTTCAAAATTTTGCTGAGATCTACAGGGTTTCCGCAAGATTGATCCGGAGCGATGGGAATTCGGCAACGAGGAATTCCTCCAGGGCCACAAGCATCTGCTGAAGAACATCCGGCGAAGGAAAGCTCCTCCTAATTCTCCTTCTCCTCATCCTTCTTCTTTCCATTCTCAGACCTTATCCGTTCCTCCCAATCAATTTCACCTTCATCATCATCAAGCATCGGGGGGCAGCGCCGCCGTCGAGCTCGGCCGGTTCGGTTTCGACGGGGAAATCGACCGATTGAAGCGAGACAAACAGGTGCTGACCTTGGAGCTGGTGAAGCTCCGGCAGCAGCAACAGAGCACAAAGGCCTACGTGGCGGAGCTGGAGCAGAGGCTGCAAGGAACCGAGACGAAGCAGCAACAGATGATGCAGTTCCTGGCCCGGGCGGTTCGGAACCCGGCCTTCTTGCATCAGCTGGCGCAGCAGAAGGGGAAGAGGAAAGAGCTGGAGGAAGCCCTGAGCAAGAAGCGGAGGCGGCCGATTGACCAGGGCCGCGGTAGTAGGACTACCAATTACGCCCTTGGCGAATCGAGCAATCGGCCAGTGAAAACGGAGCCGCTGGATTACGGAGCATCGCCGTTTGGATTGACGGAGCTGGAAGCCCTGGCGCTTGAGATGCAAGGGTACGGGAAGGGGATTAGGAAGGAGAGAGAGGAGGAGGAGGAGGAGGAAGTGGAAGAGGACGGTTTCGAATCTACATCGGATCGGGAACTGGATGATGGATTCTGGGAAGAATTGTTGAGTGAGAGCACCGGCGACGGCGGAGGGGAAGAACAGGAAGACGTCAACACCTTGGCCGAGCGGTTAGGTTACTTGCGCTCAACAAGCCCCAAGTAGTACGCAGTTACCGGAATTTTGGATAGGAAATAAAAGGGAAACGAAAACAGAGAGATCTCCGAAGCGCGCCGCCGCGAGCTTTGATTTGGGAGGAGTTTTACTTTTACCACGGCGGTGTTTCGTTGGTTGGTTATTTTCAGTAGTGGGTAACTCAGAAAGACGACGATGGAGATGACACGACGGAAAGGGAAAGCGGGGAGGAATTGGGGGTTGATTTCGAAGTGCTTTATTTCGTCATGCTATGATTTTGATTTGGTGTTTTGGTTCGTTAATCTTTTGCCTGTGTAAACTGTGGAATTGCAGCTAGGTAGCAAGTGATGATGCATCATGGTTGGACAGAGAGATAGAGAGAGAGAGAGAGTTGTCAACTTGTTGTCATTAAATGATTTTAATGATGTGCAAGTTGTCTCTGCAAGCAAGAATTGAAAAAAGGTTCCCCTTTTGATGCCCTCTGTTATTTATGAATTCCGTGCCATAAGTGCGTGCAATCCGATTTAACAGTTACAGAGCAACTGTTTCTTTTTTCTCTTTTAGAGACGCACGGCTGGATATTTGTGGGATTAGCTGCTGCAAGTTGCGCAAGAATCTTGACGGTGATCTCAAAAAGGAAAAGGATCCGCTCACAAGAAAGAATGTTTAGGTAGAACGGGGCAGGCCATTGGCTGGCCCTCGCTTTTTCTATTTCTTTTACCCGGCGGCCGACGGGCAATGTCATCGGCCCCGGCGGTAGGATATTTTGATGGGTTGGGAGGTCGGTGATGAAAATTGTGGTTTGGGCCGCTTTAGCGATTTGGTAATGTAGCTTTTAGATTGTATGGAGGGCAATTTGGGTTTGGGAGCAATCATTTTCAATCATTGTGGACAAGTGGGTACCAAAGCAAACAGTGACCACTACTTCAATCTTCATGACCTGCTTCCTCCATCACACAATGGGATTGTGTTCCATTGGTCGGCTGTGCTGCCTTCACAAAATCTCATGTACCTCGTAGGTTCCATCATATTCTAAACTAGGGGTGGGCATTGGTTTGACCAAACCACTCCAAACCGCTCCAAACCGCTTATGCGGTCAATCCAAACCGCACCGTTAAACTAACGGTTTCATTTGCGGTCGAATCGTTAAGTGGTTGGTGGTTCGCGGTTTGGATTGACCGAAACCGCGCGGTTGCGGTTCAAAACCGCAAACCGTTAATTCTTAATACGCCCATCACCAGTCGAGTAGATATGTAGAGATCCATCATCCAGACACCTTTTCTCAGCACACAACACACGAGCTATCCTCCCCGCGACGACGCCATCTTCTCTCCGGCGGCACCAGATCCGAGCATTCTTTCCGCCGCATTCGGTCTTCCCCAGCTTCTCGTCTCTCTCGACGTCGCACAACACCAAGAGGCGGGAGATTTCAAGGATCGAAGGCATCTCGATCTATCCTATTCTCGGAGCTTCGATGCTTTGGCGTACTGATGCTATTAATGGGATTGTAACTTCATATAAGTTTGTATTCCTTAATTAGCCAGGTGAAAGATGGAACTATGCGTACTGATGCTATTAATGGGATGGTATTGTGATAGAGGTGAAAGATGGAAACTGATTGTTGGAAGGAATCAGAAGACTACAACGAATTTAGCTCCAGCAGAGTCACCGCATCTTAATTACCACCACATGCCCGATACAGAGCTAACGAGAAACTTGGCATGCTCTGTTTTGGTGGCAGGAAAACGGTCACCAGCTCCAGTAGTAGAAGTTCTTGATTTTTGGCATGCTCTGTTTGACGGCTACGCGAACAGTGCACCAGCTCCAGCAGTAGCAATTCTTGATTCCGTTCTTGATTTTGGTATGCTCTGTATTGGATTCGTCGTACTCGTACAAATCATAATGAATTGCGGTAAAAATGAGCGGCGCGGTCTAAACCGCGCCAAACCGCTAATATATGCGGTTTGGTTTGACCGCACCGATAACTTAGCGGTTGAACATGCGGTGCGTCCAATTAAGATGCGGTATGGTTCGGTTTATATCAATGCGGTGCGGTTTATGCCCACCCCTATTCTAAACCCAGGAGAAAACTCTAAAGTTTATGCACATTTAGAAAACACCTAAACATACTATGCCTAAGTAGAGTCTCAATGTTTGCCTTATACCTAGCGCTTTCGGGAACATTTATTATAGCAGCTCATTGTTAGCAAACATATCAATGGATGAACCAGAAACATACTATTTTTTGGTGGGGACTAGAATGTGGGGCCGGGATGAACAGTTAAAGCGGACTGATTTGACTCATTTGAGGTTCTCTTCTCCTAAGATGTCTTTTTAACCTGCATAACAAACAAGCTATAGATAGACTATCCAAATATGCTCACTGCACCCGGTAGAGAATGCAAAATCTTATACACTGGGTGAACATAAGTTGTGGATCATAATGTGGAGGAGGGTAGATAGGTTTCTGTCTTTGAGAAGTATAAAGTTAATGCCGATGAGCCACAAACAACAATAACCTTTACAACTCATTATTCCTAGAAAGGCCTCATTAAACTAATTTATAGCTCTGACTATCACTACGCCTGGCGTTTCTTTGGATTTTATGTGACCTTTACGCTTTGTGATCGATTCATTTTGTGTAGGTCATTGTCAATAGTTTGCACGTATCATTAATTACCTCATTCTAGGTAGGCCAAGTTTAACCGATAATGACATTGTCCTATAGTGACAAGCAAGGTCGTACTCACTCGGGTCTCGATACCCTAGCATACTTCCCACGTTGTTGTTATCTAGCTGATCGGTTTAAGGGGTTGTTTTGGAGGATTCAAGTGAAATAACTAGTAGAAAGAATAAACAAGGATAAAAGTAGGTACATCTGGGAACTAACCCTCGCCCTAGCCTAGGTCTATCATGCAAATGACTAAACATGTTGGGTTAAGCGAATATGGTGAGTGAGCTCTTTTCCATGGCCCTTCGTGATTATCCACACACCTCCGAGTATGCCCTAACTACCCCATTGTCACCTCGGTATAGGCTCATGTATTATGGAGTTTAAAGAACTTAGCTCATTTCAATGGGTACTACCCACCTTCTACACCGAGGTTTCATCCTGTTCCATCTAGGAAGGTGTTCTTGTGGTAGGGGTACGGTCGCCTCGTAGACCAGAAGACCCTATTCATTCATCTAACCCTAATTTTCTAGATGGCACATACCTGTCGAACCCTAAAACTCCATACCCAACGTAAAAGCTCAAGTAGGCTAGTAGAGAAGATTAGGGCGACTTACCCAAGCACAATTAAAGTAGATGAAACATTAAAATCAATTAGACAAACACAATCATTCAAAATCCTAACATATTCATTCATTACATAATAGCCCTAAAACTAGGGTTTGGGGTTTAGAACCCCTAGTACCTTAAGAGCCTCCTCCATAAAGGAGGGAGGAAGATACATAGAAGAATTTGGGAAAGGCTTGATGTTGAAGAAGATAACTCATCTCCTCTAGCTTCTCCTCATTCTCCTTCTTCTCTTCTTCTTCTTCCTTTAGTTTCTATCTCTCTAAACCAGAAATTTATGTCTCAAAATCAAATATCTTAAAATGGGGGAAGAGGTCCTCTTTTTATAGACTTCAGGGGACGAACAAGTTAGCGGCCGAGTAGGGGGAGATCGCGGTCAATGATCTTTTCCTTCGAGAACGCGATCTTCAAGCATCGCCATTTTGTTCTTCGTCTGTTGGGAGTTCGCGGGCTGACTTCACGGTCGCGATCCGTGAGTTGTGGTCGCAAACTTCCTCGCGGTCAGGGAAGACGATCATCGTGATCCGACCATCGAAAGTTTATGTTCCTTCTTGGGTGGCTTCCTTAGGAAGTTCGCGCCCAAGGGCTCCATGTTCGGGGTCGCGAACTATGGTTCCCAGGCTGCGATCTTCTCTCCTTCTTTGCGATCTAATGTCTCGACCGAGATCTTCCACGTCCAGGCTGTGATCTTCAGCTTCCTTTCATTTTGCTACACTTGTGCACTTTCTTGTACCTAATTCACATATATCGTCAAAAGCACCCTAAAATCACGAAATAATAAAATAGCAACAAAATAGGGATGCAATCGATGATATTCTTCTAATTATGCACATGAATTAGCATGAAACAAACCAAAAAATGAAGGGCAAATAGCACCAATTTGGGTGTTACCAAACTCCCCCACACTTAGGTGTTTCCTTGTCCCTAAGCGAACCTACTCAAACCAGTGCAACTTGATAGACAGATCTATCGGGGGGGGGGGGGGGTGCACTCTAGTTCTTCATTGAATAAAGAAGAGTATACAAAGATGAGTAAACGTTACTATCATCTTACTGTGTAAGCACAAACTCCTTGGTGACGACCATACTTGCTACCTTGGGATGAATATTCAAGGTGTGCACCACAGGACTTCTCAACAACAATTAAGCACAAGAACTCTTGAGGGTGCTCTTTATTCTTTCTTTAAATTTAGGGGTTGCCTTTTATTGGTCTTCCTTTTCAAAATTGATGCGCATTGCACCAAACTTTTGCAAACTCTTTGCAAGAAATCATCTCTTACTCATGACCAAGAGCGGATGGATCATTGCCTTCCCTACCAAGGTCACATGTGGAGAATTTGATGGGCGGATTCGTCTTAGGTCGAGCACCACTTACCAGCCTGCACTCCACATTGGGTTGCCACACATGTTGGGTACAAACGATAATTGAGGTCTCTTGAATCGCTAAAAGGTGCTTTGTACCTTGTCATACAATTCTGTGAGGAAGAGAGGTGTTTGGAGGATGGTAAGTAGTGAAAGATGGTTGGGAAGCAATAAAGCTATCCGAATCCAAACACATCCTCGAATGACACTCTGAGCCAAGAGAGAATCCCTTTGACGGCTTAACTCAAACACTATGCTCGGTTGCCTCTCACATGAACCCCTTTTTCAAAAGATTTTTTCAAAATTGATCACAAATTTGTAAAAGTTTTGATTTAAAAAATGACAGAGAGTCCCGCACACATGTTCTTCATAAAATAACAAACATTATCAACTCAACAAAGAGAAAGAAGAGAGTAAAACCTCTCATACACCGGTACTTTAATCATGCAACTAATTCGTAGCGAACACAACAGATCAATCATCTATCAATCCAAAGCATACTGAGTAGGAAGTTGCAAGAAACAAGGTGTTTTGGAACCCTCAAATTTGAAAAAATTGAGTATTGCATTCTAGGTTCCAAAACACAATCAATAAGCCATTCAACACCACAAACACAGCACAATCACTAGCATACACACAGAAAAGCAATCATCAACGTTTAACATTCATAATCAAGGGAGGATACTAGTGATTCGTGGCTCAATCAATCATGATAATTATTCAAACATTCACACACACCCCTCCCCCCCACAATTGAGCGAAACATTGTCCTCAATGTGGGAGATTCAAAAGAGAAGAGCATGAAGGTTACCATAGGTTGGGTTGTGGGTTGGTGAAGGTACACAAGTGTAGGTCTTTCTCTTCCTGGTGGTTTTCATAACGATAAAGTGCATAAGAAAGAGAGGAAGATGATTATAAGACATAGGTACGATAAGTAGATAATATAAGTAAGATTACTACTATTACGAGAATATTTAAAGTACGAAAATTAAAATGAAAAGAGCAATAATTAAATATTGTTTAAAGAAAAAGAAAAGAAGAGAAAAAAATGAAAGAAAAAGGATAGAACTTAGGCCCTGGATGCCTAGTACTTAATCCTCCTCAGAGGGTCCTTCTTCTTCTTCTTCTTGGAATGGGAAAGGGGGAGTTGAGCTAACAAGTTGGCGATACATCTTCAATCAGGATATCCATCTTCTTAATTATAGCATGGATGCACGCCATGATATGGATGTTGTTGGAGTCGAGCGCGAGACTCAGGCGATGGTTCACCCCTGTTCTTCGACAATTTGGGAATCTGAAAACCCTAGCTAACGATTTCGGCAAGATCAAGTGAGAAGAGTGAAATGAATTGAAAACAGATCGAAAGAAGGAGTAAAGAAACTTTTCTCTTTGTATTTGTCAAAACGACAGCGAGTCACTTGAACTGAATTGGGCTTTGCTTGGTCTCCGATAGTAAACGTAGAACTGGCCCAATCTCCTTAAGTTGAACTCTGCGTTTTGTAAACACCTCTTCCTTCTTCTTCCTTCGAACCAAAGGATCAAACCTGTTCTGTAGAAAGTTCACACTTGCAATAGATCAAGAACCTAAAAAATATCTGGAAATAAAATGAAAGACAGCAGAATAAAAGTAGACTCGGACACGATCTTTTTACGTGGTATCCGGTGTTAGGCAATCAATTGAACCTAACACCGACTAATCCACGGTCGAAGGATCTCTGTTTCGAGACCTTCGACGTTGTACTATGCTCTGTGCTTTTGGGTTACAGTTTACAGCTTTGATCTCACAGTGACTCCCCGTCACACTGATCAGAATCTCACTGGACCTACAGCTCCCTGCTGATGTCCCAAGTCGATCAACGAACTATCACTAGCAATCTCCCTGATGGCTAAGTCTCTCTCTTTTCTAATCAAAACTCTAACAGTACTCCTCTGTTTCTAATTTTGATTCTCAGAAAAGATAGATCTCAACCCGCCCCATGCTTGATGCTTTATACAATTGCCTCTCTTGACCGTTGATGATTGCTGCCAATTAATCCTAGCGAATCTTGGTATGATCTTGATTGATAATTGCTTTCCTCAATTGACTTATCAAGAATCAGCCCTTCTATTTTATTCTTCTTCTCCGATCTTCAACCTTCCTTAGTTTGAGCCCAGGCAAGCTTGTCTTTCTTCTCTCAACATTCTCCCCCTAAGCTTGTCAGTGGCTCAACTCAGCACACCTACACACATGTAGCAAACAGTGGGTGCAGCCTGTTCCAACAAATGCAAAAAAAAAGCAACAAGCATCATACTCTAGAAGAACGTGTCTTTTATTCAATTATCATAATCCAAAGTTCACACCAGATCAACACATCAGACCAGACTACCAAAACAAAACATTTCCTAGACTCTAGACACTTCTACTTGAATTTCTTCTAGAAGGGATATTTAGGAGGTGAAGCATAACTTGACACTCGATCATTTTCATCATCAGAGTTCGAGTCAGGACTAATAGGATCACTAATCTGATTCGACTCATAGACAAACTTAGGCAGCATTAGATCCTTGTCAATCATCAACCGCCGTTTAGGACCACTTCTAGCACCAGCTTCCTGCTTGTATGCTGCAGCTGCTGCATTGACCATGGCTGATGCAGCCTGCTGTTGCTGACTGATTACTCCCCCTGAGCCAGTGACAGGCTTACGAGGGCCAACCAATGCATCAACACGTTCCAGAACATGTTGAGGACGCAGGTCATCCAGCACATCACAGACAATGACTTTGTCCCGCAAATCAATGCCGAGACGATACAGTAGTTTGGTGATTTGGGGGCCGAATGGCAGAGGACCGCCATAGTATTCAGTCCCAAACTTGATCATGTGCTGGAACATGAGGGAGGCATAGCTGATGCAACGACCAGCACGCGCATTGAAGAGAACCCAAAGATCAGGAGAGTGAATAAGATCAGTGCTGGAAAGATCTCGAGGGAGAAACCATCGAGTGAGGAAAAAGAACAACACTTTGAGATCATCTGGCAGCCGTCCCGCAGCAAGTTGAGACGGGAACCAACGGCCAATGTCATGTGCTAGTGAAGCTAATGCCCGATCAAACTGAAAGCCAAAGTGATGAAACTCACTGTCAGTACCAGCCCTAATGCCAGCATGAGGTAATCCTAGGACAGACGCCAGCAGATCAGGCGTCACCTTGATCTCATAATCATAGACCAGGGTAGTGAAAAACGAAGGGTCACTTCCAGGTCCTCGACGAAGATTGACATAGAAGAGACGCACAGCTTCTGGACATTGACTGAACCGCAGGTTCGTCACCAAGGATCCCCACCCAAGCTTATGAATATAAGCAGAGATGTTCAAATCGTATTTTGAGAAGGCAGAGGGTTGAATGGAAAAGGAGGGATAGAGTGGACGATCTCGGAAACGCCGAAGATACCTAGAGTAGGTAGCAGCGTTCCGAAAACTTTGATTTTTGAACAGAACTGACGCCTGAGCATTGTTAGATGCCATTTTGAGAAGCTAGGTGTAGGAATGAAGTAAACAGGTGAATAGTTGAAGGTATATGAGCGGACAGGAAGAGTTAGAACGAGAGTCTTTATAGACACTAGGCTGGTCTTTAACCTAGGAGCCTCTTGAGTTAGAAGGAAAGAATTAATTGAGAGAAGAAAATCAGTGAAAACAAGGCAAGATAATATCGTATTATCAATCAAAGATTATTGATTTCTTCTTGATTAAACATGCCAAGTTCAAATCGATTAGGTAAGAATTTATCAGCACTTAAAGGTTTGGTAAAAATGTCGGCCCATTGCATTTCTGTATTAATGAATTCCAAATGAATTTTACCATCTTGAACAAGATCCCGAATAAAATGATACCGGACTTCAATATGTTTGGTTCGAGAATGTTGAATAGGGTTTTTTGTCATGTTTATCGCACTTGTGTTATCACATAAAATGGGAAGAGATCCTATCTTAAGACCGTAATCTTGAAGCTGGTATTTTAACCACAATAATTGAGTACAGCTTAGCCCTGCTGCAATATACTCTGCCTCGGCAGTGGATAATGCAACAGAGCTCTGCTTTTTGCTAGCCCAAGATATAAGAGATGTGCCAAGGAAGTGGCACATCCCAGATGTACTTTTCCTATCGGTCACACAGCCAGCATAGTCAGAATCGCTATAGCCTAGCAATTCAAGACTTGATTCACACGAGTACCACAACCCAAGTGAACCCGTACCAGACAAATAACAAAAAATGCGTTTAACTGCTGTTAAATGACTTATCTTAGGATTACTTTGAAACCTGGCACAAGCACACACACTATACATTATATCAGGCCTACTGGCAGTCAAATAAAGTAGAGACCCTATCATTCCACGATACAGTTTATCACTTACTGGTTCTCCTGATTCATCGGAGGACAATTTTGTAGTGGAACCCATTGGTGTGACTGCTGATTTCAAGTTTTTTAAAGTCAAATCTGTCGAGCATATTGTTTAAATACTTGGTTTGACTTATAAAAGTTCCCTTACTGGTCTGCTGAACTTGCAGACCCAGAAAATAGGTCAGTTCCCCCATTAAACTCATTTCAAATGCCCCTTTCATAGCTAACTCAAACTGTTTACACATTTCCGGGCTAGTTGAACCAAAAATAATGTCGTCTACATATACTTGCACAAGCATAGTATGACCACTAAGATTTTTTATGAACAATGTCTTGTCCACTGAACCTCTACGAAACCCATCTTGAATTAAGAAGTTACTTAGTTTATCATACCAGGCCCTAGGGGCTTGCCTTAATCCATATAAGGCTTTATTCAGCTTATACACGTGGTTAGGGAACTTGTGATTTTCAAATCCAGGGGGTTGTGCCACATAAACTTCTTCCTTTAAATCTCCATTAAGAAAAGCGCTTTTCACATCCATTTGATATAGTTTAAACTTTTGAGATGCAGCAAATGCACACAATAACCTGATTGCCTCTAATCTAGCTACAGGAGCAAATGATTCATCGAAATCTATTCCTTCCTCTTGATCATATCCCTGAGCTACCAATCTAGATTTGTTTTTGGTTATATCACCTATTTCATCAGTCTTATTTTTATATACCCATTTAGTGCCAATTATAGGTTTATCCTCAGGTTTTGGTACTAATTCCCAGACATTCAGCCTTTCAAAATATCCTATTTCATCTTGCATAGAAGCAGTCCAGAACTCATCATTCAGAGCCTCTTTAATGTTCTTAGGAACAAATAAGGACACAAACGCAGCATTCACAGAAGATAACTTTGATATAGTAATCATACCTTCTCTGGGATCACCAATTACTAATGATTGTGGATGCCGTTTCTGAATGTGTAGAGGAGCTTCCTTGACCCTGCTATCATCAGTTTCTACCTCAGTTCCTTGAGTTGTCATTTCTTGTAGATCCTCATTTATTGTTGTCTGTTCAGCTTGGTTAGTTTGAAGTGATGTAGATGATCTTCCTAGACCGAGATCATCATCCTCATCAATTAAATCTGCACACTCACTAGAGGAATCATCAAATACCACATTTATGGACTCCTCAACTTTGAGGGTCCTTTTATTGTACACTCTATATGCTCTGCTATGAACAGAATACCCTAGAAAAATTGCTTCATCTGATTTAGAATCAAACTTCCCTAAGTTGTCTTTGGTATTCAAAACAAAACATCTGCACCCGAATGGATGAAAGTATGCCACATTTGGTTTTCTATTTTTCCATAGCTCATAAGGTGTTTTGTTTAGTTTGGATCTGATTAGTCCTCTATTGATGACATAGCATGCAGTGTTTATAGCTTCTGCCCAAAAGTGTTTAGGCAAACCATAATCATTCAACATAGTCCTAGCTATATCTATTAGAGTACGATTTTTCCTTTCTACTACTCCGTTTTGCTGTGGAGTTCTAGGAGCAGAAAAATTATGAGAGATTCCAGTTTCATCACAAAACTTTTCAAAGCAGTCAGATATGAACTCTCCCCCGTGATCACTTCTTATGCTTACAATTTTAGTTCCTTTTTCATTTTCTAATCGTTTAACTAGATTTTTGAATTGCACAAAGGTTTCCCCTTTGTTTGAAAGAAACTGAACCCATGTAAACCTAGAGTAATCATCGACTACTACACATGCATAGTATTTTCCACCAATGCTCATTACATTGCAAGGTCCAAAAAGGTCCAAATGTAACAGTTCTAATGGCTTAGATGTAGAAATCACAGGTTTGCTTTTAAAGGTGGTTCTGACTTGTTTACCCCTTGTGCACGCTTCACAGAAAAATTCCTTTTTACTGCTAAGTTTGGGTATTCCTGTTACACTACCTAAACTCACCAGTTTAGCCAAAGATCCTACACTAATGTGCCCCATTTTCCTATGCCATTCTAACTGATCATCTTTGTTTACTGATACCAAACACATCTCATTGAAATCCTTTTTATTGTTCAAGTTTATGCAGAACAGTTTTCCTTTTCTTCTTCCTGTGAATAGTACTTTCCCGCTTTTAATATTCTCAACATAACATTTGTTTGGTTCAAAGATTACCCTATTTGTTTCCCCACACATTTGGCCTATTGAGAATAAATTATGTTTAAGCCCATCAACCCACATAACATTAGTTATAATTGGTCCTGTTCCGATTTCTCCCTTTCCTAAGACATCAGTGCAATAATTATCTCCAAAGTAGACCTTACCTTTCTTACCCTTAGTCAATTTAGAGAAAAGTTTTTCATTTCCTGTCATGTGGTGTGAGCAGCCACTGTCTAAGATCCATTCACTGTCTTCCATGCTCACTTGGAAGCAGACCTGTGAGGCCTCAATGTCGCCGTCATCTTCATCCAGAGCCATGTATGCTTCATATTTGGGGTCGACTTCCTCCTCTTCATCCTCACTACAGCTCCAAGTAGCTGTGTATGCCTTTTCTCTCTTCATTTGTGGACACTCTGCTTTGATGTGTCCACTCCTCCCACACTTGAAGCATCCAGCAGCCGATCCACTCTTATTGTCATTGTTGCTGACTTCTCTTCTTGCTCTTGAAATGGTCCTAAAGTTCTTCCCTTGTTCCTTTTCTGAATCACCTTCTCTTGTTCGATTTGAAAAGCCACCTTTTCTCTTTTCTTTGCGTAGTCTGAGTAACTTGGCCACATGCTTGCTTAGCATGGCCAGTTCTTCATCTTCCATGTCTTCCAGACAATCGAATTCTTCATCTGGCGCTGACACCTTGAAGGCAATACTCTTCTTCTCTTTTCGAGTCTCCTCACCTTCTTCTCTTCTGAGTTTTTCTTCGTGTGTGATCAATGATCCCATGAGTTCGTCTAGACTCAGACTTGTCAGATCCTTCGATTCTTCTATCGCCGTGACTTTAGGTGTCCAGCGCTTAGGAAGAGCCCAGAGCACTTTCCTCACCAAATCTCCACTCCCATATTCTACACCCAGGTTCCTTAGGCTGTTCACTATGGTGGTGAACCTGTCGTGCATCTCTTTGATGGTCTCCTCTGGCTTCATCACAAACGACTCGAAATCCTGCTTCAGTCGGTTGATTCTAGATACCTTGACATGACTAGTACCCTCATGCGCCACTTGCAGCTTGTCCCAGATCTCCTTCGCAGTCTTGCATCCGGAGACCCGATGATACTCTTCAGGACCCAGCGCGCAATACATCAGATTCGTCGCTTTGGAGTTCAATTGAAAGTTTCTCTTGTCTTCTTCTGACCATTTCCCTCGTACCTCCTTTACTTCGAGCGGTCCATCTAATACGATGCTCCAGAGATCGGGATCAGTCGAGCCTATAAACAGCTCCATGCGATTGCGCCAATAGCCGTAGTGTACTCCTTCGAATCTTGGAGGCCTGGTCTGAGAAAATCCGTCGGCCATGAACACTCCACCATTGCTTGCACTCGAACTCATTTTCTCCGTAGGCCGTTAACCTTGTTTGCCGGAGCCGGGCTCTGATACCACCTGTTGTTGGAGTCGAGCGCGAGACTCAGGCGATGGTTCACCCCTGTTCTTCGACAATTTGGGAATCTGAAAACCCTAGCTAACGATTTCGGCAAGATCAAGTGAGAAGAGTGAAATGAATTGAAAACAGATCGAAAGAAGGAGTAAAGAAACTTTTCTCTTTGTATTTGTCAAAACGACAGCGAGTCACTTGAACTGAATTGGGCTTTGCTTGGTCTCCGATAGTAAACGTAGAACTGGCCCAATCTCCTTAAGTTGAACTCTGCGTTTTGTAAACACCTCTTCCTTCTTCTTCCTTCGAACCAAAGGATCAAACCTGTTCTGTAGAAAGTTCACACTTGCAATAGATCAAGAACCTCAAAAATATCTGGAAATAAAATGAAAGACAGCAGAATAAAAGTAGACTCGGACACGATCTTTTTACGTGGTATCCGGTGTTAGGCAATCAATTGAACCTAACACCGACTAATCCACGGTCGAAGGATCTCTGTTTCGAGACCTTCGACGTTGTACTATGCTCTGTGCTTTTGGGTTACAGTTTACAGCTTTGATCTCACAGTGACTCCCCGTCACACTGATCAGAATCTCACTGGACCTACAGCTCCCTGCTGATGTCCCAAGTCGATCAACGAACTATCACTAGCAATCTCCCTGATGGCTAAGTCTCTCTCTTTTCTAATCAAAACTCTAACAGTACTCCTCTGTTTCTAATTTTGATTCTCAGAAAAGATAGATCTCAACCCGCCCCACGCTTGATGCTTTATACAATTGCCTCTCTTGACCGTTGATGATTGCTGCCAATTAATCCTAGCGAATCTTGGTATGATCTTGATTGATAATTGCTTTCCTCAATTGACTTATCAAGAATCAGCCCTTCTATTTTATTCTTCTTCTCCGATCTTCAACCTTCCTTAGTTTGAGCCCAGGCAAGCTTGTCTTTCTTCTCTCAACAATGGAGTCGTGCTTCCTTCTCCCTCCTTTTATTGTGAAGGATTGCCGTTATCATTGCTTCGAATCGGAGATCCCTCATGGTTGAATGGTGGGGGAATCAGATGAGAAGTGAATGGATGCGCCTCTCCTCTCTCATCCATGCTTTCAACTTGTTCTTCCTCGTTGACTAGCCCTCTTTGTCCTCTTAGCGCCGTAGCATCCGGAAGACGGAACACGGTACCCTCCATATCCAACGTGTTAGTGGTTGGAAATGGAAGTCTACGTACTCCCCAAACGTCATCGTCATTCAAATGTAACACTTAAATTCTGGATTTCAAGATGTCAAAGGATATAAGAGTGGTCCAACTATCCAACCGAAATTGCACGACCAAGAAGTAGACTCCGAAATACTTGGCAAGTCTAGTGACATAAGCTCCTCCATGAAGGGTAGTGAGTCGTTGGTCTGTTTCTTGAAGATGGACACAATTTCCAAATCAAGGTGAATATATTGAGGCAGATGTATGCTTTGGAAGAAAATGACGTATCAGGCAGTCAAATTGCTCTTGCTTTGATTCTTTCAAACCATGGACCCAGCAATCACATTGTGGATTATTCGCCACTCCGGTTTCACCTCACTAGCCTTCGATAGCTTAACATCCCATGGTCGACTGTTGGATTTCTTGACTTTGCATTCACAGAAAGGCTTGAAACATGGGAAGTCGGATCCCCTTGCCAAGGTAGCTAAAGCTTCCGGTGAGTCAACGAAATCCTTCGGGTAAATATCTATGGCTCTTGTAAACTCCCGGATAGACATTTGGTGATGTTCCCCCTAGTTTGAATTGGATTTTGTCTTGAAGGTCGGCGACACCTCACATATCTTGAATGGTAAGTGTGCTAATGAATTTTAGAACAAGTACCTTGTAGATGTTTTCTTGAATGGATAACAATTTAAGCCACTCCAACTTCTGAATCTTGGAACAAAGTGCGCCCTCAATCCCAATCTGTGCGATGAGTGTCCAGTTGAGACATGTCCTCTCGCCAAGTGGAAGTCCTTGAAGCCAAATAAGTTTGGTCTTAAATTGCTCGGGGACATTGTCCAAATAAAAGTGATCAATGTACTCCATGCCGCCTCTAACATTGGCTTGACTTTCTTGATAACTTACCCTTCGTAGATGGGGAGAGAGTGATGGTGGATGCGGTTCTTCAATAACTACTTCCATTGATCCGGATTTTATTTTCTTCTTCCGATGGTTGTGGTGAGGATGAGAAGTTTGAGAACTTTCCATGTTAGAAGAAATATCTCCATGCGCCATTCCCTTGTTCTTGTAAGTCATCCTTCAAAACAAGTAGTACAAAATGAACACACCATCAATCCAACATCATATACCCTAAGAAGAACTTCCAAGGAACACTTATCAATTCTCTAAACTCCCCCACACTTGAGTGAAACTAAAGCTTGGGCAAAATGGAGGACCTAGAGGGAGGTATAGTTCAATGAAAAGGAATAATCCTAGAATCTCCTTAACCAACTCAAATCGAGTAAACAAGGGTAAACAAGTGCAATGAAATTGATGTTCAATGAATAGGATTGAAGAAAAGAAAAACCATGTGGTTGGGGAATTTATTTCGAACACTTGGTGGGATTTTTATGAAAGCTTAAAACATGCATGAAATAGCCCACCAAGGTCTCCCAAAACACATAGCAGAACCATTAAAGCAAAGATAACAATCCTAGGGCTATGCTGAAGTTTAGATGATTTTTTAAAACTCCCAAAGCACTCAAAACATTTTGAGCCAAATAAGGTAATTAAAATATAGGAAAATGAAAAATTGTACCTTATCTTGCTATAAAATTAAAAAATGATTGATAATACTTCTCAAAAGATGTTGGAATGTGAAGCAGAGAAAGTTTGCTCAACAATCTAAGAAGGGCTTGGGAAACATGACATTAAGATCTAAAAGATGAGATGGGGAGACTACACATGGTGTATTGTGTAGCTCTCCCTTAAATACGCACGGACAAGATTGTAAGCAGTAGTCAAGAGATCGCAGCTACAATCTCTGAGGTGCTAACCGCGATCTTTGCCCGGAACACAAATATCATGATTTCACCAAACGTTAAGCTTAATCACTCATCCAGAGAACAAGACTAGGCAATGGCTAAGTTCTATCAATCATTATCTACGCAATTATAATCCTCTACTTAAAAAATTATTCAAAAAAAAAGGAAAAGATACGCAAACCAAATCGTTGGGTTGCCTCCCAACTAGCCTGTCTTTTGAAGTCTTTTTGCCGGATTTGAATCCATGAGATCAAGAGGTAAGGGCTCCATTCTCCACCGATGATTCTTCATAGAAATCGTACTTGTGGTGAAGTACCAATTGAAGACCATGGAGTCTCTCGGATGCCTCATCCAGTGCTTGAGATTTAAAAGTCATATCCGAAGACCGACGTTCATGATCAAAGAAATTAGACTCTATCTTGAGAATGAACATGAGATACCATATTGAACCATTCTATCTCGGAGCTTGAAGGTGGTGTGGAAGGAGGCGTGACTGGCTGACAGTCCATCTTCACATCTTCCCATTTGTAGTACTTTTGAAATTGGGGATTGGAGTCATCTTGTAGCTTATCTCCTCCTCTTCAGACCTTAAGGTGATATTGCTCCCACTCACATTGATAATGGTCCTTGTCATAGCTAATAATGGTTGGCCTAGGATTATCAATGCATCACATCCTTCTGCGTCGAGAACCACGAAGTCCACGGGATAAAAAAATGACCACATTTCCCTAATATATTTTTTGTGATTCCCCTTGGTTCGGCAACAGACCTATTGGCCAACTCAATCCGCATTTTAGTAGGCATGAGTGGTCCAAGGTCTAACTCATTGTAAAATCTTGTAGGCATAATATTGATACTAGACCACAAATCTGGTAGCGGATTCCAAATTTATTTTACTCCAAAGGTACATGGAATAGTGAAGATTCCCAGATCTCTTAGCTTTGGAGGGAAGCCTTCACTAACGGAGAGCATAGAAACTTCTTCCATCTTCCTCTTTCCTGACAATATCTCTCTCAAGAATTTAGTATATTTGGGAATTTTCATAACCATGACTAAGAAAGGGACGATTACCTTCAATTGCTTCAATGTATCCTTCCATGGAGCACATTCATGATTTAGATCAATTAGGTACTTGAGTCTTCTTAGATGACTCGCTTTTACTGTCACACTAGAAAGTGGCCAAGTGTAACCACCTACTAATGCGTAGTATAACGGGTTTAGATTTAATTGTCAACCCGGGTCCTAGGACTGATGACTACTCCGTGAAGTTCTTATTATTTAGCAGTTCAACTGTAGTGAAGTTTCAACTAAACTAACAAACACAAGCAGTAAAAGTTGTGATTCAAGTTTGAGAGAGGTCACCCAGATATGGTTCCCCCTAGATTGCAGCTAAGCCAAGTTGTACTTCACCAAGTCCAGTTTCAATGATAATTATACTGCGGAAGGTTCTTATTTAGTCTGAAGTCTCGACTAAAGGTCTCCAGACCCTCTCAATCTAAATACCCGATGGGCGACTAACCTCCACCGAAGTAAACAAACTGAGGCCCTAACATGCAAAACCTCCTCTACTGGAGTAATTCCAATACAGAATAGTGAATTGACTTCTCGAATAAAGTCGCCAATTCACCACCTTCAATTAAGGGTGATCTATCAACCTTGGCAGATATTCTCTTTCTAGGTCAAAGCAGGACTATAGGAATTTGATCAGGATTCATGCAATTTAGAAAAGTGAATTTGATCAGGATTCATGCAATTCTGAAAATCGATCCCCCTTCAAAAGACCCGAAATTGGGTTAAAAACCAAAAATCCCCGACTGCACGGCCAGGCCACACGACTGTGTAGAATTTCCAGCTGCCCATGTGGAGGTATAAAACGCCGCGTTTCACTTATGTGCCTTCATGCACGCTACACGGCCAGAACCGCACGACCGTGTAAAATCACGGCCTGCCCGTGTGAGCTCTCTAGGATTTCACACGGCCAAAAAGGATCCTTTCCACGACTAGTGTGGTTAGCCCGCCCAAAGGGGTTCCACACGACCACGTCACACGACCGTGTGGTTTTTAGGTTTGGCGTGTGGTTTCCCAGCTTTCCGTCAATCGTTCCAACTTCGTCCAATCGACCCCGAACTCGTGCCCGAACCTTCCTTCACTTACTAGGACCTGACATATCACAAACACGAACAACCTAGCGTGAAATCGGCCTAAAAAATGAGAGATGAGACTCAAACGGTAGAGGAATGGTGGACAAAAACATGTGTATATATCAAGTCATCAGCCTCGTATGCGTCATGCTGGTAAGCAGGACGGGCGATGCGGCGGTAGAAGGCATCCTGGTGTCAGTCGGTGGGATGGGGACCTCCTTCTCGTGTCGGGAGTACGGATGATAGTGGATCCCCAACGCTTGGGCCAACCCATCGATGCTCATCTCCCGCATGCCAATCCTAGTTCAAACATGCCAATCAATTCACAGTTCTCGGGCATAACATCTACAGTCCAATTTTCCAGAAAAAGTAGAAATTATTCAAGACACACACCTAGAAACACAAGTAGGAATGTAGAGGGATGCGAGCATAGGGCGAGGGACGCGAAACCATACCAAAAATTGGCACCGGAAGTCTCTCCGAAAACTCACAGGAGAGTCGCCAACGACGAGGAGGAGGTGGCAGCGGCGGTGGCCGGAAAAATGAACTTCGCCCAAATTAGGTGAAAATTCTGGGGGAGGTGCGCCCCACAATGTAGATACTGAATCCGCGAACGGATTTTGATTTTGAGGTCATACGCAAACGGGATATACAAAACACCGTCGGATAACCGTGCTCCGACGAGAGAACAAGAGAGGTAGTGAGAGGGTAGAGAGAGGGAAGTTCGAAAAAAAAAAATGAGAGGAGAGAGAAGTAGCGGTCGGGTTTCAGCATTGATAGGGAAAATACCCGATCGGGTCTCAGAAATACCCGGTCGGGTATTCGAGGCCCGTGGCCGGGTATTCGTACTTTCACGGGCCTTCGACTCGAGGGGTCCCGGCCGAGAGGCCAAAATACCAGGTCGGGTATTTTGAGTCTCGGCCAGGTATTCCCCCCTTTCTCGCCCCCTGGCCAGAAGGGGTCCAGGTCGCGAGGCCAAAATACCCGGTCGGGTATTTTGAGTCACGACCGGTAGGGGTGGGCATTCGGTCGGTTCGGTTTCGACCGAACTGAAATTATGAATACCGGGTCTCCGAATTCTCCCAAACTTTAAACCGAATTATAATTCGGTTTGGTCGGTTTAAACCGAATTATAATTCGGTTCGGTTCGGTTTTCACACAAAACCGAATTTGTGAAGCTACTTGTATTTTCTCACTTTTAAATTATTTTTCACCCCTAATAAATATCAATTATATTTATCATCAATGATAAAACCAAACTTTTCAACACATAAGTCTTAAAATATTTCAAATATTTAAGTCTAAAAAATCCTACAAACATAAAAATCCACCATTTGGAGCTTGCAATTATAGTATTTCGGTTTTTCGGTCGGAAATTCGGTTCGGTTGAAAGAACCCTGATTTCCGAACTATCTATATTTTCCTTCTGAATTCCGAACCGAATAGCATTAATTCGCTTTCGGTTCGGTTTAATTCAGTTTCGGTTCGATTCGGTTCGGGTTTACCGAACCGTTTGCCCACCCCTAACGGCCGGGTATTTGCCCCTTCTCGGCCAAAAACTGGTTTTGCTCATTTTTTCGAACTCCCCTTCTAGAAAACATCAAGCTGAGGTATACCAGACGACCTAACTTCATCACATACGTGCAACTGACTCGACACAAAAAAAAAAAAAACAAAGGAAAAAGGGAAAAAAGAAATGCAAACCGTGGTGAGGTTGCCTCCCCACAAGCGCTTTATTTTACGTCTTTAGAGTTCAACCACCAACTCCGCACGTTCGAACTCGTCACTCAGATAGAGCTTGAGACGTTGGCCATTCACTTTAAACGGCTCAGTCTGCAGGTTGTCAATCTCTATCGTGCCATACGGGAACACATGCGTGACCGTGAACGGTCCAGACCACCGGGAGCGGAGCTTTCCAAGAAAGAGTTTCAGGCAAGAGTTATAGAGAAGAACTCGATCGCCAACCTGAAACTCCTTAGGACCCCTCAATCGAACGTCGTGAAGACGCTTAGTTCGCTCCTTATACAACTTGGTGTTCTCATAGGCGTGGTAACTCCACTCCTCCAGCTCCAGCATCTGCATCTTGTGTTCAACACCTACAAGACTAACATCCAAGTTGAGCAGCTTAAGGGCCTAGAAGACCTTGTGCTCTAGCTCCACCGGCAGGTGACATGCCTTTCCATAGACAAGCCGGTACGGCGAAGTACCGATCGGCGTCTTGTAGGTAGTTCAGTATGCCCGGAGAGCATCATCGAGCTTAGTGGACCAATCCTTGCGGGATTGATCCACCGTTTTCTCTATTATGCGCTTAAGCTCCCAATTCGTCATATCGGCTTGACCATTCGTTTGGGGTGGTAGGCCACAGGCACCTTGTGAGTGACACCATAGCGACAGAGTAGTTTATCGAATTGGCCCTGAAAATGGGTGCCTCTATCGCTAATGATGGCTCTAGGTGTCCCGAACCGGGAGAACAACTGCTTAAGAAACTGACAAACACGTCTAGCATCATTGGTGCGCAAAGCTTGTGCCTCCGCCCACCTAGAGACGTAATCAACTGCAACCAAGATGTATAGATTGCCAAATGATGAAGGAAATGGGCCCATGAAATCGATACCCCAGACATCGAAAATTTCACAAGGAATAAACACATTCTGGGGCATCTCATGACTGGCAGAGATGTTACCTGACCTCTGGCATCGATCGCACCTACGTGCGAAGGTGTTGGCATCCTTGAAGAGCGAGGGCCAGTAGAAGCCCGACTGTAGTACCTTCCTCGCTGTGCGGTTACCGCCATGGTGCCCGCCAGTAGGTCCCTCATGGCAATGAGACAGAATGCCTTCCGTCTCATTTTCCATGACACAGCGACAGATGACCCCATCGGCTCTGATCATGAAGAGATGTGGGTCATCCCAGAAGTAGTGCTTCAGGTCGGAGAAGAACTTCCTCTTGGCGTGAGTCGTCATCCCCTTGGGTAGCTGCTGGCCAACCAGATAGTTTGCGAAATCGGAGTACCAAGGGGTGACACTCTCCACTAGGTACATCATCATCAGTCGCTCATCCGGAAAGGAGTCGTTGATCTACTCCTCGAGGTTGTCCACAGTGGGTGCGTCCAACCGGAAGAGATGATTAGCAACAACATTTTTGGCTCCCTTCTTGTTCCGGATCTCGATGTCGAACTCCTGCAGTAATAAGATCCATCGTATGAGCCGAGTCTTGGCATCGGCCTTACTCATCAGGTATCGTATAACGGAGTGATCCGTGTACACTGTCATATGGGACAAGACCAGATAAGGACTGAACTTGTCGAAGGTGAACACCACCGCTAGCACCTCCTTCTCTGTGGTGGTGTAGTTCTTCTGGGCATCATTGAGGGTCTTCAAGGCATAGTAGATAGGAAGGAAGTGCCGATTTTGCCTCTGCCCCAGGACAGCTCCAACAACAAAGTCACTGGCGTCGCACATCAGCTCGAACGGTAAGGTTCAGTCAGGAGTGACCATGATAGGAGCATGAGTGAGCTTCTCCTTCAAGGTCGTGAATGTCGTTTTGCACACGCCAGTGAAATAGAAGGGGGCATCCTTCTCAAGGTGCTTCGTCAGGGGCAAGGCGATATTCGAGAAGTCTTTTATGAACCGCCTATGGAACCCTGCATGGCCCAAGAAACTGCGAATCCCCTTAACAGATGTGGGAGGAGGCAGCTTGCTGATTGTTTCGATCTTGGCTCTATCCAACTCTATCCCCATCTTGGAGATCTTATGCCCCGGAACTATGCCTTCGCAAACCATGAAGTGGCACTTCTCCCAACTCAGCGCTAGGTTCGTCTCCTCGCACCTTTTCAAGACGAGTTCCAGGTTATGGAGATAGTGAGAGAATGAGTCTCCATAAACCGAAAAATCATCCATGAACACCTCCATGATTTCTCTGACCAGACGGTCAAAGATGGCGATCATACATCGCTGAAAAGTGGCTGGGGCGTTGCAAAGCCCGAATGGGATTCTCCGGTACGCAAATGTGCCGAAAGAAGGTGGTCTTCGCCTGGTCTTCCGGTGCTATGGGAATTTGAAAATACTCAGACATCCCATCCAGGAAACAGTAGAACTCGTGCCCCGCCAGCCTCTCCAGCATCTGGTCAATGAATGGCAGCGGGAAGTGATCCTTCCCGGTGGCGTCGTTGAGGCGATGATAGTCGATGCAGATGCGGTACCCAGTCACCGTGCGCATCGGGATGGGCTCATTTTTCTCGTTGGGCACCACAGTCATCCCACCCTTCTTAGGCACTACCTGAGTGGGACTGACCCACTCGCTGTCAGAGATGGCGAAGATGATTCCTGCGCCCATCAGCTTAACGATCTCTGCTAGATCCACAGCCTCCAGGTTCGGTGTCAATCGCCATTGGGGTTGTCTCACCGGCCGAATCTCATCCTCTAGCAGTATCATGTGGGAACAGAAGGAAGGGCTGATCCCCTGGATATCGGTGATCTTTCATGCCAGAGCTCGCTCGTACTACTTCAACAAGGCCACCGGTCTGGTCTTCTGCTCGGGTGTGAGGGTCGAGCTGATGATGACTAGAATCTTGTTCCCCTCCTGGAGAAATGCATACTCCAAGTGAGGAGGGAGGGCCTTCAGCTCCAGTTCTGGTGGCTCCTCCAGGGAGGTGGTGATGCGAGTCGAGGATGAGATTGGTTTGAACAATTTATCGACCTCCAAGAACTCGCCACTCACTAGCACGACCACCTGCTCCTCGAGCTGCATCTTCTACAATGCTAGCTCACCTAGCAAAATACAACGCTCAAGGGCATCGTCAGGAGCTGCAAATCATCATGCAAATGGGAATGCTTCGCATTGTCAGGCACAGAAAATGTAGCTTGTTCATCCCCAGCCTGCAAGATTAACTTGCCACTATGCACATCAATCAACGCCTTGTCTTTGTGCATACGAGTGGGTAAGGGAAGCTAAGGAACATGCTCCTTAACCACTGGTTGTGGCTTGGGAGCAGGTGCTTCTTTCTCGATCCCCACCTCTTCATTGTCAGCTGGAAGTGCTGAAGCAGGTGTTGGTTCCTCCAGCCCGCCCGGAGCAGGTACAACAGATGTCGTCTTGCCATTTCTAGTAGAGATGGCATCCAACTGCTGGTGAGGCTCGTGAGGATTAGGGATGATGGTGGCAGGAAAAGTTCTCAGTTCCATGGTGCTGTTTTGGCAAGCTATTCCTCCAATCTGATTCCGGAGATCCTGCAATATGGGACCTTGGTTCCTCTGGCCTGCCTCCAGTGAGGTGATGCACTGGTGAAACCTGGCAAAATTCATCGTGCTGGAGCTCACGAAGGCCTGCACCATGTTTTTCAACTCCGACATCTTGGCATCCTGTGCTAGAGCTACTGCTGTGGAAATGGGCCCTATCGGGTCTGGAAAGGCTTCCTTTGCTGAAAACCACAAGCTGGTGCTGGGAATCCGGGAGGCTTGGTAGTGTTGTTGTTATTGTTGTTGCCATTCCAGGAGAAGTTGGGATGCTGGCGCCACCCTTCATTATAAGTATCACTGTAAGGGTCAAGGCGCCGAGAATTTGTGATGAAGTCCAACTACTCCTAGGGGTGGTGGATTTCCTCATAGCCTGGCAATCTTCCACCAAATGGTTCGAACTTTCGCACCACTAGCACTGTGCGACTAGAGGTGCGGCCATGCCTTCCCCTGGAATGAGGTTGTTTTGCTGCTTCAATGTCTGAACCAGCTCTGCCACCTCTCTCTCAAGCCCAGACCTGGCCTCCATGGCATGCACGCCACGTTCCGGGAGTTCCTATCTCTGGTGGTTTTCCCCCAAGAATGGTCTCCGGTGGCCAAAGTACCGATCATCTGATTTAGCTCGGGTGGAGTCTTAGTGAGAATGTCTCCACCCGGGCATAAAGACTCGATCAATCTCTGACTCTTCGGAGACAGAGCACTGTAAAAGTTCCCCATGGTAAATGCATCACTAAAGCCATTGTGGGGACTCTTCCAGAACGGTCCCGAGTACCGCTACCAAGCATCTCGTAGGGACTCATCATCTTCTTGATGGAAATGAGTGATCTCCCGCTGAATCTCCACAGTCTTCGAGACCAGATAGTACCGGTGCACGAATTTGTTGGCCAGATCGTCCCAAGAAGTAATGGACAATGGCGGCTGGGTCTCTAGCCACCTCTTCGCATGCCCCGTCAGAGAGTGGGGGAAGAGGTGAAGACGGATCGCGTCATCTGGTACACCGTTCAGCTTTAACCCATTGGTAAGCTACAGGAACCGGGAAAGGTGCACCCTCGCCTCTTCATCCTTGAGGCCATGAAACTGGATGGAGGATGTTATCAGTTGAATCCAGCATGGCTTGATCTCGAAGTTACTAGCAGGAATTGGTGGGTACTAGATGATTGGGCAGATGTCAGCGAACCGTGGAGTGTAGTAGTACTCCATAGTAGGGCCATGCGGGGGTGGTTGATGGTGAGCACCATCTTCTTGTGGGACTGGATTATTGGCCTGGACCTGATTAACTGGGGGAACCTGGACAGGCATCCCCAGGGGTTGATTTTGCCCCAGGTTCAGGTTCATCCTATTGTGCTCGTCGCCCATATCGTACTCCTGCTCGTAGTCGCTACTCAGATAGCCATCGACTTGCACATCCTTTGTAGCCAGTCTTGCCCGCTGCTCCTTCCTAAGATGGCGACAAGTACGTTCTAGCTCCGGATCCAAAGGTAGTAATGCTCCCGACTGGCTACGGGTCATGCACTACCTGCACACAGCCAAGCAAGCAAACCCGTGGAGGCAAAAGTGGGACAAAGCAAAACAATCAATATGGAAAAGAAATGCTAAAGTAACATAAATCACGTTTCTTCAACAACCTAGCCGTCCCCGGCAATGGCCCCAAAAACTTTACTCGTCTGTACTGTCACACTAGAAAGTGGCCAAGTCTAACCACCTACTAATGCGTAGTATAGCGGGTTTAGATTTAATTGTCAACCCGGGTTCTAGGTGTGATGACTACTCCATGAAGTTCTTATTATTTAGCAGTTCAACTATAGTGAATTTTCAACTAAACTAACAAACACAAGCAGTAAAAGTTGTGATTCAAGTTTGAGAGAGGTCACCCAGATATGATTCCCTCTAGATTGCAGTTAAGCCAAATTGTACATCACCAAGTCCAGATTCAATGATAATTATACTTCGGAATGTTCTTATTTAGTCTCAAGTCTAGACTAAAGGTCCCCAGACCCTCTCAATCTGAATACCCGGCGACTAACCTTCACCGGAGTAAACAAACTGCGGCCCTAACATGCAAAACCTCCTCTACTGGAGTAAATCCAGTACAAAATAGTGAATTGACTTCTCGACTAAAGTCGCCAATTCACCACCTTCAATTAAGAGTGCTCTATCAACCTAGGCATATATTCTCTTTCTAGGTCAAAGCAGGAACTATAGGAATTTGATCAGGATTCATGCAATTCAGAAAATCATGCCTCAATTGAATATAATTGATATCAAAGAACATGTACTTGGGTTCATACAACCAAACCTAACATACAAATCCAGAGTTCTTCATACCCAAGTGAGTGAGAGAGTTTACTCCATAGAGAAAGAAGAGAAATCAGCTTCAGTTGCGGAAATCATTCTATGAAGGATGGTACTCGACTTCTGGTTGTCAATAAACACTTCTCCAAGCTTCAATCGAGCTCTAATGGTGTTGAATCTTGATCTAGGGCACTTGGAGGTTCAGTTCGTCGCTTTCTCTCGCTAGGTTTTCTACTTTCTCTTACTAAAACTCAGATCCCTCTCAAAAGAGGCCAACTTTGCATGAAAAGGAGTAGATCGCGATACCCGGCCCAAATACCCGGTCGGGTATTCCTGGGGATCGGCCGGGTATTATCAAAACGCAGCGCTTCTGGCAGGGGGAAATACCCGATCGAAGGTCAGAATACCGGATTGGGTATTTAAGCTTCTCGGCCGGGACCCCTTCTGCTTCATTGGCCTCCAAAACGGTTTTACCCGGTCCTTCCTTCTCGTTTATCCGGTCGGATATTTCAGTTCTTGACCGGGTATTTTTACCTTCCAGCTCCTCTAGCTCCAACTCTCCACTTTTCGACCCGAAATTCGCTTCCACGCCTCCATGTCCACGCCAAGTCCTGAAATATGACATAAACGAACAACCTAGCATGAAATCGACTTAAACCACGAGAATCGACTCTCAAACGGTTCAAGAATGGTGGTCAAAACATGTGCAAATAATGGTCTATCATTAGACTTCTCTTCATCTTCAATCTTGATTTTGACAGGAGGTTGCACTTCTTCCCGAACTATCTCTTCTTCTTCCACAACTTCTCTTTGAGCCTCTCTTACCGGTATCCTCGGTTGGAATATGAACTTCCTTTAGAGGCTGACCAGTCCTTAGAGTTACCGCGTTACACCCCTCTTTAGGATTAAGTTCGGTATTTCCTTGTAAGGTTTCTTGTTGTCTTGACGATATAGTTTGTGCCAATAAGTTTAGTTGGGTTTAAAGATTTTGATACATCATCTATTTACAATTGATTGAATTTTAAATAACATGTAATCAATATGGTTTATTTAAACATAAGAATTAAGATAAAACTAACAAAATGGGTAAGACTGCTAGACTCATGGAATATATCATACTTCATATACTTTTAGTGAGATATCTCTAATTTGATCATGAATTAAATCGAGTTTGGGGTTGATATTATATCCTAATCTCTAATGGATAAGCCATATGCCCTAATTTTGTAAATCAAAACCTTAAGACTAATTTAATAATACTAATAATAAACAATCGACGATCAGTATTTGGCGAAGTACATCTAACGAGCAGGTCACTTTGAGTATGATATACTCAAGGAGTACACTAGTCCTAATCATTGTTATAAGAATCAAACCGGATCAGCGACTCGACCAGTATAACCGTCAAACTAGTTTCAATAATGGTTCAGTCCATTTGTTTGGACGACTATGGATGGAGCTCACGTTTTTCCACGGTTGAAAATGAAAGCAGATGAACCACCCCAAATTGACGACTGAACTTGTTCACTATGTTAACCATAGGAAAAATAAAGAAGAAAAATAATTTAGCATAAAATAAGATAGTCCATCTTGAATTACTATTTTTATATATACTTTCTCTTCTTTGTTTCTCAGCCTTCTAATCGGTATTACTGGTCCACTACAGACAGCAATCCTAATTACTAACTTGAATTTAGTACAAATTTTATGATTTATTTTGTTAGACTATTTGAATGGTTTGTTAGAACTTTTGGTGATTGATGATATGGAGTTGATATTGTTTATGGTTAGTGATAAATTTTGTCATATATTAGTTTATTATATATGTCTTTTATGTTATAACACATGAGTCATTCTATCAACTTAAGGGGCCGGTTAAATTAAATAAGTTCTTCAACTTACAAAACATTTAGCATATTTTTGGACAAGTAATGAATAAATTATTATTTTATACATATATAAACATTCATTTTTTAATTTTAGAAATAGGATGTGTTACACTACATTTATTTTTAATTTTGAAAATAGGATATGTTAACATTGATATGCTTTATTAATTTGTTCATATCTTTGGTAATTTATATTGAATCTATCATTCTATAAAAGCTTACTTTAGAGTATATTTTGTGCGACTTTAATCATTTAAAAAATATAGTTTTCATAATATTAAAAATAGTTTTATTTATTATTTTGATGATTTTAATACTTTTAACGATAACATAATAAGAAACTCCGCCCCCAACCCAGAATGCCAAATCCTGGCTCCGTCCTTGCTACCAACTATTAACCAACAATATAACCACAAACCAATAACTTTTTCGGTTCAATGTTCGTTTCAGTTATGAAAATCGAGCTCTTTACCCTAGCAATATAGTGAAACAAACCAAAGATTATGCCCTACAAAGTGTGATGTGTTTTATATTTAGGTAAATTTCTTGTATCTAGTTGACCTCGAAAGTTTCTAGTTTACCCGCTGTTGGCGATCTAGATTGCATACCATAGTGAGGGTCCATCAATTAGCACCGGTTGAGCTAGGTTTGCTTGGACACAAGCAAATAGTAAGTGTTTGAGAGTTTAGTTCGAGCTTAATTATACACATTTGCACCACATTTTAATTGATCATTTGACTTGAGATTCATCGTCCTTGAGGCAGTTTTATGCTAGGTTGTGCATGGTTGAGTGTATTCCCTGTCCTATCAAGTGAAATTGGCAAAAGGAACAAGAGTCGGATCAACGGGAGCCAAAATGAGACAAAGTGAAAGAAAAGTGCAAACCTAACGGTTCAGAGTAAATCCTCATGGCCAGGACGTGAGTTTCACAAGGAAACCGTGCAAATCACACAAGTTCCAGAAGGCCAAGTGATTCTCACAGGCGCTTGAAAATCTCACAGTTCACCAACTGTGACAACTCCTCAGAAGCCGTTAAAATTAGGCACTTCCAGAGGGCCATATGAATCTCATAGGAGTCTGTAAACCTCAAGGTGGAAAATCGTGAGAATTGCATATAAACCATGAAGTGGTCAGTGAAACGCCACGAATTGGATCGACCTCATGGTTTGGCTGTAAATCTCACAGTTGTGATGTGAAACCGTGAATTTTGCACTTCTGGGCTTTATGAAGGAGCTGAAATCGGATTTACACAGTTGCATACTTTTTCCTTACCCCATGCACCACCATTATAAGTCCATGCTCTTCCACCACCGCATGTTTTCACAGTTGTACTTCAGGAGGCAGTTAGCGTGGACTGGGAATCCATGCTGCTCATAAGATCTTTCTTCACACCCAAAGCCTGGTCAATAATGGATAGTTCATCTTCGGATTCCTTTTTACAGATGCATGCGTGATCATCGATATAGAAGTTCTCAATCACGTACAAAGAAAGCTCTCCTATAAGAAATATACAATCATTTTTGTCCAGACCCACAACTCGTTCACATTTATACAAGAACCGAATCTTTTCCAGGTGCTCTAGATATGGTCTAATAAGATATTCACCATTATCAGTCAGTTCCTTATCTGACTTGTCCTCGGTGACTTTGTTGTCATCAGTTCTATTGGATGATGATTGCCTCGGAGAGTCGGAGACCCTAGTTCAGACTTGTTTAGCATGGTTTCTGGCATAGGAACAGAAACTGCACTGGACTTAACACCTAAGTCTTGTAACAAGTGAAGGCTCGGTTCATTCACAATACTGGCTTTGTCATACACTTCTAACAGAAGCAACAACTTTAGGTCCAACTGCATCCTTAAAAGATTCCCCATACATCTCACCATCATTACCAATCTGTCGGGTTTGGACTCAAGAACCGCTGTCCGGTAGAAAAGGCCGGTCGGTCCATTATCTACAGATGCAACAATAGGCGATTTTACCAGAGATCGGCACAAGAGCAGAACCCATCCTGAAAACAATGAAATCTACTCGCATCCCTGACTACTAGTTCTCGTTGATATAATCTTGACACTAATTTACAGAAAGCATGACAATCTTCACAAATTCTAAGATTCTTTGTAATCCTAATTGGGGTATCGTCAGAAGTGCTCAACAAACCATAGGCAATAGCCAGTCGTTCACTATGGCCATGGAGCATCTCAACTTTCTCTTCCTCCCTTACATTATGCAAGACTAACTTTGTCTGGGCAACATATCCCCCTTCATTCTCCAACTTCTCAATAATCTGAGCTAATTTCTGATAGATCTTATGTGACTCTGGATGAGCCTTGTCTCTAGCAATAAATGTATGAATCTTATTTCCTACCTCCATCCAACTACATCCAGGGGTTTTCTTCAACCCATCTGCTTTCATTCTCATTCTCACTACTCGAACATCATTCCATCGGCTCTCTGCGGCAAACAAATTGGACACTAGCACATGATTCCCTGGATTTTTTGGGTTCAACTCCAACAGCTTCTTGGCCACTTTTTCTCCAAGTTCTTCATTGGAGTGAACTCGGCAAGCACCTAGGAGGGCACACCAAACTTCAGCAGCAGGTTCAACGGCCATGTTCTTCACAAATTGGTATGCCTCTTCCAAGCGGTTCACACGACCCAGAAGATCCACTAAACAGACATAATGCTCTTGCCAGGGCTCTAGCTGATACTTGCATTTCATAATTTCAAGAAAGATTTTGCCTTCCTCAACCAGTCCTGAATGACTACATGCATAAAGAAGCGCTAAGAAGGTTATATGATCTGGAATCAGGTTTCTATCCTCAATTCTGCCGAATAGTTCAACTGCCTTTTTGCCATGCCCATGTATTCCATATGCAGTAATCATAGTTGTCCATGTAACCAGATTTTTATTTCTGATACAGCTAAATGTCTTGTAAGCACTCTCCAGACTCCCACACCGAGCATACATATCCACAAGAGAGTTTCCCAATGATCCTTCTAACAGAAAGCCTTTCCTTGTTATGAAACCATGAACTTCTTTCCCTTTATGCAAAGATGATAAGCTAGTAATTGCAGAGAGTATGCTGACGAGAGTAATATAATCTGGTTGAACTGCAGTATCTTTCATTGACTGAAAAACTTCAAGAGCTTCAACTGCATATCCGTTATTGATGCATGATGATATCATGCTTGTCCAAGATATAGCATCCTTATCTTCAATCAACTCAAACATTCGAGCAGCATGATCAACTTGCCCACATTCTCCATACACATCAACCAAAGTGTTTTGCAGCATACGGTCAGTTAGAATGTGCCTTATCATGTAACCATGAACTTCTTTTACTTTGAAAAAGTGTTTCAATCCTCTGCAAGCCAGCAAAATGCTGCCAATCATCATTGAATCTGCACGCATTCCTTCCATCTGTGATTGCCTGGACAATTCTAAGGCCTCTAGATAACAATTGTTCTGAGCATAGCCTGCCACAACTGTCGTCCATGAAATGGAATCCTTTTCAGGCGTCATCTTAAAAGCATGGTCCATGTAACTTACACGAGAACACTTGCTATACATATCAATAATTGTGTTTGCAACATGCAGATTAGAAGCAAACCCCTTCTTTACTGCATAAGCATGACTTTCCTTGCCATTTAACACACAACCTAATCTCCCACAAGCTGTGATGATGCTTGTTAGTGAAACCACATCAGGTGTTAGACCAGAATCCTGAAAATCGTGGAAGCATTGTAAAGCTTCAGCGAAAAGACCATTCTGAATAAAACCAGCCAGCATGGAATTCCAGGTGATATTGTCCTTAGCTTCCAATAAATTGAAAATCCTGGCAGCCTCAACCATTAGCCCATGTCTCACATACATAGCTATCAGTGCATTTGCAACATACACATCAAGAAATTGATGTGATCTCAGAGTAGCAGCATGGATTTCCCTACCCAGTATGCTAGAAGAAGAACCTTGACAAGCTTGAAGGGCAGCAACAAATGTGTAAGTGCTAGGAGAAACACCAACCATCCTCATTTTTTTGAAAATCACTAATGCCTCCCAGTACTGAAGCGTTTCAGAATATGCAGATATCATAGAGTTCCACAAGACATCATCGTCTCCGCCATTCATCCTCTCAAACAATTTCCGTGCGCTATCCAAATCCTTGCACTTGGCATACATAGCAACCATAGCATTAGCAACAAAGGCCACCGAAGCACACCCACATTTAATCGCGAGTCCGTGCATTTCAAACCCAGAGTGACGATCACCAAGTGCTCCACAAGCTTTCAGAGCGCACGGAAAAGTACGAGAATCAAGAGGGGAACCCGACACCCTGATTTGTCTGTACAACTCGAGGGCTTCTAAATTTTTCCCATTTGAAACGTAAGCCCCCATCATAGCATTCCACGTGAAGATAGTTCTGTCGGACATTTTGTCGAACACCTTCTGTGAATCGCAGACATACCCACACTTCCCGTACATAAACACAAGCTTGGTGCTCAAGAAAACAGATTCCGGGGTTGCCACACCAAATTTCAGGACATGAGCATGCACCTGTCGACCAAGTGATGAAGCCCTACTTTTCGCACAGAGCTCAAGTAATGGGGCGTAGGCCTCATCTGGGTTATCTAGAAGCGAGGTACGATCCTCAGTCAACGATGCAGTAAAGGTAGATACAGCTTCTCTGAGGTTACCTTGCTTGCATGCCTCCCGAAGAGAAAAGACAGTTTCCCCATGGAACGGGGGAACCTTTGGGAATGTTGAAGGGGTTCTCAGCATGGCGTTTTGCGGTGCTATGAGCGGAGAGGCCTGGAGGCTACACCAAGTGAATATTGTAGCCATTGCAGAAGACTCATACAATCCAAGAACACCAAAATTCCCAACCTCAAGGAACCAAAATGGGGATACAGGGATAGAATGAAATGGAGACAAAAGTAAAGCAGATAAGTCTCAGCCTTGGGAGGTTTACCGCTGCAAGTATCCGTAGTATTTTCATGGAAGGTTCATCAAACAGCGAAATTATTTTGTTTTCCAGAGGAGGGAGGAAGACGGTAGAGGAAAGGAAATACCTCAAACCCTCTATGCAACTTCAATCAACTAACTTCGTCGGGGTTTGGAACTCTCTAACAGTGAAGGGACAGAGCGTGGGCGACGACGCAGAGAGAGGACAATCTCTTTCTCTTTGGATTGGAATTGTGTGCATTCGGTGGCGGCAGAGCAGTTCCACGGACATGGACGGCCAGCCGCAACAAGGCGAACCGAAGAGTTGTAAGGAGATTCAATTTGTGACGGAGAAGTTCGCCGGCATTGCTTTTGACAGTAAGGAGGGCGAGGAAGAGCGACGAGATTGGTTCTCGATTTTTTTTTCTCGTTCCTGAACAAGAAAACAAATTAAGTAAAATGTTAAACGAATGGATGGGAAATGCCACATTTGGTCACTGAGATTACTAAATCATGTCATGTTTAGTTACTAGAAAAAATTAATATTAATTTTGGTCACTCGAATTACTGAAACATGTTACATTTAGTCACTCTCCTTTTGAGCTCGTGTATGGATTCAATCCTCTTACTCCATTGGATTTGATACATTTACCTTTGAAGAAGCAAGTAAGCACATATGGAGCTAAGAAAGCGGAGTATGTGAAGAATCTCCATGAGAATGCTCGATTGAATATTGAAAGGAAAATTGAGAAAAGTGTCTGTCAACAAGCATAGAAAGGCTCGAAATTTCGAATCAGGAGACTGGGTGTGGATGAACATAAGAAAAGAGAGGTTTCCTCATCGAAGGAGATCCAAGTTGTTACCACGAAATGCAGGTCTCTTTCAAGTGATTTCGAAGGTTGGGCCTAATGCCTACAAGCTATACCTACCAGAGGAGTATGGAATAAATGCAACCTTCAACATTTTTTTATCTTACACCATTTCTGGAGGATGGCCTAGATTTGAGGGCAAATCCTTTTCAAAAGAGAGGGAATGACCGACTCATACTAAGGCTAAGGCTCTAAGGGATCAAGTTGCAAGCTTTTTGGGTTCTCAATTAAAAGTCATGGCCGAGGGAATGCTAGAGGAGAAGAAGCTCATCACATTGCTACGATTTATGGACTAGAATTAAGAGGGGATGAGCTTGGAAGAGGGAGGAGTGGATTCGGCCTAGAAGGAATGAAGATCTCCTATGGTGTGAAAGGAATACAAGTGTGAAATGAACCATGATGTGAACACATGGGAGGGGGCGGATTTGAATTAGAGATTATAAGGTGGTTGTTGACTTAGTCTTTACTTGTTTGTTAAGGATTTGTTTTTCCTTTTAAGTGTAGGATTTGGTCATTTGTTTGCTTTCCTTTTATGTTGTGAATCAGTATTAGAGAGTCTATAAATAAGGGGCCGAGTTCCTCATTGTAATCATCAAGTTTTATTCAATCAAATACAAGTGAGTGTTTCGTGTTCTTTAAGAACGTTTTGCTTCAAAATCGTTTGAGGATTCGGGAGGTTTGAGTGTCTCTTATCAACGAAAAGATCACATCTAAATGTGGCGAGTTCGACGATATCGATTGGCTCTTCCCACTTGTTCGGAGTTGCTTGATTGATTTCCGCAACTATTTTTTATTTTCATGTTGTTGAAGAAAGAAGAAAAGCCCTACAAAAAGTTCGACGTGTGCAAATATGATTTTTTGTCTAGATTCTCAAATTAGGATCATATCAGCGACTTAATAATTGAAACTGTTTACTTATTCTCAATCTTTGCACCCAACAATACCAGTTAAGAAAACAATTAAATGAGGGAATGACATTATATGGAAAAACAAATATACAGGTTACATAAGATAAGATGTCACTGGGAGGGTTAAAAATTGCCTCCTGACTAAATTAGTCCGAGTTTTTGCTTACTTTATGCCAATTCTTACCAAGAATGACAAACCAAGGCTTACAGGTTCAAATGAACTTTGGGTATATGTGGTGGATCGAGTAGTTAACTATTAATTATACAGCGGATTCGTCTTTGTGAGGATCGTCGTTGACGGCGGGTTTGTAAGAATGAAGCATGTAGTTGCAAGCTCCCACAGCTTCTCCTACCGTTAAAAAGATCCATTCTGGACCAAGGTTGTCGATGAACTTGGCTTTGTTAAGCTTCTTTGTCACCTCTGCTCCAGGGTTTGCTAGCGCCAGCTACAAATAAAATCGACCAAGTTCATTCATCTGGTGATTACAAAACATTCTCGATCTGGTTATGTTTCAATAAATCAGATTTGATCACTAGTGAATTTGGGTTACCTTCAACCCTCTTCTGTCAGTCACCTTCTTCACTTCCTCCAGCATACTAATCCCACTTGTGTCGATGTTCCCAACAGCTGGCCATCCACACATACATTAAAAGGAGTTTACTTACATAAAAAATGGTCCATTAATTCTAAATCATGTTGGTTCAAATTTGAGTCACAATACCTCCCATGTCTAGAATAACATATTGGAGGCTGGCTTCCCCTGAAATCTTCAACCTTTCTTCTTCATCATCAATCCACCTCCCTATCCTACATTATTTGACAATATTCAATCTCGTAATTGATACGCGATTTAACTGGTACGACGAACGAACGACGATTAGGATATTAATGTTGAATTGCATATACATACCTTTCCCTCAAATAGGAAGAGTTTGCAAAGTAAATCGGAGCATCAATCTCAAGCACCAGGACACCGGGCACCGTCGCAGCATTCGGATATTGTTCAACATTTCTATAGATGCCCGAATTGGAAACGTTCCCAAGGATGAATGTTTTTGGTCTCGCCACAAACAAAAGCACTCGTAGGACAGAGATCCCCACCTGAACCAAAACAGAGCATCCACAACTACAATTACCACATAGAATTGAATCCTTGTGCAATGTAATGTGTGTGGTGTGTGGAAAACACATACGGCGAGGACCAATCCGATCTCGACACTGGCGAAAACGACGCCGGCGTAGGCGCTGATGCAGACGAGGAAGTCGAACTTATCGATGCTCCAGAGGTGGAGGGCGGCCTCGACGTCGATGAGGCCGAGCATCGCGGAGATGATGATGGAGGACAGCACCACGAGGGGAGTGTAGTGGAACAGGGGCGTAAGGAAGAGCAACGTGAGCATCACGGCTAACGCCATCACTATGTTCGACACCGCGGTCTTGCATCCAGCATTGAAGTTCACCGCCGACCTCGAGAACGGCCCTGTGGTGAGGTAGCATGAGGTGAGGGAGCCGACGACGTTCATGGTTCCAATGGCGATCATCTCCTTGTTGCCATCAATGTGGTAATTCTTGAACATGGCGAAACTCCTCCCAACGGCGATTCCTTCCTGCAACCAGAGAAAATTATTGACATTATGCAAAATACAACATCAAGTGAATTGGGGGAGAGGCTGAATGGTAAAAGAGAATTACAGCGAGGGCAATGACACCGGTGACGATGCCGGTCTTGATGGCGGTGGACAGATAAGGTGACACGAAGACCAGATCACCAAACGACAGCGGATTGAGTCCTTTCTTCAGTTGCCCTATCTGCCACAATAAAAGCAAGAAGAAGACAAACTCAGACAAACAAGATGCATTGGTCAGAAAAGGTCGGGCCCACTAGGAATATGTCGTCAGAATCCAATAGAGAAATAAGTTTGTAGGGGCCTAGTAAATAAAAGCCCCAACATATTATTGGCGAGGCCCACCAAAGATGCAACCATAACCTTTTCTTTTTATGTTATGTGCTTTGAGAAAGGGACTAGGCCAATTAGAGACATAAAGAAGCAAAGGGGGCTGAACCACATGTGTTGGGAGCTCTTTTAGGCCTTGGCTGCTATTTGCTTTCTTTTAGTGGTGGTCCAAATTTCAATAAACCATGATTATTACTATTAATAGTAGTTGTTGTTAATTTTTCAAACAAATTAAAGAAAAAGAATTGAGTAAGATGAAAAGGAAGGCTCTTTCATTTCAAATGCTATAAGAACCCTAATTATATATTAACAAAGAAGGACATTTATGGTATGGTGTGAAAAAGTGATTGGTAAATCATAAATAATAATTTGTAAACTTTTCGAATTTGTAAACTTTTTGAATTGATACTTATGAATGTTGAATAATGTATTAGTTACAAGCCATTTGTTTAAATTTATTTTCACTAAACAAAATTTTAGAACTCCAGGAGCAAGGTAAAATAAGGAATTATAAGTGAAAGGGGGAAAAAGCGTATTAGAAAATAACGGAAGTAGAGGTGAAGAGAATAGTTTATTAGTTGTTACATTCACCCCAACCCTATTCATTATCGGTCTTTCATGTTTCTCGATTATTTTGGGATTCGACTATTATACTCTAAATAGTTCGAGATACAAATTAAATTTGTATTATAACCTTAAAAGTATAAATTTTGTTTGTACCAAAAATAAATTTGTATCGATTATATCATAATATGAGGGTATGAATTCAGTTTGTAACATAAAAAAAATACTTTCAAAACTATATATGCATAATCTGAATTTGTACAATAACATTAAAGATATAAGTTCGGGTTATACTAAAAAAAACTTTTGATTAAACCAAAACACAAATATGTGAAGTAGTGTAAAATTCCTAATACTTGTTTTGATCAAGTCAAAAAAGTAATAGAAGTCTTAGGTTTCATGTCCAAAAGAAAGTTTTGGAAACAAAGGAAGAAAAGGTGACGAGCTGTGCGGCCGATTATATAGCAGTTTTGACTTGAGATGTAGAGACGTCATATAGGCGAAGAATTTAGAGTAATTATTGGCAAAGCTGGTAAAAATGATGACACGTTGACAATAATAATAATAATAATAATAATTACCACTTGGACGCCATGTTTTTCCGCGTGGGTGAAATAAACGAGAAGACTTCCCAGGATGACTGATGTGAGCGGGGCCAGCGCCGAGACCCAGAAGAACTTTGGTCGTTTCTTGCTCTGCGCCAAGTTTCAACACCCCCACTAATTAATTCATTAATTGGTATTATCATCTAAATGGAAGGAATCACTCTAGTCTTTATATACATCCAAAAAATGAAAATGTTGAAAGAATGGACGAGTCTGAACCTTCCAGTATTCATAGATTTGGAGAATTCAGAACAAAATTATAATAATAATAATGGTATAGCAAAGCGAGCAGAGATTAGGAAGAGGGTCACGGGAGCAGGTTTATTCTTTCTTTTTTATGAACACATTATTAGTGCCAGTGCCACTATACCAATAATGCACATCTGCTTTCTTTGTCAATAACTAATTATATGCATAGCTCATTTCATTAAGTTATGAAATTAGTTAACAAGTTGATGTGTACATTGTCTAGATCGTAGAAGCAATGACGTAAATGGTTGAGTAGAGAACAATACAGCAACCCCCATCCTCTATTATTGCCTAATACACAGTAATACTAAATATACGTACAGTGACGCATATCTGATTCTTCAGTCTCCAAGTGATTAATCAATAATTAATTATCAACTGATGAGTAATCAGTGAAGCATATATATGCCTGGTTCAAACATGAGTACTTACGTACTAATAAAGCTACCACTATAATATATAAGAAAATCTAACTACGTAATTAGCATAGTCTTAGTTAACATGGACACTTCCTAATCGATCTGCAATAATTGAATGCGTACGTACGTAGAAGGGTGCAAAAGATAGAATGTGTAACTAAATTAACTACTTACGAATTGTCTGGTGACGAGGAGGAAGAAGAGGAAGCAGAAGCCCAACAGAGCACTTTCCCACCTCCACTGCACAGTGCACACCCACCCAAAAGCAAATTAAGCAAAGGAAAGTTCCTTGTCAGAAACGGGGCAAAATGGCAAATCATGCATCTTTATGGTTATGAATGAATCTTAATTGACGGAAAGTAGCACTAACTTTTCTTAGCTAATTGTCATGTGTGAACACTAATCGGTCGCAATAATAATGGTTAATAATAATTGTAGATAAGTGGGACAGCAAGAGTCAAAAAGCAGTCAATTATATATATGACGCAAAGTGATCGAGTATACCGGTAGAGTATATATGTACTTTCGACAGTCCAGGACGGGGGGCGGGAGACATTAATTAATTAAAGCATTGAATCGTCTAATCAGAAAGGCAATTAGTGGTGGTAGATGAAGTAATTAATTAATTTAACCTGATGGGTTTGTGAGAAAACGGAGCGCATAACGGAGACGAGGTCGGTAGCGTGGGTGAAATGGTCCAGCCCTAGTATCCCTTTAAGCTGCTGTAGGATCACCACCGTCGCTGCCCCGGCCATGAATCCTACTATCGTCGCATGTGACAGAAAGTCCACGATGAACCCTAACCTGCAACCAAATTTCCCACTGCTAATTAACCCAAAACATAATAATCACCTTTTTCACATATACCGCACAAAATTTCAAATACTCGTAGTAACTTTGCACTCGATTATTAGCGAAATTATACTATACTCGGAGAGTAAGCTAAGCTTTACCACCTGGCAAAGGGAATATTCGCTTTTTAATTTAAGTTATCTGTTTTTGGGGAAACAATTTTCTATTTTTTGCTATTTTGAGTCGTGTGTATTTATCCTGTTCCATCTCGAAGTTGGGGAACGTGTTGATCATCCCGTGATATGTCCATCTTTCTGTCTTTATTCTCCTCCTAACAACAATCTGCCAATCTCATCAAAACAGCAGATCGCTACCTCGAATCTTGTCTGGTTCTCTCATCAATACAATATCCTACGTATTAATAAATTCTTTTCACTCAATCATGAAGCAAAGATAAAGGCGGTGTCGCCAACAGTACTCCTACTAGCAGACGTATACATGGTGACTGTGTTACGACAGTTGACAGAGAAAAAAACGACAAGCTAGCAAATGCAGATTGGACATCACTCACGGCCGGACAGAAAGAGCACAAGAACCAGCTGGTTGGTGGTGGCATGGCCATGGCAGATGTTTCATAGCTTTATATTTCTAATAATTACAACGTGGAAAAGTGCTAATTGATCTACTCCATCTCTCGATCGCCTTTTTTGTGTCACTCTAGCTAGTTATAGATAATGCTTACTCAAAGTCGGTCACCTTTAAACTCTACACCAACCGTTGATTTTTTTTATTTTTTATTTTACTCCTTTTTGGTTATGTGTATAGTACGTATTAGTTTCAATTTGTTGACTAAAATAATGCAACACGTACGTGTGTTAATTGGGTTAAAAAGAAATAGATTTACCTGAAGAGGCCAAGAGCAGCTTGGAAAAGTCCGGCGAAGAAGGTGGCCGTGAAAGCCAGGTGCAGATACAGCTGGGGGTTCTCGGCGGCGCTGACTTGGCTGCCTAGCATGGAAGCCGTCAGCAGTGAAGCCACGGCCACCGTCCCCACCGCCAGATCTCTCGAGCTTCCCATCATTGCGTACACCAGCGCCGGAACGAAACTTGAATCTGTATGCACGTACGTGTCCCCCCGACCCAACCAAAAAAAAAAAAAAAAAAAACAACACAGACAACATGAATTTATTCTTGCACAAAAAGGTAAACTATGCTACCACAGTTTTTACTGTTGGAAAATTATAAAATAAAAAAAAATATTCCACGAGTCTTGTTAACTAGCTTTATTCTTTTATGAAAGGTAACTAATCTGAATCTTTTTTTTTTTATTCATTTATAGATTCGACTTTCGATAAGTAAAAAATCTTTTCAACTACTATAAAGAAGATTCTACATATACTTGTTACTTTACTTACAGAGGCCGAGGATGGGGGGAAGGTTGGCGAGCTTGGCGTAGCTGATGCCCTGCGGGATGGCCAAGCTGGCGATGGTGACGCCGGAGATGAGGTCAGCCTTGAAGAAGTCCAAGCTGTAGCGCGGGCCCCACTCGAGGATGGGGAAGAAGTACTGCAAGCCCAGGAGGAGCTTCCGGGGCGGGCTCTGGTTCTTGAACTGGCGGAGCGGGTCGTCGGGGAAGAAGGTCTCCTTCAGGTTGTACTTGAGGGACTTCACGAACGGCTGCGGCGGCGGAATCGCCACCTTGTGGGAGTGGGAGGAGTTATTATTATCATTATTATTGCACTCCGCCGCCGCCGCCTCCGCCTCGTCGGAGGTCGACGGGTACACGTAATCCGCGTTGCCCATACAAAAAACAAGGGGGAATAATTTAGTTGATAATTTTTTTTTTTGTGTGTTGGGGGATTGGTGAGCAGTGGGAGTGAGGGAATGGAAAGGCGGTTGTGGGAGATGGGGCATTTATAGCGGTAGAGGGAAAGGGAAGAAGACGACGACTACTGGTGGTGGTGGAAGTGTACGTTGCGATTTGTGAGTGGGGAGTAGGAATGGCAATGGGCAATTTCGGGCGGGTTTTATGGTATCCAGACCCACTCGTATGTGACAAGTCGGGTTCAGGACGGGTAATTTATTACGGGTCGCAGGTCGGGGCAGGTTGACTCAATGGGTATGCAATTTATATGAAAAACATTAGAACTATTCGTTATTGTTATTCTAAGACCAAGAAAACAAACAATATAGTTAAATTATTAGAGAAATTGAGGTTTTCACTAATTTACAACTTTATTATAACTAAATTATGATGTAATAAAAGAAAATTTTTAAGTAATTTGACTAAAATTACATACAATTTTGGAAATAACGTGTCAAGAATGGGATGGATCAGGACAGTTCGGGCCGATGAGAGTAACCACGCCCGTCCCACTCCGTCTACGGGGTGGGTCAGACCCACCCAAAACAGGCCAAACAGATCGAGTAAAACAGATCAAGTCGAAATTGTCATCCCGGTAGAGAGTACTGTGGCGGTGTGGGCCATGCGGCGAGACTCGTCTCATCTCATCAACGAAGGTATCTAATGATCTAATCTATCTCTCGTCTCGTCGTCGATCCCCAAAGCTGCGGTGTAGTGCTGGGAGGGTCCCACATCTCATTTCATGATACACGACACGCTTTGCTAACATGTTTAATTGTGCAAATTTCATCGTTGTTTGAATCTTTTCATCAATAATTACCTGCGGATCGGGCGATTAATTAGTATTTGTGATTTAATCTGCCACTTAATTTCGTGAATTCTATTGTTTCTTTTATAGGTCTGAGTTTGAATAGTCTTTGGACATGAATAAAAATGGATGGAAGAGCACGTAAATTAAGTGATCAGTTTCTTTTTTGTAGGGTTAACTGGTCAAATTTTTCTATGGTTAAGTAGGTGAATCTGATGAGAAGAAGAATATAACTTAATTAATTTGTCATTTTTTCCGTGGGTTAGCTGAAATTTTGTGGTTAGGGACTTTTTGAACGGGCGGTTTAATTGCTTTTTCTGACATTACTTCCCTGTTTTTTTATTCAACACACTAAAATCACAAAGAAATGAGCGATTTTCTCTCTATAGAGTGCAGAGAGCCAATGAGAGATTAAACGAACGCATACATAATACTGTTAACTCAATCGGAAATAATCAAAGAACAATAAACAAATATCGGATTTACCATGGAGATTCCGGGACTAATCCACGGAAGAGTGTAAAACCCTTCAAGCTACTGATAAGATTTACTGTGTTCGTGTTGTGTTACGATCGGCAACCTCCTTACATCACTATATACATGAGGCTGCTCCCATAAAACGCTAAGACGAGAACTACAACTCACCAAACGTCAATGCATGAGTTACATGGCATAATGGGCTAGTGGGATACGTATGTACATATTGGGCTGGAAAATAAACAAACAAAAGACAACTATAGTCTGCTAACAGCCTCCCCCAAATTTATGTTGGTTCCACAACAACAATTGGCTCGACAGATACCAATGATGGCTCGATGGAAAAGGCTTGGTGAAAATATCAACAATCTAGTCCTCCGTGTGAACATGAAGAACTGAAAGAGTACCAACATAAACTAAATCACGAACATAATGAACTGAGATCTCTGTATGCTTCGTGCGATCATGATGCACTAGATTGACCTCAATATGACTCGAACTAGTGTTGTCCACAAAGAGATCCATAAGAAGCGGACAAGTGACTCCCAAGTCACCTAGAAATCAATGTAGCCACACTAGCTCAGAGCTGACATCTGATATCACCCGATACTTGGCCTCGGTGGAAGACTTAGAGACTTTATCTTGTTTCTTACACCTCCACGAGATAAAGGCATTGCCAAACTGAATGCACCAACCAGTAGTAGAGTGACGAGTATCAACACACCCAGCAAAGTCAGAATCTGAATAAGCACGAACACGAAGAGAACCGGTAAAAGGAAAAAGTATACCCACATCACAAGTACCCTGCGGACAACGAAGTATCCGATGAACCACAACTATATGATATGTACGAGGATCAGACATAAACTAATTGACGACCTTAACAACATAGGAAATATCCGGCCGGATGGTAGACAAGAAGATCAGACTCCCAACAATACTCCAATATTTAGAACCATCATGTACTAATGTACCAGATCACTGCTGAGCTTCAATTTGGCCTCAATCGGAGTAGTGACCAGCTTGTAGTCTACAAAACGATGATCATCAAGCAAATCATATAAATACTTTTGTTGACCAAGCAAAAGACCCCCTCGAATTCTTGTAGACTTCAAGGCCGAGGAAGTAAGATAACTCCCCAAGGTCCTTGAGACTGAAAGACGCTTGCATACCTTCCTTAAGACGTTAAATACCCTCATGATCAGTAGCAGTGATAACCATATCATTGACATGCAGGAGTATAACCACAAGACCCTCCGCAAACTAACGAGTGAAAAGAGACGGATCATTAAGAGATTGGCGAAACCCAAGTTATGATTTAGCAGGCAAACATGACCTGCAATAGCACCAGTATAACAAGAAGGGGGCTCCATGTAAATAACTTCCGTCAAGTCCCCATGAAGAAATGCATTCTTCATATCTAACTGGTAGAGAGGCCAGTTCCGAAGCGAATCCACTAACAATAAGGTGCATACTATAGACATCTTCTTACTATAATCAATGTCATTTTCCTAGGTAAATCCTTGAGCAACCAGTCGTGCCTTATAGCAATAACAGTACCATCAAGATTCATCTTGATGGTGTACACCCATCGACAACCAACAACAGATGTTGACAAAGAAGAACATGGAACTAAGGTCTACGTGTTGCTGGCAACAGAGCTTTATGCTCACGTCGTATGGTTTCCTCCCAGAGTGGATCTCCATTCGCCTGCCGATATCTCATGGGAACAACAAAAGCATCGACACCATGAACAACGTAGCCATTAAATCGTGAGGAGGAATACCTTGGGTCAATCTTTGAGAGCGACAATGAGCAGGATCCGCAGGCACTGAGGATGGCGAGTCGAGAGGACAGAAGCCAGGTGAAGATGTGGAAGTCGAGGAAGTAAAGGATGAACTGGCACTGGAAGAGCTTGATGCTGGAGTGGTAGGTGAGGAAGACTGGATCGACAAGGCGGGCGTAACGTTGGGGAGCAGTCGGTATGGTGAGCTGAGTAGGTGGGGAAGATCATCATCATAAGCACCATCATCAAATATAGGCAGAGGCAAACCAGATGATGGAAAATGAGATGGGGATTAGCTAAGAGAATAGAACATGATATGTTCAAAAAATACAATTGTATTAGAAATCCGAACACATTGAAGTGATGGATCGTAACGCAAATAGCCTTTATGAATATTACTATAACCCAAGAAAGCACAACGAGCAGCTTTGGATATCAATTTGGTACGTTCACGTTTAGGAAGGGGAAAAAAGATGCAAGTAGTCAAGATGAAGGGAAAACAATGCAAAAAACAGATTGGTCTGGTTAAGGACAGATGTAATTTGATAATCTATAAGACGGAAAACAATGGTTACAACTTCAGGTAAATATTCATACACATACTACACGCGATCACTGTATTATTTTTTCAATTCTAAACAAGAGATTTCACATTATTAATATTCTATATGTTCTTATTTGCCTACTCTAAGATATCATTTGCTCTGTGGATTTTATGAGAGATTTGATTCCCAAATTCAGTCCCTTATGGACTTGTCCTAAAGTTCATTGCTAATCCATTTTGTGGGATAAAATCCGTGGGATCCTTGGACTTTAAGGGATCAAATCCATGTACCTTACGAACATTCAAATTCAATGGTTCGAGGTAAATTTTGGGTTAGGGCCAAAAAATCCATTGTATCCACAAATTTAATAAAGTAAACTCTAATAAACAAATTCATGATATCAACAAATGCATGATTTTACTAAAATCTTATTTTTCTAATATAGGAAGCAAACGAATAGGATTGAAGCCGGCGTTGACAAAAATGAAGAAAGAATTGGAAGATCGTGTAATCATTTTGTTGTCACTACAGCATCGAATATCTTGGTCCACTCCTTCAATACACCCCCTTTTGACTTCCTTCGATCATGGGTAGGGATGGTCTCCATTGGCAAGCATGCTTGCAAGATCGGGGAAACCCATCGCATACCTTTTTCTGTATCTTCTCCTTTTCCCCCCCACTGTTCCAATTTAATTGGGCAGGTGAAGATGAAGTGGACAAGCACACACAGTGGTGTTGTGGATGAGGTGTAGTTTGGGAGTCGATTTAGATCGATCATCATCATATGACACATTTGTGGTTACATATAGCTGTTGAAGTTTAGTTAAGCCTAACTACCAGCCTAACTTCTGTTTAGATATTCTTGTATGGCTGGTATAGGAAATTGATTGCCGCCGGAAATCATTTCATACAAACCGTGAAAAATTATTCTGAGGTTAATTTTCACTTTTTATTTTATTTTTATTTATAAGCACTTCTACTATGGTTTAAAACATTTGTGCTTTGATGTGCAAATTAAAATTGTACCATAACGTTAAAAGTAAAAGTTCGGGTTATACCATAAGAGAATATGTACTTCCAATTTATGATACAAATTTAGTTTGTACAATAAAGAGATTAGTACAAAAGTGTAAAGACGCAACTTGAAGTTGTCCCATAACGTTAAAGGTACAACTTTAATTTGTACCATAAAGGCAAAAACTTAAAGCATTATAAAATCCCTCTTTATATAGTTACGTATAAAATACTTATGTGTATATATGTTAGATCTATTTGGATGAATTAAAGTCGTAGATTGTTGTTTCTGAATAAAAATTGATCTTAGTATATATGCTTTGGAGAATTATGTTATAGGTTTCACTCATAAAAACTTAGTACCATACCCGAAAATATACTTACTTCAAGGTTTGTATACTGTTTTCTTACTAACAGCCGGGAGGGACCTATCAATTTTAGCTAGGGATATACTCTTTTGAAATCTAAATAATTAAATAATAAGATATCCGACTAATAGAAGTTACGAAAAAATACCAATACTTGCTTTTAATATTAATAAAAATTCTGAAATATACTCAGTATTTGCAATATTCAGCAACCGACTAAGCAACCATTCACAAACTGATTGCCATGTCGAAGTTTTTTCTTGATGTAGCTCGAAGTTGGGAAACTTCTTTCAACAGTTGTAGTTGCATTTGGTCAAATCAATACAAGTTTGAGAAGCTAATAGAGCCATGAATATGATAGATTTAATTTTGCCCTCACCATACAACACTAAGCTAATCAAACAATTCTTTTTCATCCAAATGAATAACTCATAGTTCTTAACATAATGATAATAATTTTCAAAGTGTTGTTGAATAAATGAGTTAGAAAGGTACGCAGTTCATCTCTTGTTATTGCATATCAAGATCATATAAAACAGTTCAACCTTCTAGTGATGCAAGCTTCGTGAATACCATAAGGTTGGGGGAGAGCCGGAGAGAATTTTGTTATTAGGGTTTTGATACAAATTTTGAAAAATTAGGTTTGAAAAGATATTTTTTTAGATTATGATTACATTTATGTTTTAAATAGAACAATAAATTATTTGTAGTATGGGTAACATTTTCTCTAATAATTACCGATTATGGATTTGAATTGTAAAACCTACCACATTTTCCCCCTATATATTCTCACAAATTCAAACTATTATTAGAAGATTGATAAATTTTCTCTAAATCTTAAGGGTGCTGGGACACGCCTAAACAACTACGAATCTACCCCTACTCTAAACTCAAACTACTAGTGATAAATAAAATTTCCACAAAATTTAGCAGTGTCCCGAAATTAAGGGTCATGGATGCTCCCCATCTTATACTACCCACAACGTGGGTGGAGCAAGGGGGAAAAAATAGCCACAACGTGGATGGATAAAGTGGAGAAAATGGAAAAAAGGGAAAAAGTGGGGGGAACACCCACCATTAGCAAACAAATGAGGGATGCAAGGGAGGAGTAGGGGCCGCTGCCGGACCCGCACATAGCTTCTTTTTTTTCGTTCTAAGTTATTTGTTTTAATAGGGTTTTTTATTGTAAGGCCCCAATGAACAGAATCAATGACGTTATATTTAATTAGTGATTAAAAATTATGTCCAAATTAAAAAAATTATATAAAAAATATTCGTATTAATTAATTATCACTAACTACAGAAAAATAATGATTATTATATAAAAATAAAGTGACGAAATTAACTATATAATGATTTTAATTAAAAAAAATGCTAAATCAATTATCCACTTTTTCCATCCCACATTGTGACCAAAACCTCTCCTCTCCTTCTTTTCCCTCTTTTCCCACATTTCCCTTCCATAGTTCCACCCGCTTTGTAGATGGTCTTACTAGTATCAGATTTATCCAGTTTCACCATTCTCTATATACAAATGGGCAAAGACTAGTCTGATCAGTTTGTCACTGCATGATAATGTTTCTATTGACATCTGCCTATCTATCCAACAGATCCTTTGAATGGAATCTAGCCTTACGCGATCAGTTGCTTGCCCATTTTAAATTGTTGTCCGAGTCTCTATAGTACTTAAGCACGTGATCTGATCAGTAGAAAAGGCTACCCCAAAATCTAACAGTTGCAAATTACTTAAATCAGCTCGATCATGGCACCATTAGTTTCAGTAGTCCACCATTCAAACTTATACGTCGCAGGAAATTTCGTTCTTCCTCTTTCTACTTGCCGCCATTTAGAGCGCGCATCATATGTCTTTACAGGGACTGCTGCGTCTTCAGTAATTTGAGCCGTCATGATCAGGGGAACTGAATTTACTTATCCATTTGACAATAAACTATATATATATATGTGGAGAAAAAGTGAAGTGAGTGCTACTTTTTCCCCTCTCCTGATCTGCATTATTGGGTTGACCTGTCTTGGGAATAGCCTGCATTCTTCCAATCCGCCACAAGTGACTTCTCGAATTTCCCAATAAGGATGGTTAAAGGGCAATAATTGTAATCATCTTCGCCGTCATCATTTGAGGTTTTGGTAGATATCATGGCTACAGAACTGCTACAGAAGAAATTTCATTGCATTGACCAATGATGCGTGTGCCACATTGCTTTGCTGATCAATGGTGACACATTATAATAATATGTCCCAGGAGAAGGAAAGATGGTGATGCATGAACTGTAACATCATTATTCTATAGTAACCATGATCATGATGGCTGAATCTTTTCTTTTACCCCTTCTTTCTTTCTTTTCTCATTGTGTAATACTACTAGCTAGTAACTGCATATATTTTAGGTTCTGGTGCACTGTTGTAGAGCAGCAGTTGTTGGGATCGACATGTAAATAAATGGTGTCTCAAAGCATGTATCCATCTTAGCTCACTAATTGATCAATATCTGCCCAAACTACTACCACATTAACTATATATACAATAAAATGAAAACAAAAGATATACAAAAAAAAGGAGAGAGATCTTCAACTAGTACTACATTAATAATACCACGTTAATATTTATATATTAATGATAATGATTGGTGTTTTTATGCGTACACTATAGACTTGCGCTCACACTCATACAACAAATTATATTTGTTTTAGTGTAATTATGTGTAAATTAATGATTAACTATAATTATAAATTACAAACTTATTCATTATTTTTTTTTTTGCAAGTTTTAGTCCCAATCAATTTTTAACATCGATTCACCTCATATTAATCATATAACTATTGGTTATAAAAACTTTAGAACCTTATTTTTCCAAGTCATAAATTTAAAAGACACAATTTTTTATATTAGAAATGAAAATTCAATTGCTATTTCTAACATTCCATCCAATTTATCGTCTTCCATTTTGTCTCACAAAACTTTCTGGGGTCTTTCACAACTACTTACACAGGTGGTGGGTGACGAGTTATATGGTGTAAAAAACGTGACTCTGGAGGTTGAGGTGCCTCCAGGGTTGAAGTTCTCCTTGCTTGTACAAAACTAAAAGGAAAGCAAAGCAGAAAAGTAAACCTATATCTATTGGCGAGTGAAGGAAGCAAGAGGACGAGGTGTTGCACATGCAAGCTCCCTCTATAGTTTCCTAGACTCATAACGTCGATCCTAACAACATACACATTGCTTGATCCATGTGATATCTACTCTTACCTTGTGCCGCGATATTTATCAGAATTGATAGGCATCAATGACCCTACATATTTCTCCCTTGAGGTGTAGCGTAGTTCAATCAATTGAAGATCGATCAGATAGGGTGGCCGTGTTCGGTCTTCACCCTACGAGACTAGGATTTTGAAGCATACATCTCGAAGGTATGTTTTCTTCATGAAGCTCTCAACTAGTTGACAATTGATAACACGAAAGAAATAAGCAATAAGATAAATGAATCACGTAATCATATGCATGCCAAAATTGAATGATAAAAAGTCTAGAACCTTTAGGGTTCACCCACCTATGCAACTAAGGGAACTAGCCGGTCATGGGGACGAGAGCCACGGGATACAATAGTTGACACACAAATCCCAAGGATCGCTACAAATTGGCACACATAACAGAGATCTTGGGGACAATGTCACTGATTCTGGCGTCGATTTGCCTTTGGTAACCGTTGTCGCTCAAAGTAGGTTGAGTCACTCTGTCGACAGAGTACCGACCCTCTAATGCCAACTCTCAATGGCTATTTATAGACTTCCTATTAGGGTTTTAGTGGGACAAAGGACGATCATCCCATGAGTCTTCGAGTCCCAATCGACCTTTTCTAGCTTTACCACCACGAAAAGCATATTCCTTGAAGATTCTAAAAATTTCTAGACAAGCCTCAAAACGGTGGACCGAGCGCCATTTTGGTGATTAGGATACTGATTTTGGCACTATTTTTTCCTATTTTCATTTCACACTTTTGGATTCTTGTAGTCTAGTCTTGACATCGCCAAACACATCCAAAGTGGTCCACTAGGTTGCTATGCTTTGAAAACAAACGAAAACTGTCAAGAGTGCATCAAATTGATGAAAGCAAACCTAGTGCCACTAGAATGCATTTTGAGTATCATGCAGGAAATCCAAGATATTATGACGATAAAAGTATGAAAACCATGAAGTTTTGGTTATAATATGAGGGTCTAAAAGAGTACTTTTATCAAATAACCCCAAACTTGAACTTTGCTTGTCCCCAAGCAAACCTCACTCACAACCATAGAGCTCACTAGATATTCACGATTATACTTGAGTTTCGAACATAGGAAGTGGATCATAAGCATCTTACAAGGCCAACCCTCACACATAGAGACTAGACCATATTGATGTAGAAATCGAGTGATAAAATCCTAGGAGATCCTAGGGTCGTTCTTTTGATAGAAACTACTTAAACCTAACCTAATATGTAAGAATAATGCAATTGAAAGTAAATAAAAGTGGTTTGAAGTGCCTTGATTCGTGCTACTAGTCTACTAAACAATAAAGAAACGATGGAAGCAAGTAATGAAAGCGAACGTGAGAAAGCAAGTAAAAATGATTGTTTCGGAATGTGTTTTCTTATATGATCATGAATACAATCTCATTAATAAGATGCCACAATGCCTCATCCATTAAGATGCCATATCCTTTCCACTAAGCCCATTCCCTATTCGTTCATGCGTCTCTGTTGATATGACTTGAATCGGACTATCAGCCGCTACGACTGGTAATCGGGGGTCTCGCTGTAATCTGTAATCTGTAATCTCCTCGATATAGTGAAACTGGCTCTCTCTCGCCCGTGGACGTAGCTAACACACATCGAGTTAGTGAACCACGTAAATCGTGTGTCGTGTTTTCGATTCTCGCTTTCGTATTCTTGCTTTGTCGATTCCGGCGATTTCCCGATCCGTAGCAGCGCGTTTATAACAAGTGGTATCAGAGCCGCGGCTGGAAATCAGGCTAGGGTTTTCGATTCAGAAGAATGACGTCGGTGAACATGAAGATCGAAAAGTTCACGGGGAAGAACAGCTTCGCTATATGGCAGATCAAGATGCAGGCTTTATTAAAACAGCAAGGGCTGTGGGGGCCGCTGTCTGCGAAACAGAAGAAGGCAGCGGTCGATGACGATGAGTGGAATACCCTGGAGGAGAAGGCCCACTCGACCATCATGCTATCGTTGTCTGATGACGTCATCATTGGAGTCGCTGCTGAGAAGACTGCCGAGGGCTTGTGGTTGAAACTAGAGAGTCTGTACATGACTAAGTCTCTAACCAACAAGCTGCATCTCAAGCAACGGTTGTTCAGCTTGAGGATGCAAGAAGGTACGCCTTTGAGGGAACATCTCGAACAACTTAACTCTATTTTGCTGGATCTGCGTAATATAGATGTTCAAGTTGATGACGAGGATGCTACCCTAATCCTGCTGGTTTCTTTGCCGAGTTCATATGAGAATTTCGTTGATTCTTTTATTGCTGGTAAAGAAAGCGTGTCGTTGGAGGATGTCAGGTCTGCTCTTCATACGAGAGAGATCAGACATAAGGCGTCCGGATCTGGTACAGGTGGTGAGGCATCGGGTTTGGTTGTTACAGGTGGAAAGGGAAAGAAGAAATCTGGAAAAGGGAATTCGAGCAAGAATTCCAAGGGTCCCGGTCCACAGCCAGGTGATGCTTGTCACAACTGTAAGGAAGTGGGGCATTGGAAGTACAACTGTCCCAAGAGAAGAGGGCAACAGAAGAAACAAGGTTCAGTTGCCGTGGCAGAAGTGGACAACAGTTCTGAAGACGATCTCGCCTTGGCTGTAGATGAGAAGGCACATCGTGATGATGTATGGTTTCTGGATACTGCAGCCTCATATCATATGTCTCCGAACAGGGATTGCTTCACAACCTACGAGCAGATAGATGGTGGTAACGTGGTCATGGCAAATGGAGCTGTCTGCAAGGTTGTTGGAATCGGGTTCATAAAGGTTCAGACACATGATGGTTCGTTCTGTACCGTGAATGATGTCAGGCATGTTCCACGAATGACAAAGAACCTGATATCATTGAGTCTACTCGACAGCAAGGGTTTCAGCTTCAAAGGAAAAGGTGGAGTTGTGTATGTCTGCAAAGGTTCAAGGAAGGTACTGAAGGGCGTGAAGCGTGGGACCTTGTATGCATTACAAGGGTCTGTGTTGTCTGGTTCTGCTGCAGTTGCATCGTCTCAGGTTCAACAGGAAGATATGACCACTCTCTGGCACATGAGACTGGGGCATATGAGTGAACGGGGGATGCAAGTTCTATCGAAGAGGGATCTTCTTTGCGGGCACAAGGTGCAGAATTTGGAATTCTGTGAGCATTGTGTGTTTGGGAAGCTACATCGCAGCAAGTTTCCCAAGAAGGGTATCCACCGGACGAAGGGGATACTGGATTACCTCCACTCCGATTGTTGGGGTCCTTCACGAGTTGAATCCATTGGAGGCAGCATGTATTTTCTGTCTATTATTGATGATTATTCGAGATTTACTTGGATTTTCATGATGAAGCAGAAAAGTGAGGCTTTCACGAAGTTCAAGCAGTGAAAGACATTGGTGGAGAATCAGACCGGTAAGAAGATCAAGAAGCTGCGAACGGACAATGGTCTGGAGTTCTGCAGTTCTGAGTTCAACGAATTCTGCAAGGATGAAGGGATTGCCCGTCATCGGACTGTTAGAAATACACCGCAGCAGAATGGCGTTGCAGAAAGGATGAACCAAACATTGTTGGAGAGAGCATGGTGCATGCTCTCTAATGCTGGACTAGAGAGAAGATTCTGGGCAGAAGCAGTTAACATGGCATGCTTCCTGATCAACCGTGGACCTCACACAGGTATCGAGTTGAAGACTCCTTATGAGGTGTGGTATGGTAAGCCTGCTGATTACTCTTCACTGAAAGTTTTTGGGTGTCTTGTTTATTATCATGTGGATGAGGGTAAGCTAAACCCAAGGGCAAAGAAGGGTGTATTTGTGGGTTACGGAGATGGAGTTAAAGGATTTCGAGTCTGGTCGCCTTCTGAGCATCGAGTTATACTCAGTAGAAATGTGATATTTGATGAGAAGTCTATGTTTAACCCCATGTTGAAGGTTACTGTTGTTGAAGGTAGCAGGAATGTTGATAAACAGGTGGAGCTGCAAACTCTCAAAGAGAGTGAGTTTGAGCACCAAGGTGGAGAAGATCAACATGATGAGGATGCCTCTGCAGAGCCAGAAACTTCAGAGTCCATTGCACGAGCTCAACAGTCTATTGCTTCCGGTAGACCGAAGAGAGCGACTGCAGGAGTACCTCCACAGAGGTATGGCTTCGAGGACATGGTGGCGTATTCATTTCAGGTTGCTGAGGAAGTGGATGCAGGAGAGCCACAGTCCTATAGAGAAGCAGTTTCGGGTGGTGAAGCTGATCAGTGGCTTGCCGCAATGGGAGATGAGATGGAATCCCATGACAGGAATCAGACTTGGGAGCTAGTCAAACGACCACAGGGAAGGAAGATTGTTACAAACAAGTGGATCTACAAGAAGAAGGAAGGAATCACTTCTAAAGAGGGCATGAAATTTAAAGCTCGGGTGGTTGCACGAGGCTTCTCGCAGAGGGAAGGAGTTGACTACAATGAGATTTTCTCACCAGTGGTCAGACATACTTCGATCAGAGTGCTACTAGCAATAGTGGCACATTATGACTTGGAGCTCGAGCAGCTAGACGTGAAGACAGCTTTCCCTACATGGAGAGTTGGAAGAAGAAATTTACATGACTCAGCCAGAAGGATTCGAGGTTCCGGGAAAAGAAGACTATGTTTGTAAGTTGAAGAAGTCCTTGTATGGACTTAAGCAATCTCCGAGGCAGTGGTACAAGAGATTTGACAGTTACATGCTTGAGCTGGGCTACAGCAGAAGTCCATATGATTGTTGTGTATATCACAGCAAGGCAGAGGATGGTTCGATGATATATCTAGTTCTGTATGTGGATGATATGCTCATAGCTGCGAGGTCAAAGTCTGATATCCAGAAGTTAAAGGGGCTTCTCAGTGCTGAGTTTGAGATGAAGGATTTGGGAGCTGCTCAGAAGATCTTGGGTATGGAGATTTACAGGGACAGGTCGAAGAAGAAGCTTTTCTTGTCACAGAAGAGCTACATCCAGAAGATATTGTCGAGGTTTGACATGTCTTCAGCAAAGCCCTTAAATACTCCTAGTGCTTCAAATGTTCATCTATTCTCAGCTTATGCACCGCAGTCAGAGGCTGAGAAGGAGTACATGTCGAGAGTCCCATATGCTAGTGCAGTAGGTAGCTTGATGTACGCTATGGTATGCACTAGACCTGATCTTGCACATGCTGTTAGTGTTGTCAGCAGGTTTATGATACAACCTGGGAAGGAGCATTGGCAGGCTGTGAAGAGGATCTTCCGGTACCTTAAGGGTACACCTGATGTGGGGATTAGCTTCGGAAGTGATGCAGAATGCTTGGTGTCAGGGTATTCTGACTCGGACTATGCTGGAGATGTTGACACGAGGAGATCGATGACCGGTTATGTATTCACTCTTGGGAGTTCTGTAGTGAGCTGGAAGGCAACTCTGCAGTCGGCGGTGACATTGTCTACTACTGAGGCAGAGTATATGGCGTTGACAGAAGCTGCTAAGGAGGGAATATGGTTGAAGGGACTGGTTGGTGATCTGGGTCTACATCATGATCAGGCAGTGGTGTATTGCGACAGTTTGAGTGCAATATGCTTGGCCAAGGATCAAGTCCACCATGAGAAGACTAAGCACATCGACGTGAGGTATCATTTCTTGAGGACAGAGAAGAGGATTAAGGTGAAGAAGGTTGGCACCACGGATAATCCTGCTGATATGTTCACGAAGCCGGTTCCACATGGCAAGTTCCAACACTGCTTGGACTTGCTGAATGTCTTGAGTGGGTGACTCCGCCCTTGGGGGCATTGATGGCGGGAGAGAGAGAGAAGGAGCAGAGTACATCAGAGATTTCAGAGGAAGAGGATTCAAGTCAAGGTGGAGATTTGTTGATATGACTTGAATCGGACTATCAGCCGCTACGACTGGTAATCGGGGGTCTCGCCTGGTCTGTAACCGTTTCCTTTGTCAGATTGGATTAGGTTTAGACCCACATGGAGAAGTACTATAAATACTTCTCATACTCCTCTGTAATCTGTAATCTCCTCGATATAGTGAAACTGGCTCTCTCTCGCCCGTGGACGTAGCTAACACACATCGTGTTAGTGAACCACGTAAATCGTGTGTCGTGTTTTCGATTCTCGCTTTCGTATTCTTGCTTTGTCGATTCCGGCGATTTCCCGATCCGTAGCAGCGCGTTTATAACAATAGGGATTTGACTAGCTAATTCGTACTTTCGCTTCATGCCAACAACAAAACAATGATGAGTAAGGAATTAAGGATAACACATCGTTAATTGTGGGATTTTACAAACCATAATTATTATCTACAACATCGATGATCTCCTCCAAATTTGGGCATGTTGGACCTTGGTTAAAGTTGGGCCTAATACATTGCCAGATTTGCTTGTTTTAGCCATAAAGTGAGCATCCGATATCCAAATCCATATAATTTTTAGCCCATGAGTTTTTATTCTTGTCCTCCTTCTGATTCATTAGGTATCTTGGTGATTCATATTCATCTTGCGCGGTTATAACCTTGAAAAGCACAAAAAGACCATAAAAGCATCAAATAGTACATAAACGTAGTCAAGGTTTATTGTAAGCTCATTAATCAAATAGTTATGAATTACATATGAAATATCATCAAAACTACTAAAGATGCATGGATAAAAGCGGAAAATGTATAAAATATGGGAGTGATAAACATCATAATTCATAAATAAAGTGTCATCCTTATTACCCCACACATGAACTTTGTTTGCCCCCAAGTTGTACAATCATACAACTCAATGAACGCTAAGAAGCATCACTCAATTTCGATCTTAGGTGGAGGATCATAAGTAGCTTACAAGGTCAACAATAGCACGAGAGAATCCTAAATACATAAACATGCAAGAATACCATGCAATCCAATCGACGCATGAACAACTAACCATGCATTACAAAATAGAAGGGTGAAGCTTTTAATAAACGATTTTGAACTTTGAATGCTTCAACCATCGGCTTGACATACCCTATAAGCACTTCTGGTATAATTTTTTTTTGGGCTAATACCACTACAACACCGAACTATGAGCAAAATGCCACTTGTGTCCTATTCTTTTCAATATTCCATTTGTATCCTAAACTATTATTCTGTTAGTGTTGACCGGTGTTGACCATTAGTATTTAACAGAAAGTCCAGTCAGCATCTACGTGGCATTTGACATGGAATTTTTAATTATTTTTTCATAAAAAAAATTATAAAATAAAAACAAAACTCCTAGTTCAGTGTTTTGGGTTAATCAATCTTGTCCATCTCCATTGACGACCGAACCACAATCTCTACCCTCGAAATTGGAATTCCTATAGCACCCACCAAAAACTCTCTCCTTAGTTCTCCCGCTTAATGCCCCCAGCGAGTGATAAATCTCCAGATCGTCGCCAGTGGCCAGCCTCCTTAAAGCCAGATCTGTCAATCCAACATCATTGGCGGAGTACACCAGCGGCGTAGCGGTAGGGTCGAGATCTGGAGAAAAGCATGAAGGAGGGATTGGAGCTGGAGAGAGAAAATGGAATGCTAGCGACACCTTCCTCTTCCTTATCCTCATCAATTCTCCGTGCAGATAGATTGATAACCGCCATCTCACCCGCACACCGTCCCTGCTCAAATCTCCGAACCAGAACGATAAACCCAAAACGTCGACCCTCCTCAAATCTCCAAAGAAAGGGTGCCTTCAATCCAACGTTGCTGGCGAGGAGATCCGCTGCGAGAGGGAGGGAGGGAGAAGGAAGGGACATAGGATCCGCCTCTGATAGTTGTGGGATTAGGTTCTCTGGTTCAACAGGGACATATACGCTGCCCGGAATTATTCTCATCCTCCACAATTGCTGCTCAACAAGAGATCCATACGTCCGCCAGAGGGATAAATCCATCCATCACACTACAAGATTCGTTCTCTAGATTGATAGTCTTCTATTCCTACTACCTACTTTCACTCGATTCGGTGATTCAAATTCCTTCTTCGCCCGTCTCCGTCACAAGTTGTTGCCCAGTTGAAGAAAGCTAAGGTCGAAGGAGTGTGATGTCGTGGCCTGGCCTGTTGTGCTGCATACAGGGGAATGGTGAATACATGGGAGCGGTTACCATGTTCATTTAGATTGTTCATTAGATTGTAGGGTTTTGTGTAATGGCGGAGTACGGCGGAAGGTTGGGGAAGAAGAGATTCCTTCTGTGTAATTGGGATCCCAGATTCAGGCCACCCAATTTAGTTTGTTTTATTTTATTATTTTCTTATTCTCTTAATTTAATTTGAATTAAAAATATGAGGTGTCAATGACGTGGTGTGTATGTGGCAGCCACATTATTTCCATGTCAATAAAAGTCAACTTTACTTTGACCACCGTTTGGTCAACCGTTATCTCTAACGGTCAACAAAATCGTCAGGATACAAATGATACAAAGTATCATACTTTAGAACATGAATGAAATATTTGATACAATAGGACACAAGTGACATTTTTTCGATAGTTCGGGTGTTGTAGTGGTATTAGCCCTTTTTTATATTTTCTCAATTTTATTCTCTTGCAAACAACTCTTTTTATGATTTTATAGCTTTATCCTGAGTAGAGAGCTCTTTAAAGCTTTAGCCTTAGTGGCCGAGCAAGAGCTTAGAAACTCTCATACCTCAAATCGTGTGGATAGTCAATGAAATTAAGGGGTGTCGAAAATTTTATACATTGTTAAGTTGGAAATCAATTCAAAGGGTGGAAATTTTACTTGTATTAGAGAGGAACTAGTATCACCTTGTAAAACTTTCCTACAAAAGCTCAACTAGTATCTCTTCCAAAACCTGAATTTTGTGCAATGAAAAGATGCCTCACACGTTGGGCTTACCCCACACTTTATTTTTAACATTGGATGGAAAATTTGGAATGGAACAATGTTTTGATGGGTAGATTTTGCATTTTTCTAAAGGAACAGTTCACCCTTGATTTTTTTTTAAAAAAGTGGGAGACTCTTGTGCATGATCAGAAATCTTTAAATAGATCAAATAACATAGCATTCAAACACATCAAATGGTCATTTTCTCTCTTTGAATATCACATCTTGTATTCACTACCCTATCCTCCTTTGATTGGATGATATTCCCTAGACTCATTGATTCAAAGTAAGATGAGCAGTGAATATGTTTGTAGAGGATGACTAAAAGTCATTAGATGGAAAACATCTTTAGTTTTTTCGAAAAAATTTCAAATGGATCAATAAACTAGTATTTTCTAATTTGAATGACAAAAAATGTATCATGTATCAAGCATAATCGAGTAACACGTATCACCCAATTCCACCGCACACTTTAAAACGGACATTGTCCTTAATTGATTGAAATACAATGAGCTAAGGAAAAGTTTAAAACGAGTTACTTGAGTTGCCATACAAATTTCGACAATAGGGGCATAGGCTATTAGCACTCATATTGTTTAAGGAGATTCTAAATCAAACAAAACAAACAAAAACAAACAATTCAAGCAAAACAAAGGGATAAATGTTACTCCCAATTGAAAAACATGCTCTCATAGGATGGCATTTGAGTTCTGATGTTTCTTCATCCCCCACCCCCATTCAGTTGGTTTTATCGTGGTAAGCTCTATGGGGTGTGGATTGAACCCACTTTGGCGTATGAACTCTTGAAAGTCCCTCGATGCTTCATATTCCAGCTCCTCGATCTTTTCTAGCAACATCTTTGATTTTGTATTGTCTATCTTAAATTCCATTTATGCTAGCTTCAACTCAGGATTTGGTGGAGCTTCTTACAATTTGTCTCCCCATTCCAGGTCCTCATCGTAGTGATCTTGTAAGGAATTCTCGTATAGAGATCAAGTGTTAGGGTGGGTAACGGGAAGGGACTGGGTGCACGTCTCGTTTGAAATGATTAACCAGTATCATTTTGCGAGGAAAATCCATCCCGTATCCCAAACTCGCATAGGTAAATGGGTACCCATTAGCCGTACGGGATGGATAACGGGTACCCAAACTACCCATATATACCCAAACTTTCAACTTCCTTCACAAATGGTCCTAGTTGTCTAGATCTTCCAGTTTTGCAGACAACCATATGTACCCAAACTTTCATAAATTGCTTGGGAAGTCTGGCTTTCAAGGTTGCTGGGTCGAGGACTGAGAGAGGAGTCATAAAGAGGAGTCATCGAGTCGTGGTTGGGGTTGATTTTCTTCTCCCTGAGTCGTGAGACCGAGATTACGTCTTCTTCCAATATTTCGAGGAATTCAAGTGATAGGGATAGGTGAGGAGCGGAGCAGATTCGTCGGCTTGGGGTCGGGCTAAGGCTGAGGCTGTGTAGGCTAATTGGTTTGAATAAGAAATTTATGTAATTGATATTACGGGTACCCATACTACCCAAACGAGTATCTGTGTGTAACCCGTGGGTACCCAATGTAGAATTTTATCATCCCAAGTTCCATCCGTTAATAAATATTATGGGTATTTAGGTACCCGTAACCCTAAAAAAAGGGACTTGTATGGGTATACCCATTTCCCGTTGTCCACCCCTAATCTCGTGCGAAGCTTGATCTCTATCTCCTTCTCTGTCTCTTCATTCTCCTCAAAATCATCATCTTTGATGGGATACTTCTCCTCCTTTTCTTCAATAGAACCCACTACTTGATGCACGATCTCTCCTACGTGTAGTGTAATTTCTCTTTTTGCTGCATTGATTATGGAACTAGAAGTGGCCAGCAATGGTCTACCCAAGATCAAGGAATATGGGGTTTCTATCTTCATTTCAGTCACCACATATTCTAGAAAGAAGATGAATGACCCAATTTGGGTGCTTAGTCTTTAAAGGACTCCAATGTTGACATGGGGTATTATCCACCATCTTGATCTATATCAATCTCCTTCGTTTCAGCTATACCCATATCTTGATAGAGAGGAAGTGGTAGGATGTTGATACTAGAACAAAGATCCACTAAACCTTGTTCTACATAATGGTCATCTAGGAGACCATTGCTCTTGCAATGCCAGGATCCTCCTTCCATTCACATACTCGAATGAGTTCTTTGTGTCCATAAGGAGTTGAGTTGATGTTGATCTTCTCAATATTCTCCTTCTTTAGAAGTTGCTCGAGCTTCTCCCTTGGGCTCTCCAAAAGTGGCATGCCACTCTCTTCTCCTCCTAAAGCATCTATCATCTTCTTTACCATTGAGGTATGCTGAGAGGCTTATTCATGGATGACCATCTCCTTTGAGGATATGTCATCATCTTTGTCCTCCTTCTTTGTTTGAGAATTCCATTGTGTTGGCTTGAGTAGGCTCCATAGACTTCTTCCTCGTCTTCATATCTCCTTTGATGACTTCCTTCCTCTTGCTTCCTTTATAGGATGATCCTTCTTTCCTCCAACATCTTATATAGATGGATTTTCACAATTCCTCTTTCCTTGAAAAATCTCATCAGAATTGAGCTCCCACGAGTTGCTTCACCAATTTCTAGCTCTGGATGCTCTTTATCTTCATGAGTTGATGTGATGAAAAAGAAGAGGGGGTGCCCTCTCTTTCATAGACAAGCGGTGAGTGGGCAGGGGGTAGTACTGATGCTCGTTTCCTTATCAGATATGGACTTTTCAAGACCTGATGCACGTAGAATATGGAAGCGAAGTGACAGGTAGCAGCAACGAGTCCAACCACCATCATTTTTCCTCTTGTAAATGGATTGATTTGAATCCTCTTTCATTTAGGATAAAGAAATTTAGCATCGGTTGGGTAGGTTTTGCATCGAAGGTGGTGTGTCGAGTAGGACCGTCGTAGCTTTTCCTTCTCTGTTTCTGAGAGTGTTCTCCTAGTTCTTGAGTTGAGGGATTCGTCAATATCATAATATTTTTATCTCTTTCCTCTACTTATCTGTTTACTTTCCTGTGAATTTCAAAAACAAAAGAAATACATCAAAGTAACAAAACAGAGGGAAATCATGTGCTTCTCTTCCTCAACAAGAAATTGAAAACAAAACTAACTTAGACATCCGGATTGTCTCCTTGGTAGCATTTTTATTTTGATCCTTATGGTGGATGCTAGACACGGGTTGCCTCCCATGAAGCGCTCTTTCCTTCATGCCTTTGAGCTAAGCATAGCTTCTTCTACTTCAAGGTCCCAACTTAAGGCTTCCTTGAAATCGATCGTCTTGATTTCAGGCTCCAAGTGTGTATCATTCTTCTTCTTATGGCTTGATGCCACCTTAGTATCCACATTGTACCTTTTACCCCTCACTTTCAATTTTGAATTATAGGTATGTGGTATAGGTAACAATATAAGGAGCGACTCATGTATTCCCCTCGTTGGGTTAGATATAACACTACATTCTCATGGATTTTCAAAAATGCTGCAAAGGGATCCTCATCGAGTAGTCGACTGAAATCTGACTTGACACCTTCATGTATCGCCACCAAAATTTTTAAATTTTATTCATGAGCTCCAACCTCAGGAATGTCATCCTCCATCTTTCCAAAACCATTATGCACGTCATTGAGGCATCCTTTATCAGCTTTGGGATGACCCTTGATACTTTCAAGAGCTTGTAGCAGTTGCTCTAATCTTTCATTTTTTATGTTAGCTCCAGGGCTCTTTGTAAACTCTAGGTCGATCATTGATTGGCTTCTTGTGTTGATAATAACAAGAGCTAGACCTATCTCCTCTATGGTTGGGTTATCTCCTAACATCTTTTTAATTAGCTCTAACTCGATTGGATCTGTATCATCATCATCCCAATCGATTTGTGTTGTTGATGTGTAGTATTGTGATGCTTGAGGAATGTTTGGGATGATCATCCATTTTGATGATTGGACGTTCCTCTTGGGGTTCCTCGTCTTGATGCTCATCCATAGGTTGATCGTCCTTCTTCCTTACACCAAGATTGCCTGACTCGCTATGACACAACACCAAACAATGGCCAAGTGTAACCAATGAATGGAAATGCATAATAGTGGGTAAGCTTTATTTATCAACCCAGGGTCTAGATCTACTGCATACTCCGTGAAATTCTATAATCTAGCAGTAAGAGTTGAGTGATTGTGATTCTAATCTAAAGCAGAAAAAAGCAGTAAATTGTTCGGTTTACTTAGCAGAAGAAGAGTCACTCGGGAATGAGTCTCCCTAGCTACTCAATTAGGTTCAAGTTGTAATTCCCTTTGGTTGATTACTGTTGATTAGACTGCGAAAGATCCAAAAATAGCTTGGTATCTCTTAAGCTGACCAAGCCCTCTTAGACAGAATATCCGGCAGGTGACTAGCCTTCACCGGAATGGCCTGCTAAGGCGATTCACACAGAACTCCACTACTTGAATTGGATTCCAGTAGAATGCAGTGAATTGACTAACTCTCGTACAATCAATTCACTCCTATCGATTGAAGAAACTCTAGAAACCTAATCAAATTCTATCCATCGTAGAATGAAGCAGAAATCAAAAAAAGTTGATCAGGATTCAATTGACTCAATAAACACACTTCAATCGATTAAAACCAATCAATACGTCATTCCAAAAGTCATTACAATCAAAATTCCTAACACATGGAACTAGGGTTCTTCATACCCAAGTGAGAGAAAGGTTTACTCCATATAAAGAGAGTGAAACAGAAATCAGAGAAATCATACTCATAATGATGTATATGATAAGTTCTGGGATGTAAATATTCACTCCAGGGTCGAAATCCAAGCTTGAATGGTGAAACCCAGCTCCAAATCCTAGGGTTTGTTCTTCGTCCTTTCTCTCTTTAAAACTCTGTTTTTGCTCTGAAAACTCGATTCCCCCCTCTTTGGCTCGAAACAGCCTGTTTAACCCGACACTGGGCAAAACACGAGCAAGGACACGACCGTGTTCTGCTTAGTCCACCCGTGTTTTGAAATCTTCACGTGGGAAAATTAAGCTGAGTACAGGGGATTACACGGGCGCTTCTGAAAACACGGTCGTGCCTTGTGATGAACATGATCTGTTTTGGTATCCATTCGCCCGTGCTTTGAAATCTTCAGCAGCTACCGCGAACCAACCTTTGGCATAATAAACATGGGCAAGGCCCATCTGAGTACACGGTCGTGTTTTATAAAAAGCCGCTCGTGTTCTTCTCTCAACTCGACATCATCTTCGGACTAAAAAGCACTGGCGTGCCCCCGGGCGAAACACGACCGTGTTCCTAGGGAAAGTTGCCCCTATTCTTCTCCAGCTTTGCCGAATGACCTCCAAATGACCCGAAACTCGCGCCTAGGCCTTCCTTTAACGACTAGGACATGAAATGTGACAAAAGGGCACATCCAAGCATAAAACAAGCCAATGAAACACATATTCGAGCCAAAACAGTTAAGAAACAAGGGTAAAAACATGTGCAATAAGACGTTATCAATGCCCTTGTAAATGGTGAACTCTTCATGCTCGACCCTTACTTCCTCAAAGTTCTTATTTTCTAAGTTTTGTGTAGATCTTTGAGAAAATAATGTAAGGGAATCTTGAAGTGGCCCATCCACTTCAAAGCTTGGTTCTTCTATGCATAAAGCTTCATCACTTAGCGAAGGTGGGATTGTTACTCCTTGCTATTCTTCCTGTATTGTAGAGGATGTTGTAGAGGTTTCTTCTTCTCCAATATCAAAGTTACAGTCTTCGTCAATTTCCTCCTCCCAACTCGAGTTGAACTCTTGATGGGTGTGGCTTTAAATTCCCTCCATTGACATATATGATATATCTTCTTTTATGAACTCCTCAATGATCTCTTGGATGGTGGTGGCATCTTGCTCCTCTCCTAGGTTGGACTCCATGTTGGTCTGGTCATATTTCTTATAGGTTTCTCCTCTTGAAGCTTCTCCTTTGGTTTGAGAGGTTTGGATGGTTGCTCCTCTAGTGGCCTTTCACCTTCCTTATTCACGTGAGATTTATCATCCTTAGGTGTAGCTTCCTCATTTCAATGCTTGGTTCCAAAGGTTTTGTTGAACTTCGAATAAGCGGTGCAGGGGGATCATCACACTTTGTCTATGCCTATATGATATTTTCAATGGTTAAGGGTGCCTTGGTAATTGATTTGCATGTGGATATATATTGAAGAAAGCGTAGGTTTGGGATGTAGTCTTTGACATCTCCCCCCCCCCCCCATTCCATAATTCTCGGATTAGAGTGTAGACTTCAAGACTGCATCCTAGCTTCAATTCAATGCTACCTCTAGGGGCGGTATCTCATCCTCTTCTTTTTTAGAAGTTGTAAGATCATCATCTTCATCAATAATTTCATTGGTATCCTTATGATCTTCTCTTTAGGTTCTTTGATAGGTTGATCATCCTTCTCTTCCAGGATAGGTTGAAGATACTTGATCATAGTTTCTATGGCCTGGAAGAAGCTTTCATCAAGTTTTGAATAGCTTTCTTTGTCCATTGCATATTCTTGACAGTGTCTATTGCCTTCTTCTCCCAAAGATTGAGCTATAAACTCATATTCTTCTCTATTGGCCTCGTGTTGATCCTCCTCTCCATGCTCCCCTATTTCTTCACCTACTCTCACGTCTAATGTGTTTCCATTGAGATGATCTTCCTCTTCTCCACGGTCCACGAATTTTGCACGCTCCTTAAGCCCTTCAAGATCCATGGTCTCTCCATATTGACTCCTTAGCATGTAGGTTGCATACTCCTGCTTCCATCTCTTGAGGTTGGTATTGAAGGTGTATAGATAGTAAGTTAATGGTTAATTGACAACTAACCGAATATGAATATCTATGTTTCTCTCCCGGAAATGGTCATGTCACTCCTAAACAAACTCTCAAACTTTGAACAAGCAATCTCCTCCCCACTCAGACCCTCTTCTTCTTTGCTCAATTTTCTCCTAGTGTGTGGCTTTAAATTGAAAGAGGCAAAGTCGATCGTCAATTTTTTGATTGAAATATAGGCATCAAGATTGAATTCGGAAGGTCAGATGATTTATGTTGGAAGAAAGATTGCAAGGACCGCACCCCAGTATCTTCCATCAATGACTTCCCTCACACAGTTCACACTCGCCACTCTTCCCCTTCCTCTCTTCATTTCTTTTTCTCTGTTTCAATAGGCACAACAGCTCAAACCCCAATCAATAATAAGATTTCTATAAAAAACACATACATGTGTAGGAAAAAATTTAAGAAGGAAAAAATTGAAAAAAAGAGATGCCTTCTGTTTGTCTGGTTACCGAGTGGTTATTTTGGCCTAACCTTTGCCGAACTACTTGGTAAACGGTTAGTTGATTAACTGACATAATGAGTGATAACCGACTATACAGTTATGACAGACTGGCTAATATATACAATGTGATTAACGGTAACCAAAATTTACTTAACCATTTATCGATAACGAAAGAAATTGTTACTGTTACAACTTACAACCAAATCGATGGTAAAATACCTCGGGTACCACTTAAGTTTGAGAATTGGGGTAGACATGCCACTTAAGTTTGAATAGGGCGTCAGGTACCATTAAAGTCGCCAAAAGGTGCATTCGTCTAGTTTTCCATCCAACCCAAATTTTAATTATCTTGAGGTACCCAAAACTTTTAAAAACCTCCAAAACTACACTTACACAAGTATTATCTAATATAAAAATTATAAAACCTTCTAAACATAGTATTACTATAATGGTTAATGAAATTTTTTCAATAAAATAGATAAATTAGTAAAAATAATAAACGAGTATCTAGAAGGAATAATAAATATACTAGAAGATAATAATAAATATTTAAAATCAATATTATAAAATCTATTTAAATCCCTAATCCAATTAGAAGCACCACTAAAAAGTTAAAATAGAATCTAATCGATTATCAATACATCAAGACCAAAGAAAGACAAATGGAACAAAATCAGAAAGAATTAAACATATTCTAGCAATTGAAAAAAAAAATTGGAACGAAAAAAGACGAAAAGTAACAAAGTAATAAGTAAACTATAAAAGCTAAAACGTTCAGTAACAAATCTAGAAAAGTATAACTATAGGAAGAGAATTAAATTAATAAATTTCATTGATATGAAATATCTATAATATAATATTAGAGAATTACACAGATATTTAACATGGAAAATTAGACACATCAGCATGATATAAGAAATCTAAATATAACACTCTCAGATTATTTATATCGAGACAGAATTCATAGGATATATTTGCTTCGGGAAATAATTCAATTATTAGAACACATAATGATAATTGAAAATATTTATAATTATAATTGATTCCAAATTTCCTATTCAAAATTGATTTGATAAGAGTATTTAAAAGATGATTCCAACTAAACAATAGAAAAAAATATGTTTTTCATAAATTCAAAGGACGTTTTTAGAATAAAAAAAGTAAAAAAAACCAATTTTTAAATTTAGAAAACGGAATATTCCATGAATATTCTGTCAACTTTAACGGGATACACTTAAGATTAAACTTAAATGATACCAGATGCAATGAACAAGGGTTTGGTCTAGTGGTAATACAACTAGCCTAGAACCTGGAAGTCACAGGTTCGAATCCCTTAAGTAGTACCTTAATCACAAAAAAGAAACCTATATCACCCTTATATAAAAAAATGATACCAGATGCATATACAATAGAGTTCAGTGACACGAGATGCTCTATTCTTACTTAAGTGATATAACTTTTCCAATTCTCATACTTTAGTGGTACCCGAAATATTTTACCCCAAATCAACTAGCAACCTTATAAAAAAATCCACTAACGGAAAGGTAATTAATTTTCTGAATGGCTAAACACCGCCCTAGTTTTACTATTATCGCCCTAATTTAAAATATAAAATTACTAAATTAACCTTAATAACAAAAAAGCCCTACACGCCAGGGGCGGAGCCAGGATTTCGAGACCGGGGGGGCCGAAAATAATTAAAAAAATTACGTAACCAATGTGGATCGAACCTGTGTGCTTTTATACACAAGTTAAGCTTGGCTACCATTAGACAACATAACTATTTGATGACATAATTTATAGAACAAGTTCTACTTCTAAAATTTGTACGAAATATCCTTAAAAACTTAGGGGCCGAGATCAATCTCGGGGGGCCAGGGCCCACCCTAGCTACAATGTAGCTCCGCCCCTGCTACACGCACTGTCTTACGAGGGCGGCAACGCGGAGGCTTTCATCTCCTCCAACGAGGGAGGCGGCGTGGAGGCTTTTAGCGGCGTCACCACCTGTTCTGCCGTCGCCGAACTCCTCCCTGGGCGACGATCCCTCCTTTCTGCTGCCATCGTTCAACTATTGGCGACAAACCCTCCTTCCTCGTTCGCTTCGTATTCAGGTGGCCGGTGTTGCTTTGAATAACCGGTCTCCTTATTGTTAGTTATGTGATTCGGCAACCCATATGTCAAACACCATTGATGGTTATACTCTTTATTGCTTGAATTGATTAGAAGCAATGAAATTGAAAAGTAGATGTACATGTATGTGGGTCTTGGAGGGTGGTAGCGGTCAGAGGATGATAGGCTGATAGCGATGGCGACGGGCAAAGGTGGTTACAGTAGATTAGTTATATTTTTATTCTAACAATAAAAAAGGATACAAATGTAATTTTAATATAGGACGATTATAATAGTTAGGGCGACAATTAGCAATCTCCATAATTTTAGTCCAAATCGACTAGCAACTTTATAAAAAATCCACTAACGGAAAGGTAATGGCCCGTTTACTTGCCATTTCGTTTTCTATTTTCTAGTGTGACAACTAAAATTAAGAAACAAATGATAAAAAAGTGGTTCACTTGCCATTCCATTTTCGTTGGAAAAAACAATGAGGCAGCTAAGGGAAAACGATAAAATTGTTTTTCTTGGAAAAGTTGGGGCGGGTTTCTCCTCGTTTCCTAGCGGGAAACGCTCTATTTTCATTTAATGAGTCCTGGTGTTCGAATCCCCTCAGCGACCAAACGTTCTATTTTTTTTTTCCTTTTGTCAACTAGACCAAACGTTGTTGTTCGCTTCTGCAAACCTAGTCCCATCGATCGACTTCATCTCCCCACCCCATCGAGCAAAGCTGCTGCCTCCCCAAACTCGACTTCTTCTTCTCCAAAGCTCCAGCCAGTCCGCCTCTTCCTCCTCCTCTCTAGGCAGCGGACAAGAAGTCAGCAACAAATCCTCCTCCGGGCACGGCCGAACAAGAAGCTCCAACCGGCGATCGAAGCTCCATCATGCGAGCTTCTCCTCTAGCTGTTTTGGCATTCGGCTCCCGTACATAGAGAGTCTTATCGTTCGAGCATCGGTTTGGAAGGAGTAATGGCGGCGGCAACAGTGGAGGAAGTGTCGATCCGTCGGCTGTAAGATCAAATTTGGTATATACAATCAATTTGTAGCAGGAATCGAAGTGCTTTGGGATGGATAACGATGATTGATGCTTACAATATACAATTCTATTCAAAAGTGCTCCTCATAATTAACTGAATGGTGATGTTTGTATGTTTGTTTGTTCTTTTTTCTGGTCTTGGGTCGTATAAGTTTCATTGAAAATAAATCGAATTATATTAAAAATAATAATCATGATTAAAGTTGTATGATACTCAATGAAAAAATTGTGGTAATTAAGTATCGAAAAACAGAATGTAGCAACTAAACAGGTTTTCATTTTCAGAATTCAGTTTCAGTAGTCACCAAAAATCTCAGCTAAACAAGTTTTCTGTAGGTTTTGTTTCTTCATTTTCAGATGTTTTCTGTTGTGGCACCTATAGAAAACGGAATGGCAAGTGAACGGGCAATAAATTAATTACAGGTTTTGGATCGAAAATTAATTTTTAATTTTCGTCGAGTGTTTCGAGGGTAAAGTGTCATCGTTTCCTGGGTCGCTAACGCTGTTTTCGCAAGTAGATGGACTAGAGGCCCAATAATCTAATCGAAAGGCCACAAAGAGCAATCATGCAGGTGCAGAACCGGCCCACAACGTCTTTCTTGTTTGAAACGTCTCCGGCTCCGGTCTTCGTCGGCGTTGTCCGCCGTGGAGTGGCGAGACTAACTGGACAGTAAGACGGGATGGAGGAAGGGGAAGTGCTGGAGCTCAATGAGCTTCATTACTCCGATTTAATGTTGATATCTTCTGATTCAACAGCGAACCCTAATCTGCTAAACGATAATGTCCCAATTCCCTCGCCCGAAGAGCGACGGTGACTGGAAACGGTCAGGAGGACGGTAATGGAAACCCTAGGTCTGACGGGCACAGGCCTTCTGTCCATCACCGCGGTCCGTAGGGCTTCTCTTCTTCGCAGAAGCCTTCTCCCTCTCGCGAGAAACCTCGCTCTTCTGGACAACGACAAGCGGACGCGCATTCTCAAGGTTTGTCGTCTTTCCCCTCAAATCCCGCTTCTTCTCTCTCTCACTTGATGAGCTTGTGTTCGATCGTTTGGTTGTTGTTTAGCTGCAACCGGCGGGGAGTTGAAAATGTGAAGCTGCATGAGGGGATCTTACTGGAGCAGGAAATTGACTACTGTGAGATTCTTGCCAAGTGCAGCTACAAATTGCTAATTGCAGGAGTATGGCTTGGGGAGTGATGTTCCATTGAAGAACCCGTATAGGAAAGTATCTTCCTTTGAAATTATGCTGAAATACATTGAAGTTCTCGAGTCTGATCAAGCTGTTTATCCACCTTTCAGCTTTGCAGTGACTGATTTGGATGCCGACAGTAGCTATACATAGATTCAGTGTCAGGGGATGATGAATAAAAGAATGTTGCTAATGTTTTCAAGGAGCTAGGATAGCGCATGATGCAGCTAAGATTATGTCTGGCGCAAGTGTGTCACAAAGCAACAGGTGGCAAATAGTTGGAGAAGAGCTTGCTTGAATCAGGCACAGCAAAGGGGCGTCTCATACATTATCGTTCAACCCTTGATGATGGTGTTTGAGAAGAAACCTGCGAGAAGAAACCTGTCATACATTATCGTTCAACCCTTGATGATGGTGTTTGAAAAGAGACAAGACAGTTAGAACACTCTGCTTTGGTTAAAAATGGCGGTCATGACAAGCTTGGGCAGCAATGGCATTATGATTACAGTATCTTCACTGTTCTGACAGCACCTATGTTTCTTGTTCCCTTTCATCTGCCAGAGATGGGATAACATGTGGTGTTCCTTCAGTTACTTATGTATGCTTAATAATGCTTCTTATCCTGGTGTGAATTCGTATTTGCAAGTCTTTCAGCCGAACCATATTACAGTGCCCATGGTGAAAGCTTCTCCAGAGATTTTCCTCGTTCAAGTTGTGGAGAACCAGCGGATATCATCTCAAAGGGAAAACTCCGATCGACTCTTCACTGTGTAGGCAGGCCAGAGAAGCAGGACTATTTAAGCAGAGAAACGTTTGTGGGGTTTTGCAGCCTGCTTGGAGCAAAACATTCTCGCTCTCTGGTTGCCATTGCTTGCAGCACTCTTGTATAGATGATCGATGGTCAGGAGAAGGAAATGGCTGCTCCAGGCATGGTTCAAATGGCTTCAAGGGACATATTCATAAAATGGTTCCACCCCCTTCTTTGCGTTTAATAGAGGGAATGGCATTTGCTGAATGCCCACGTGAAACTACCTAGCGGTATTATGGGGGTAGTGGATCGCAGTCAAACCATTAGCCAGCTAGTGCTTTGGTTCTTTTTGGGGACTTCTGATGAAGCCTGCTCCTGGTGAGAAAGAATTTTATGATCTTTCTGCTACAATCATGTGGTTCCTCAGTTAGCATTAATGAACTTAGTTTGCATAGCCTTTGTTTAACTGTGTGTATAGCAATTTTCGGTATTCCCTAAACCCTTATGGATCCTACCTTGTTTGTATTAGTGTGCAGTCACGTTTGTCAAGATGAATAAGACTTGTCTTTACTGTCGAAAAGAGCATGTTGTTATGTTATTGTTGGAAATGGTCCCCCTGTACTAGTAGTAGAAATTTTAAGTCTATGCTTCATAATATGTTACTCGATTGATGATTCATTCATACAGTTGCTTTCTGGTGTGCAGTGGTTAGTCCCTGTGAGAGAAAGAGGGCGCGAGAGACAATTATGCAAACATTCTGAAGGGTCATTGGCCTTGGTGCTTGATGGGAGGTTTTCAGCTTCCTGTTTAGATAGTAGACATATAACTGGTCTTGGTTGGGAATGCATGCCACAAAGTACTGATAAACTTTTTGGGGCATCGTTTCTTTTGGAAAAGGTGGCATCCATGCTCCTCGAGTTTGTCCCAAAACTGTTGTGAATCTTCTGCTCAATGAACTAGCCAGCAGAATGAGGACAAGAGAGATTATCTCAGCCGCATGTTCAATCAACTGGTGAGGAGATTGATGGATGGACTCTCTATTCCTGCTTGATCTTTAGACCTTGACCGGATTTGGGGACCTTGATGACCCTATTAAGCCGAGAAGCAGCTCGAAGCCACCTGAAAGGGTATGCTTTAATTAACTGCCCTTTCTCGTCACCTGCCTTGCCTGAGTTGTCCGGGATTCAACCATAACGAACCCGGATTAGACGAAATCCAGACATCTAACCACAAGGTTTATCTCAAAAGCAATAATGTGATTATCGTTTTCAGAAGCTCCAGTATTAATAAGGATGCAGAAGCTGACTATGACTGAATTGTTGAAACATCTCATCTTGTTAATTCTGGTTTGCTGCATTATTTTGCGCCCTGGTGCAGGTGGAGGGAACATAACTGAGAAGGAAACAACTGGGTTCCAAACGTGGACAAAAATTCCAATTCTAGATTGGAGGGTAAGAGTTGGTGGTGGTGGATGGATGATGATTAGAGGGGATGTGGGTAAAAGAAGAGGGAATAAAGCAAGAAAGAGCGTTTCTTTACAAAGTGGTCACACAACTGAGGTCTGCAGCTACACAGTACAGAGAGCTTTGCTTTATCAGAGCTACAAGGGAAAGTATGGAGAGCCGGTTGAGTGCGTGGATTGGATTTTCGGGGGAAGAAGAAGACCTTTATGATCAGAAGATGGAGTAGATTGATTGCAAGGATGGCCTTTTTTTCTTGAGAAAGAGGAGAACTCGGCCAGGCAAATGGAAGATGAGAACAAAAGATGGGAGTGATGACGTAGTTAGGCATGCGCATTTTAGCCCCTTCCTCTCTACTCTCCTTCTCCTCCCTCTATCAGGATTTCAGAACAGAAGGGATCAGTCATCAGCTTTATTGTCCAAAACTGCAGAGGCAAAGTGGGTGCTGAAGAACTGATTATATAGTTTTGCTTTGGACCGCTTCCTAAGCCCTAAGTTTTGTAGTTTGTCGGCCTTAGACGTTGCCAACTCTTGAGACATGCCTTAAGAAGAAAACAAAAGACAGCATAGGCCATATAAGATATAACCCAAACCCACCAATAGAATAGAACACTACTGCATCTCTCTCCTTCAGTCTCCCTTGCTAGCCCTACTGGCCATTCCTCAGAATTAGCTGCAGCCTGCTCTGCATGCAGGGTCAGCTTCAGCTTTGTCCAAGTTTATGGCCCCCACTTTTCTTTTTTTCTTCCTTTCCTCCTACCCCTGTTGACCCATTTCCCCCTTCACTTCCCTTCCCATTAAGGTCCAAAAAGCAGGGCAATACTATCCCTTCTTAGCTATAAAGCAACCCTAGAACCCCTACTGCTATTTTCTTACCACCTTTGCTCAAAGTTTTCAAAACCCCCACACTCTCCCTCCAACCAAAGCTGAACCCTCCATTACCCCTTTCCTTTTTCTTCCTTGGTTTCCCAAACCATTTCAGTTTTTTTGCACTCAACCCACATGGAGGAAACGCCTTTAATCAGCACCACTTTCAGGCTGAAACACAGCCCTACCACCACCACCACCACTATTCAGCTGCCAGAGAGCCCAAAAGTCCCCATGGAGTTCCTGTCGAGATCCTGGAGCGTCTCTGCCCTCGAAGTCTCCAAAGCTCTCATCTCCAATTGCTTGTCTTCGTCCATCCACACCAACTCCTTCCCCACCACCACTAGCTCCTCTTCCACCACCGCCTCCATCCCTGAAGAACTCTCCACTATGCCGGACTTCTCGGAGAACGTTCCTCCTTACAATCATCACACCATTGCTGCGGCATCCTCTTCTACCTCTGCCCCTCAGTTCTCTTTTGCTTCCTCTGCCACCTCCCAGCTTGTTCTCGAACGTATCATGTCTCAGTCGGTAAGTCCAACTAAATATGTCACTTCATAACCTAACCTCTGCTTGTTTGAACATTTTTAAATCATGGGTTCCTTATTGTTTATTTGGGCAGGAAGTGTCGCCATTGACATCTGGGAGGCTGTCTCACAGCAGTGGGCCTTTGAACTTGGGGGAATTGGACAGTCCCCCTATTTCACCCTCTGATGAGTTTGAAGACGTGGTCAAGGTCTTTCTTCTCACCCTTAAAATCTCTTTCTCTACAATGCCATTGATTTACAATTTGACATGCACATTACAATTGTTAAACAGTAATTTCCAACCCCCAGGGAAAAAGAAAAAGCACAATGTATGGGAGACAATTGTAGCAGTATATCAGCAGAGCTTTGCGTGTCCCACTATATCACTCTCCCTTCCTCCCCCTGCCTGCATTTTCTTCCTGGTTAGCGACCTAGAATATTAATAGTACAGTGCCTAGCTCTCTTACAGGCAGACAGATATTGACAGATGGTCATAGACTCAGTTGCTTTTGTCTTCTTTTAATACAAAACCCTTTTCCTTTTTCTGTTTTCTTGTGTTTATCATTGATCGTATGTTAGAGAGGTTTCTTCGTCTTGTCTTATCGACCAAGGTTGATGAAGGAAAGCTGCCATTTTGATCACGACTGATTCCATTTTCCTTTTGATTTTCCTCCAAATGTTTTTCTGTAAAAGAAAGTTTGAAAGCTGGAAATGGCTACCTGTCGTGTTCCCAAGGAGTTTCTCCCTGCTATGCTCATTTCAAGCAAAAGTCTCTTCTTCTTCTTCTTCTTCTCTTCAAGCTTACGGTATCCATTTCTCTCTCTAGGGTGATTGTTGATATATGAATGAATATATCAATCAAGCACAGATTCCATTGCCAGTTCTTGCCTATTTACCACATCTTTTTCACCTTTCCTTTTCCTCGTAGTAAAAAAAGTTCTGATGTTTTTCCCCTCTTTGTGTTACAACTTCCAACCATGAATTACTGTAGTGCGGAGTAAATTACTGACCCGATTCCTCCCTCTTCCTTTATCGTTGCAGTACTTTCGTGCACACAAAACCATACATCCTCTATTTACCGGTGGTCGAGCCAGCGCCGGCGGGGCTGGTTCCGCCGCCGCAGGCCGCGGCACGGCCACCCCAGCCGGCGGAGGAGCGAAGACGGTGGGCAGGTGGTTGAAGGAGAGGAAGGAGAAGAAGAAAGAAGAGACGAGGGCTCACAATGCGCAGCTCCACGCTGCTGTTTCCGTAGCAGCAGTTGCCTCCGCCGTCGCCGCCATCGCAGCCGCCACTTCGGCCGAATCAGGAAGAAACGAGCAGCTGGCCAAGACCGACATGGCGATGGCTTCGGCGGCCACTCTGGTCGCTGCGCAGTGCGTGGAAGCCGCTGAAGCCATGGGAGCCGAGCGCGAGCACCTCGCCTCCGTCGTCAGCTCAGCCGTCAACGTTCATTCTCACGATGATATCACCACTCTCACCGCTGCTGCGGCCACAGGTTTGGTAGAATCGTGATTGGTCAAATTCAGTTACCGGAAAAGTTTCCAACTTTGTCTCGGAATTTTCATTTTTTTTATTTGGGTTTTTGTCTGGTTCCGTAGCTCTGCGAGGGGCGGCGACGCTCAAGGCGAGGGCGTTGAAGGATGTGTTGAACGTGGCGGCGGTGATTCCGATTGAGAAAGGGATCGGGATTTGTGGGGTTGGGAATGGCGGAGGGAATCCTAGAAGAAACTACAGCGGCGAGATCTGCCCTGCTGCTGATAGCTTTGTTGGGGCAGAGTTTCTAGCTCGTGGAACAGAGCTTCTCAAACGAACCCGCAAAGGTAAAGCCTCCTTTCTCATCAATTGCCATATTACTCAGAGCTATAGGATAGTTTTACTCCGTTACAGTGAAATTGAATGTTATGTTTATGGGTTCGGCGTGCAGGGGATTTGCACTGGAAAGTAGTCTCTGTTTACATTCACAGAACAGGGCAAGTGATGCTGAAGATGAAAAGCAGGCATGTTGCGGGGACGATCACCAAAAAAAAGAAGAGTAATGCGCCTAAAGCGTTTCTGTTTCTTTTCTTCCTCTGTTTTTTTTTCATAATGCTCTTTTCTTCCTCTGCTGAAACAATTTCGAGTTTAGGTTTACTCTGTTTCTATGGAATGGTATGCAGATGTGGTTTTGGAAGTTCACAAGGAGCTTCCAGCATGGCCAGGGAGGCACCTTCTGGACGACGGAGATGAGCGCCGTTACTTTGGACTACAAACGGCGGCGAGAGGGCTGGTGGAGTTTGAGTGCAGGAGCCAACGAGAACACGACATCTGGACTCAGGGGATCTCCAAGCTTCTCCTCACTGTTGCCGAAAGGAAAATCAGACGCTAAATTTCCAGCCTTCCTCTTTTCGTGGGTTCTTAGAATCTCAATCACGGCCTCTAATCGAATCCAAGTCTCTGGACTGGCAATCAGCTTAGGTAGTTAGATATGGTGTTTGGGGTCTTATAATATATAGTGAAACCATGTGGATGTGGTGTTTTGTAGGCTATTCTGTATGTTTATCAAAGCCAGGTAACAATTTAGCAAATGGGAAGCATTCAATGAAGAGAAACAAGAAGAGGGCGATGATGTGAAATAGAGAAACAATGACCATCTGGAACACATTCTGCGCCATTTGACAAAGCAGTAAATCTCAACCGTTATATATAAAAGAATTTGTAACGGCGAAACAAAGACAAGACGCCCTCGCATCGCATGGCCGGGTGGACTGCGTAACAAGACAAGCTGGCAAACACCATCATGGTGGTTACTCCACGTTCACATTCCCTGTCAATCAAATCAATCCAATTTTAGATATAATGTATCTTCGGCTAAACAGAGACACCAAGAAACAGAGAACCATAGTCATGGAGCTCGAAAATAAGGGTGGGATGGAGGAAAGGAAAAACTGAGCTTACAGCTGCACATATCCCCGCCGGTAGTGAAATAAGCGCATGTTGATGTTATACAACAACGAGATATGGGACCTCAAGGGTGAATGCGAAGAGTAGGACGTAATTAACCTGATTTTCCTTTCAGTAGCAGTAAAGCAGAGCAGGCCCTGAAACTTTCTTAGAGAAGAATAGAAGAAAGAAGAGACAGGAGGGAAGGAAATGAGAATCCCTCAACTTGCTTTTTTTTTTTTTTTTTGACAAAAGATAATCATTAGATTGAACCAAATAGATCATTACATCCTGGAATACAGCCAGGCCTGGAAATCAAAAGAACGACATGCAGCCGGGAACAAAGACAGGGCTTTTCTAGCTACCAAGTGAGCTACCCTATTGTTGCGACGACCTACAAATCGAACAGAGAAACCTAAGTTTGAAGCAAAAGAATTGACTATCTCCTCCAGAATCACCCCTATACGATTATCCCGAATCTCCTTCCGGAGAATCTTCTCGATTATCACCAGGGCATCACCTTCAAACCTCATGATAGTGAATCCATTAGCCAAACACCAACCAATCGCCTCCCGGAGTACCAGAGCTTCCACCATCGCCGGATCACTAAGGGCCGGGAATTGAATCCCCTTCGCAAGGATGACCGCTCTATCAGAATTCAGGATAACCATCCCCCCTGCCGCATGAGAACCCAGACGCACTGCCCCATCCCACATACAAATTGCCGTTGCACCACCATCAGGCAGTACGGTCGGGGCCAGCGAGGGGGCACTCTGTCTATTCTGATCCCGGGGAATAGTAATCCACTCCTGCACCTGTTGGTGGAATTGCCGCATCAAGGTAGGGATCCCGAACTGCTTGCCTTCAAAAACCACCCAATTCCGAGATCGCAAAATCCTCCAAAGAACAGCCACTATAGACATCACCAGAGCAGGGTCTTGCACCACCGCCAGTAATTTCTTTAGAAATAGCGGGAATGTATGGCGAGGCAAACCTTCTCCTAGGTGGGCTAAACCAGAATGATCCCATACTGCACGGGCCACCGGGCACTCCAGGAACATGTGTTCCAAGGTCTCCGATGCCTCCCAGCAAACCGGACATCGAGGCAAAACATCCACCTTCTTCTCACGCAACGCTTCCGTAGTAGAAAGAATTCTATGGAAGATTTGCCAAAGAAAAACCCTAAACTTCGGAGGAATATCCGCTTCTCACAGCCTAATCCAGCTGGGCTTATCCATCCAACTAGCCAAGGCTCGCCACCGACCATTCTGACGATCCAAATTCACCGCAACGTAGTACGCAGACTTAACGGAGAAAATGCCATCAGAAGTCGGATGCCAAATCAGTTTATCCTCAATATCTTGGCGTGGGAGGGGAATGGTCAAAATGGCTCTACAATTAATTGGATCAAACCATCGACCGAGTTTCTGTTCATTCCATCTACCCTCCCCAGCGTGGATAACCTCCTCCACCTTCAAACCCTCCCCTTCCGGAAGCACGCAAGGGTTATAAACCGGAAGACAGGGATGTTGCTGGGGAATCCAACTGGACGTAAGTAGAGGGACCTTCTGCCCATTACCGACTTGCCAACGCAACCCAGATTCCAACAATTGACGGCCATAGAGGATACTTTGCCACCCCCAAGAAGGGCGAGACCGGGCCTGAGCTGTGAGAAACGTCCCATTGGGGAAATATTTCCCTTTATACACCTGGGCAAGAAGAGATTGGGGTTCCTCAAGAATCCGCCAACCAATTTTAGCAAGCAAAGCTTGATTGAAAAGCTCAAAGCGTCGAAACCCCATGCCCCCTTCATGTTTGCTCCTACATAAGTTTTTCCAAGAGATCCAACGGATCTTTGACTTTCCTTCCTCCACCCCCCACCAAAAACGGGCGACATGCTTGTCAAGTAGTCGACACAGAGCTAAGGGTAGCTTAAAACAGGACATAACATGCAGAGGCAATGCTAACGCCACTGATTTAATCAAAGTTTCCTTCTACTGCTGAGTTTTGTTATTTTTAGTGGTCAAGATTTAGTGTACTTACAACAGTAACTTTATAGGTGGTGGTAAATGGTAATTGGAAACTTATCGAGCAAATAAATCCAACATGTACATGCTTAGATCAGCAAGTTGATCTTCGCTTCTCATCAAGGTTGTCAAACCGGTTTATGCCAGTGTGCCGGTTTAGCAAGTGAAATGGTTCGACCGGTGGTATATACGGTTTGTGTCGGTTCATACCGGTTAATATTACAAATAATTTACAAATACTCATATTTAAACACATAAATATTTGTATCAATTAAATATTTGTAAATACCTAAATATTTGTACTTGAATCCAACAAATAACATCAACATTTAACTTTTTAACACATAAAACAAATAATAAATGACTTTTTATCAATTAAATTCACTAAGATAAAATCATTTTACTTGGAGATTCGTATATCGATCATGCCGGTTTTATGACCGGTAGAGGTTGAACCAGGTTCAACCAGTGGCACGCCGGCCGGCGTGACAACCATGCTTCTCACAAACTGCAATTTGATTAGTCCAAAATCCAAACTTCGGCCTTTTTATGATCACATGATCGATTTTGATGTGTTTTGACTCCCGACCCATGCAACAAGACGAACAACCATTTCGCTTCCAAGTAGTGTGGTTGGCGCATGAGGACTTTCACCGAGCCCTGAATGAGGACTGGAGGGCGGAGGAAGGTTTGCCCAACTTGCTTGATCACTTGTGGGCGACCTTAGCGACGTTGAACAAAGAAATCTTCGGACATATTGGGGCAAGAAAGAAAAAGTTGACAACTCGACTAAGGAAACTAGATATTTGGAATGAAAAGAAAGCCATAGCCGCCAACATAGAGAGAGAGACAGAGAAACAGACGAGCTTGAAGAGACTTTGTGGCAGCAACAACTTCTCTGGTACCAGAAATCAAGGGCTACCTGGATAGTTGATGAAGATCGCAGCACCAGATACTTCAATTTGTCTACTCTAAAGCCGCACAAATTTAACAAAATATATTGTCTGGAAAATGAGAATGACGTATACTAGTACAAGGATGGGATGCTAAAAAACATGGCTCGAGACTTATATGTTAACTTGTTTTCTGTTGAAGCAGGACCAGCTTTGAGGTTGCTGATTTGTTTTAAAGGTGCGAAAATAGATCGGTGGAGCTTTAGAAAAGTTCATTCCGACAGACAAAGTTCAACATGAAATAAAGCAAATGTGTGTGTGCATGTGGGGCGGGGGGGGGAATTTCCAGGGAAGGATTGATTTTATCCGATCTTTTACCAAAAATGTTGGGTCGCTGTAAGGGCGCTCAGTAGCTCTGTTTGTCTGAGACTAATTTGATAACCCAAGCATGATTGACCAGTTCAATAAAACACTTCTTGTTCTCATTCCCAAGGTGAAGAGACCCCAACGAATATATTAGTTTCGACCTATTGGACTGTGCAATGTAGTCTACAAAATACTCACAAAGTGTTTAGTAAACAAAATTAAGCCAATAATGTCAAAGCTCGTGCATCCCAGTCGGAAGAGTTTTGTTCCTAGGAGGTACATAACTAGAATTGTTATAGTGCTCCGCAAAGTGGTGCACTCTATGTGAATTAAGATAGGGAGGAAAGGCCCGATGGTGCTTAAGATTGGTCTCGCCAAAGCTTATGATAAATAGTGTTGACCTTTCATCCAACAAACTTTACAGGGAGCAGGCCTGCCACCGGGATCATACGTGTCACAATGAACTGCATCACGTCGGTTGAACTCCAAGTTCATTGGAATGGGGGTATGATAAAGAGATTCACACCTTCAAGGGGATTGCGACAAGGGTATCGCTTATCACCATATATCTTTACCTTATGCATGGATAGACTTGGCCACACAATCCATGAAGTAGTAGTAGGAAACTCTTGAAAACCAATTCGGACATCGCTAGGTAGCCCCCTACTTTCTCATTTGATTTTTTGTTGACGATTTAGTTTTGTTTGTAGAAGTGACTGAGAAGCAAGGAGAAGTTGTTCTGGATTGTCTAGAGTGTTTCACACAAGCTTCGAGGAAACTAGCTAGCAAAGAGAAATTTGTGATTTCTTCTTAGCTAACACGTCGAGACAACATGACACTATTATAGCTAGGCGACTAGGAATGACACCAATGTAGGATGTGGGTAGGTACCTGGGTGTGTTAGTTATCCATGAACATGTCACTCAGGCTACATATAAGTATATGATGGACGGGTTGGACGCGAAACTTGAGGGTTGTAGGGGGAGGGCACTCACACTTGCAGGTCGTGTTACCCTTGCAATGTCGGTACTGAGGTCCCTCCCCACTTATGCAATGCAATCCTCTTTTTGATAGAGTCAATTGCTTTCCTTCGACACCTCCTCTCAAAGGAGACGATCCACGCTACTCCCGATCACCAAAAGTGACTAGATTGATCACCGAATGGGACTCGCCTGCTGAGACAAGGAGTTCAACCTGGTCAGCTGGACGAAAGTGGGTCGACCGAAGCGTGAAGGAGGTTTAGGACTCTGACAAGCCCGAGAGCTTAATTTAGCATATATCTCAAAACTTGCATGGCTTTTCATAACACATCCAAACGAGCTTTGGGTGCGGGTTTTGCAGCCAAAGTATATTAATAATGTTAATTGAGTGTCGATAGCAAAGTCAATGGCACGTGCTTGGACCTATGGAGAGGCATACGACGAGCATGGCCGATTATGACCTAGGGAATGCATATGTGTGTGAACAATAGGGAATCATCATTTCCCAACCTTCTAGGAAACCTTAGACGTACTATTACTTTGCTATGAACTATTATCTGATAAACTCAGAAGGTTGGGGTAGAACTAATCTAAACTAACCTACCTAAACACACAACCTACCAAGTGGTTGAGAGACCGCTAGAGATGAGATGGTTGCCTAGCGTTGACTCCCTCTAGCTAAAGTTTGCTACAGGCGATAATCTAATGGTGGCTCGAGGTGCGGAGGTCACAAAGATGGAGATCGACTCAACGGTCATGCAATCGATCCCCCGCCTAATTAGGATAGTCGGTCTAATGCCGCCTCAACCGGGTTACCTAACCAGGGGTAGGTTCTACCTCTTATAAACGGCTATAATCCATCCGCACATGAGTAGGGTAGGTCGATGGTCATACACCTAACCTACAAGCATTGACTTGGTGATACTCTAACTAGAAAGGGGCGGTCACCTCGATCTCTAGCTATCCCTCTAGGTCGACTAATCAAGGTAAGAAGCATTCACATACATCTAACCCTAATTAGAAGCATTAAGCTCCCTAGTCTAACTCAAATACACCATAAACTCATGTGTAAAGTAACGATAAATCCCCTATTATCTAAGTTGCAACTAAGGCAAATTGTATACAGCCAATCCCACACTAATTTATGTCTAAAACACCCTTACCCTAAGGAAATAGAACCCTCACCTAGGTTAAGAACAAATCAATCACGATTATGCCCAAACATCAAATAGACATAGATTATAGGTTCTTAATAATTCATACACAAGACTCATAAACCATTTATAAACTAGGGTTCATCTTCCCTAAACAACCTTAAAGATTTAAGTCATAAAGAGATAAAATACAAACAAAAAAGAGGAGGAATGGTGGAAATCATCCTTTTCTCCTTGGATTGCACCTTCTTCTTGCTCCTTGGGCGGATTGAATCTTCCTCTATACTCTGCCAAGTTCTTTCTGACCAAAACCATAATTTTCTCTCTCAAAGTCGGCTCTCCTTTATCAATCTATCAACGCTTTTGTTTAAAGGCCCAGAAAATCTCGGGCAAGATTACAGCTGAGGGCTGAAATATCATGGTTGAAAGATCACGGCGTGATGACCCACGATCTTCAACTATGTTGAGTTTTATTGGCAGAGCGGGAGATCGCGCTCTGTGTTAGCGATCGTGAACTTCATCATCGCAGTCGTGATCTTTATCGTGGTTTCATTCAACGAGGACATGCGATATGTCTAGCAAAACTTCATGCTCATTCATTGATACTTCGTCCTGAAGATCACAGCCCATGTGTCCCGAAATCGCGCCCACGATCTCTTAGCTGCAACCTACGATCTTTGGCTTGACTTCGTGGGATAGCTTCTTGGCCGAGATCCTGCTCCTTAGGATGTGATCATGGTGTTTGCTCCTTTTTCCTACACATTAGCCTCATTTTCTCCCATTTTCTCTCATTTTTGCTTTCAACTTTAAATGCGACCTAAATAACATGATATAACAAAAGTAAGCAATCTACGCTACGAATGACGTTTTATAAATCCATTCATTCTCAAAATGACAATAAACCACCAAGTAAATGAAGACTAAATAACACCTTTTTTGGTGTTATCACCAACCAACTCATGACACACTTTATGACGATAGAGCGTGACTAAGATATATCCACTTTTTCCCGTGATTTACCCATTAATTTTGTATCATAGGTAATAGGGGTCCAGCAACCATGGGAGGGAGTGAGTGAGGATCGACCGATATGGGGTCCCGAAAGGGATGGTCAATTTTGAGTACGGTCTGCATATGAACTCACCTAGAATCGAGAGGAGCGGCCCCATTGCAGTTGTGGAAGCAGATCTGGAGTTCGAACGAGCTAGCACGGGTGGCACACTCTTATACATTATAAACTTCTTACCAGTGCCGAGAGGCAATGAAGACATCTAGCTTGGGTGGCGAACTGCACATACTACAATTATCAACCAAAACAGTCATGCATGTGTTGTAGGTTTGTCATTTTTCATATTAAATTAGATGTGAATCATCCCATCTTCTGAACACCAACAATTTGTCGAAGCTTCCTTACAGGAGTGGGTGCCGCAACACCTTCGACATCATCAAATTGTCTTAGAGTTTGTGATATGATCCCAAATGACAAACTTTACATGTTTAAATTACTTGACGAAGAAGCTATAGAAGTTGGAAAGAAGAAGGGCAGAATTTGGTTAAGTGTTGGAACAGTTTCGAGATGCCTACTTTGGAGGCATGGTTCTCACAATTGGCTTGATGGAAATTCAATATTAAGTGCTTGTATTGAATATGGAGTGTTTATCTATACATTGGTATGTTTGGATGCTCAAGGAGAAGTCAGGAAGGTTATTTTCCAAGCTCACCAAAAATCTATATCAAAACTGGAAAACTGTCTGAAAATGGCTAAGACAGAAAATTGTTTTGTGAAGCCTACTTTGGAGCTCAAATCGAGGAGCATGGATCTGATTCGAGTCCAAAGGCTTCCACAAAATGAAACTAGGTATGTTTTTATACAAAGGGAAGGAATTGGATGAAGAATTGGAGTTCTGAAAGGCCTCGAACGATGTGCCAAAAGGCAGGTTGCTTGTGCTTGAAGAAAGGGGAATCTTGGCCGAATTTTATGTTCTTTTTAGGGTTTGTTTTTACCTTAATTGTTTCCTACTTATATAGGTTTTTATTGTCTTTAAATAACTTTCAATTTTACGTTGTAAAGGAACAAAGTTTTAGTTGAATGAAAATTACTCCTACGTGAGTTTTGAGTTCTTTGAGTTGTGTCTTAAGAATCAAATTCTTGAGTTAGTTTTGTGTGGATTCCATTTCTAATTCGAGAACCCTTGTCAAGATTTTTTGTGAGGATTCCAATTCGTCTTAGCAAGTTTCTTATCAATCAAGTAAACACCTTGATTGTGGCAAGAAGTACCCCCTGGTGCTTTATCAAGTGGTATCAATCAAGTAAACACCTTTCCATCAATTATCGTTCGAGAGATCGTTTGCTGCGTAGTTATGATCAAAAGTACCCCCTGGTGCTTTATCAAGTGGTATCAGAGCCTTAGGTTCAAGTCAATGGCGAGAAGGATTGATCGAGGCTGTGTTCGTCGAATTAACTCGCAAAAAAAAAAAGAAGAAGAGGAAAGCAGAGTAACAATGGCGGCAGCAGAGTTAGCAAATTCCATGGTCTTCAAGCGTTGTTTAATCGAGGAGTAGTTGTGTTTAGTTCTCGTGGATGGAGGAAAGGAGAGGAATTTTATTTCCACTAGGGCCATGAGCAATCTAGGGCTGCAAACACAGATACTTCCGAAGCCCTATGTTTTCAAATCACCATACGAAAACAGATTCGGCCTCTTAGTGTCTCAGGTGGCTGTGAAGTTTTTGATAGGCCAATATGAGGATCACGTTACGTGTGACGTGGTTTATGGTCTCCCCAGCAGCATCGTTCTTGGTCAGCCATGGTTCAGGAAATGTCAAGTTTGTTTTGAAAGCCGACGGAGCAAGAAGTTTCGAATTCGGAGACGAAACTAAGTATTCGACATAACCCCGTTGGCTCCAGAAAAAGCTGCCAATGCGATTTGCAGGAGATGCAACGACTCCAGGAGGAGTATCAGAAGGCTATAATAGCGAAACCATGGCCATGGAAGGTCGATCAAGCAAATTCCCACCAAAGCAAGACAACCCCTGTTTTTCGTCGCAAAAACATATCATCTACGCCGGGTTTATTGCCAACGAAGAGGAAGAGAAGACGATGCACTACATGGGACCTAACACGTCGCTGGAGGTGGAAGGAATGACAGAGAGTCGAGGAGGAGGCCTGGATCAGACTGAAATCGCAAGCATCTCTCCAACCTCAACACCTGCCAAGTTCTGAACTTTTCCGACGAAACAGAGGAGGAGAGAGGACGACTTGGTGGAATTATCGGCGAGGAGTCGACACTCGCCAACGGTGCTTGTGCGACCCCTCATACCCCAGAAATGTGAGAAGCAGGTTCGTTGGAGGCTAACGTGCCTGCAATTGAAGATCCAATTCCCACGAAGTCGGCTCTGTTTGTGAAGGAAATTGCCAACCAGGACCCTCTCGTGGGTAGTGCCATCCCACTCAAATTGAACCAAAACTGTGATTCAGAATCGTCCAAGGATGTCCAAGGAGCGTGTAGGATCGCTCATTTCACCTCGACGAGGCCTGAATAAAAAACGCCCAAAATTGAATTGGGAATTCTGGGTTTCGAGAATTTGAAACGAGGCTTTGGCAGGAAGAGGGAGATCGAAGAATTGATGACGATAGTGACGAATCGAGGTTCGAAACAGGTTCAAACCTTCCTTTGGAAGTCTGGCGAAGAGCTTGGAGCGGTTGAATTGGATTGGGAATCCTTGATCAAAACCCCAATTCATTCGAGCAAGAACATGAATGCAAAAGAAGTCTGATAACCTGGAAATTGTTCCGATCGCATTCTAGTAAAATTGGACGACGTGGAAGGTTTTTTTCAACTCCGTGATGGATTCCCAACAGCTCTGCAAGTTTCAAAGGTCTTGGAGAAGTCTGAAGGTGAGTTTGAAGCTGTAAATTTTCTGCCGAAATGGATGATCGAGCAACCCTCTTTCGATCCAATTGGGGATCAATTCTATGATAATTTCTACAAGAAGAAAGCTCAAGCTTTGAGGGAAAAGATTTTTGAACAAGGAGAGCCTGATATGATCCCAAATGACCAACTCTACACGTTTAAATTACTTGACGAAGCGCTATAGAAGTTGGAAAGAAGAAGGGCATAATTTGGTTAAGTGATGGAACATTTCGAGATGCCTATTTCGGAGGCATGATTCTCACAATTGGCTTGATGAAAATTCATTTATTAAGGGCTTGTATTGAATATGGAGTGTTTATCTACACATTGGTATGCTTGGATGCTCAAGGAGAAGTCAGGAAGGCTTTTTTCCAAGCTCATCAAAAACCTATGTCAAAACTGGAAAACTGCCTGAAAATGGCCAAGGCAAAAAACTGTTTTGTGAAGCCTACTTTGGAGCTCAAATCGAGGAGAATTGATCGAATTCGAGTCCAAAGGCTTCCACAACATGTAACTATGTATGTTTTTATACAAAGGGAAGGAATTGGATGAATAATTGGAGTTCTGAAAGGCCTCGAACGAAAGGCACGAAGTTAGTACGAAAACTGTTTTTCTGACAGTTTGCTTGTGCTAAAAGGCAGGTTGCTTGTGCTTGAAGAAAGGAGAATTTTGACCAAATTTTGTGTTCTTTATAGGGTTTGTTTTTACCTTAATTATTTTCTAGTTCTATTAGGTTTGTATTGTCTTTAAATAACATCCAATTTGACGTTGTAAAGGACCCAAGTTTTAGTTGAATGAAAATTACTCCTGCATGAGTTTTGAGTTCTTTGAGTTGTGTCTCAAGAATCAAATCCTTGAGTTAGTTTTGTGTGGATTCCATTGCTAATTCGAGAACCCTTGTCAAAATTTTTTGTGAGGATTCCAGATTCGTCTTAGCAAGTTTCATATCAATCAAGTAAACACCTTGATTTTGGCAAAATTCTACATGTCCATCAATTATCGTTCGAGAGATCGTTTGCTGCGTAGTTCTGATCAAAAGCACTCCCCGGGTGCTTTATCAGTTTTGCATTACCAAAGACAAGAAATGATCAACTCTTTGCGGGCAAGACGCAGACAATTAAAGGCTTTCTAGAGCGATTCCATGCTTGGATAATTGTAGTAATAGGTGCAACGGACAAGGACCGACTACTCCATAAGCCGAGTCCGCCCGCAAGAATGAAGCAAAATATCTCTTGTAAGTCGCCTCTTTCTAAGTGGATTATCTTTAACTCATACGACTCACTCCACACTACTTCTTACGTGAATAATCATACAGGAGATGCTTAGCAGGGTTCACCATGAACCTGGGCACGTGCTCCATCACCAGGGCATAGTGGAGGGGCGCTATAGAGGCCCTTGAGTAAGCTTGGAACGATGGTCATAGACGTGGAACTGGATTCCAACTGCGCTATTCAGTTGTTACAGAGCACATATAGGAAATCGTCAACATTCGACTATTACTTAGCGGTTCTGGAAGCTGCTTAGCAGAGACATAAAGGGTAACAAGTGTGCATACTACCTTGCTAGTCGTGGGCATTCATTGCCATTTGGCTTTCAAGTTGTGTCAGTTTCTGATCCTATGTTAGGTCATCTTACGACATTCAGGGACCCTTCAAACTCTAGTTGATTGTGAATGGAAGATAGGATGCTCTTTGCACCCATTTAGTAAAATTGTTCCGATCGCATTCTAGTAAAATTGGACGATGTGGAAGGTTTTTTCCAACTCCAGGATGGATTCCGAACAGCTCTGCAAGTTTCAAAGGTCTTGGAGAAGTTTGAAGGTGAGTTTGAAGCTGTAAATTTTCTGCCGAAATGGATGATCGAACAACCCTCTTTCGATTCAATTTGGGATCAATTCTATGACAATTTCTACAAGAAGAAAGCTCAAGCTTTGAGGGAAAAGATTTTTGAAGAGGGGGAGCCGGATATGATCCCAAATGACCAACTCTACAAGTTTAAATTACTTGACGAAAAAGCTATAGAAGTTGGAGAAAAGAAGGGCAGAATTTGGTTAAGTGATGGAACAGTTTCGAGATGCCTATTTTGGAGGCATGATTTTCACAATTGGCTTGATGAAAATTCAATATTAAGGGCTTGTATTGAATATGGAGTGTTTATCTACACATTGGTATGCTTGGATGCTCAAGGAGAAGTCAGGAAGGTTTTTTTCCAAGCTCATCAAAAACCTATGTCAAAACTGGAAAACTGTCTGAAAATGGCCAAGGAAGAAAACTGTTTTGTGAAGCCTACTTTGGATCTCAAATCGAGGAGAATGGATCGAATTCGAGTCCAAAGGCTTCCACAACATGTAACTAGGTATGTTTTTATACAAAGGGAAGGAATTGGATGAATAATTGGAATTCTGGAAGGCTTCGAACGAAAGGCACGAAGTTAGTACGAAAACTGTTTTTCTGACAGTTTGCTTGTGCTAAAAGGCAGGTTGCTTGTGCTTGAAGAAAGGGGAATTTTGACCAAATTTTGTGTTCTTTATAGTGTTTGTTTTTAGCTTAATTATTTCCTAGTTCTATTAGGTTTGTATTCGGTTTTTATTGTCTTTAAATAACTTTCAATTTCACGTTGTAAAGGATCCAAGTTTTAGTTGAATGAAAATTACTCCTACATGAGTTTTGAGTTCTTTGAGTTGTGTCTCAAGAATCAAATCCTTGAGTTAGTTTTGTGTGGATTCCATTGCTAATTCGAGAACCCTTGTCAAACTTTTCTGTGAGGATTCCAGATTCGTCTTAGCAAGTTTCATATCAATCAAGTAAACACCTTGATTTTGGCAAAATTCTACCTGTCCATCAATTATCGTTCGAGAGATCGTTTGCTGCGTAGTTCTGATCAAAAGCACTCCCCAGGTGCTTTATCAGTTTGGCATTACCAAAGACATGAAATGATCAACTCTTTGTGGGCAAGACGCAGACAATTAAAGGCTTTCTAGAGCGATTCCATGCTTGGATAATTGTAGTAATAGGTGCAATGGACAAGGACCGACTACTCCATAAGTCGAGTCCGCCCGCAAGAATCAAGCAAAATATCTCTTGGAAGTCGCCTCTTTCTAAGTGGATTATCTTTAACTTAGACGAATCACTCCACACTACTTCTTACATGAATAATCATACAGGAGATGCTTAGCAGGGTTCATCATGAACCTGGGCACGTGCTCCATCACCAGGGCATAGTTGAGGGGCGCCATAGAGGCCCTTGAGTAAGCTTGGAACGATGGTCATAGACGTGGAACTGGATTCCAGTTGCGCTATTCATTTGTTACAGAGCACAGATAGGAAATCGTCAACATTCGACTATTACTTAGCGGTTCTGGAAGCTGGTTAGCAGAGAAATAAAGGGTAACAAGTGTGCATACTACCTTGCTAGTCGTGGGCAATCATTGCCATTTGGCTTTCATGTCGTGTCAGTTTCTGATCCTATGTTAGATCATCTTACGACATTCAGGGACCCTTCAAACTCTAGTTGATTGTGAATAAAAGATAGGATGCTCTTTGCACCCATTTTTAATAAATAAAAAAACCATATTAACTATTTAATGGAGTTAATGTAGAAGCCCCAAAGGTACCGATTGGGACAAACATTTCCTAAGAAAATGCTAATATGAATATCTTAGCACTACTCTTATCAAAATAATATTATCAATCCGTCAACTATAAAACAATCGAAAATGTTTGAAAAAATAGCGAGAAACTTATAAATAACTTCAGGGTTTCAAACTCTTGCTTAAGCTTCTATGAGGCTGTCAATTGTCAACGCTGCTTTAAGGAACTTGAGCCTGGGATTTTTGGTTCCCTAGAGTAGTCCACTTTTTCCTCGTATGTGTCCATGTCATCCACTTCTACTATGAAAAAAATTTCATCTTTCTCTGAGAGGGAGAAATTGGTTAAGTTGTTTATCCAAGTCAGGTGCCATCATGAAGAACCTCGTAACCTTATAGGCTATTGAGAGAGATCCATGTAAAGTTTGATGAGAATCAAAGAGGAAGAGAACATGAAAGATGAAGAGATGGAGGAGGATAGGCCATGGAGAGGAAGAGTCGCAACCATAAACTTGAGAAAATACGTTTCACTCAGGAGTTAGAGCGATTGTCATAGAGGGAATTTAACCGCCCACGGTTTGTGTCGACAACCCTGCGGCCCGACGAATAATAAAGATTTTAAATAGCTAGTTAAACCAACTCTCCAACACATAAACCACCATCTATATACATTTCCATGCATATTCAAGAATTTCCACATGCAGTCTTGGCATTTTATCCCCAATAGTAAAGATGTAATCACATTTACATCTATCTCCACAACTAAATAGCAATAAATCGGAGAGGGAAAACAGAGACCTATAGGAGCCAGCAATTACAGTTCCACTCGGTGCCTATAAGAGTTCTCAGGGAAAGCTTCATCACGGAGAGGACAAAAGAACCAAGGTCTACGAATCAGCAGCTTCCAAGATGGTCAACAACGAGAGGAACAAGTTGATGATGTCCAAGTAGAGAGACACTGCAGCCCAGATATACTCATCGTAGGAGTAGCGCTTGATGAGGTTGTCAGTGTCGTACACGATGTAACCACAGAAGATGATTGAAGCCAAGCATCCGTAAATCATCACCGAAAGCTTACCCAACGGGAACAGAATCTGCATCCACGAACACAAAGTCAGCGATTGTATAGAGAATTTTTTCATCATTACGGGAGGAGCAAAGAAGCATAGACTCGAGGAGAGGAAGTTTGTTCAAACCTGGATGAGAGCAAAAACCATGAGAACAAGAAGAGCGCCAAACAAGAACGGTCCAAGGAAATTGAAATCGTGGCCTCTCTTTGCTGCCCAGAATGTGAAGAGGGTTAGACCCACAACCATTGTGGTTGTCAGGATCACTGCTTCGAGGATAACTTTCCCTGTTAGCAAGTAGAAAATAGATCCTTCTTAGACAGAAACACGAAACAGATGCTCACAGATAAGAAGATAACGGGTCAAACCCTTAAGAGAAGCATCAGCTAAATCAGAGACGGTTTTTCTATTAATAGTCAAGCAAATTTGGAAAAAGTGTAGGACAAACAAATATCAAAAGGGGAAGATGATGCGTCAACCCTCATGAAGAGGGGCATCAGCTACATGTAAAAAAAGGATTCTGGCGCTAGACGTCGAGCAGACTCTCCAATAAGAGTTCACCAGACTATTGACTCTAAACATCTTACTGATAAGGAACCTCTACATAAATCCCCTTAGCCAAATAACTTATGCTAGTAGTCCATCAGTAAGTCTGTTTGCAATTATCGGGATATTGGACAAGATCACAACAATTCCTACAATCAGCTCCAATTGGATGGTTTCTTGGGCATAGCGCCCAACAGCAGAGGTTGAAGCACTCGTATGCAAGTTGCCTTGCATAAGGCATAAACCAAGTGCATCACTTGACATATAAGGGAGGGCTTCGACGGAACTACTGACCAACATAGCATATACAAACACCGAAATTACAATTGCCCAGAATCTTGGGTAATCTTGATGCCAAGGTTACCAATTAGTTCATCGTTGTTCGACGGGGAAGAAACAACCGATACAATCATAACCCAGTACCAAACCCTAAATGCGAAATCTTTCTGTAAAACTACCACCACCTGAATTACCACCAAAAATTACCAAAAGGGGGTAAAAAAGGACTTACCGCTGGTGAATGCGCACGTCAATCCTACGGAGAAAGCGATGGCAATGGTGAAAATCCCCAAGAGAATGTAGTTCACGGGATGCTTCTGGTGATAGTAATACAACGGGCACAGAACTGCAGGAACAAAAAATCGCTGGAGATGAATAAACAGGGAGATGACAATCCGACGAAAAGACGATAAAGGCAAATTGAGAGAAACAAAGGGGGGGGGGGGGGGAAGAAATTCAAGACTCTTCTCACCGATGAAGGGCGTGATAAGGAGGACGATGTAGACAGCCAGGCCGGCGGCAGAGCTCACGAAGAAGGTCGCAATCGGCCTCACAAAGACGACGATGGCGGCAACAACGATGGTGGCGAGCAATTGGATGGAGAGGATCGAGTAGATTTTCCTGATGAAAGACCAGCGGAGCTCAGGGCTCTCCAGCATCATCGGGTACAGAGGCGTCACACCTCCGGCCTCGACGTCATTCTTCCGGCTAGGCTGGGCCCACATATTTTCTAGCAAATACAAAAGTTCCTCGCGCGAGTCGCTGTAATTAGGTCACGGAACTCGGAGATGAAAATGCTAGGGTTTTAAGATATTCCTTCAGATGCGACGACGATAGAGGAAGGAGACGTATCCAACGAGGAAAGCTAGGCGGTTTCTCGATCGATAAAAGGGGAAAATGAAGGGGATGGATGATGGAGATATATAATAAAGCTGGAGAGCGGTTTGCGGTTGTATGGAGAAACTTCAAGATGCGTTGCGTGGAGAGCCGTATAGAACCGTACTAGCGCGTGTGCACGTGGAGCAGGGTCCACGTGGCGGGTCGGCAGAGGTCTAGCGATCTTGTTGGCTGGCGAGTTTGGCGGCGCAATGGGAAGCGTTAGCGAATAGCGAGAGCGATTTCGCCTATGGAAGGGAAAATGTTGACAGGCCTTTTCTTGTTAGGGGATAAATCAGTAATGGCGTTTCCTTTCAAGCTAACCTTTTCCCGTTTTTCGGGTTTATGATTCTTAGACAAGTTGCGTTGTACACCATCCTTCGTCTAACAAAAGTAAAGTAATTAAGAGTCATAAATAAATAGGTGTAGTTAATTTTTTTTTGTGGAATAGAATTACTTGCTTAATCTAATCGCTAAGGATTTTTTTCTCTTAAACCATCTCCATACCTGTAATAGGATAGCCATTTCATAAATGGATTCCACAACCACATCACCAACTTTAGAAATTATTCAATTCAACCATTTTAAACCACCTACATCCCAGCAATAGGTTAGCAATTGCAATTGATTGGACCTACTCCATATTTTTCTCTTAACAATACTTTTGCATAATAGATAACAGACTTGTGAAAATTCAATAAAACAACATAGCATACACCAAATAGAAATAAAGAAAAATTACATAATGAAATACAAAAAATGCAAAAATACAAAATTCACAATTCAAAATGTAATTAAAAAAATACAAGACTACTCGTCATCTTCCTCTCCTCAAAATCGATTCCAAATCTCTTCAACTAAATCTGCTTGAAGTTGATGATTTTTGGACCTATCACGAATTCTCAAATGATTCCAGAGATACTCTTCATACTTTGGCAGGCGAGTTTGAGAAACTATAGGCATGGATACATTGAAATTCACCCATCATTTGTATAATCAAAATGGCGGATATATGAATCTCGCTCATCTTCCACAATCATGTTATGCATGATTACACATGCTTTCATTATTTCCCCGATTGTCTTCTTGCACCATACCCGTGCCAGGTTACTAACGATGGTGAATCATGATTGCAACACCCAAATGCTCTCTCGACATCATTTCTGGTGGACACTTGCTTCTTAGCAAATAATTTATGTTTCTGTCCTTGTGGCAGCGGGATTGACTTAATAAAGGTTATAGTTAACTTATGGTGCTCTCCCTTCTAATACTTCATGAAAAACTGGAGAGCGATCTAATATGTTTATATCATTCAATGTACCTGGAAGACCACAAAAAAGCATATCATATCCATAGATCTTGTGAAGCTACAGCCTACAGCATAATAGTAGGAGTTTTATGATCTCCTCTAGCATATTGGCATTGCCATGCAGCAGAACAATTTTTCCATTCCCAGTGCATACAGTCAATACTGTCTAACATACCTAGAAAACCTCGTTACTGACCTACATGAAACAATTTTTCGATATCTTCAGCATTTGGCCTCCTCAAGTATTCATCTCCAAAAGTAGCAATGACAGCTTTTACAAATCTTTTGACACATTTTGTTGTAGTAGTCTCCTCGATCCGTAAATACTCATCAACGTTGTCTGCCGCCACACCATAAGCTAACATGCGCATTGCTGCAGAACACTTCACTAGTTGTGCAAGACTTGCTCTACCAACAACATCAATATTGTTCTGGAAGTAAGGATCATAGTTCATCACAACTTCGACTATGCGAAGAAACAAATGTTTTTGCATTCGAAATCTAAGCCGAAACATATCATCAGCGTATATGGGAGTCTTAGAGAAGTAGTCTTGGTATAGGCGCTGATGTGCATCTTCACAACCCCTCCCAATGTATCTCCTTGGACGTCTTGAAGACAAAGCTTCATCTTCTATTTGCTGCCTTTTGATTTGAACATACTGTTGCATCAGTTTGGAGTATGAATCATCTGTTGCCCACTGGACTATGATATTCTCAAATGTATTCTCTGAACTAGAAGAAGAAGAAGAAGAAGAATTCATCTATGAATGAGTTAACTTTTGAGAATGGTGAGAAGAATGAACCTACAATTCTGAATATTTGGGTACAATTTATTGATGAAAATGCACCTTTATTATTACTTACTTTTGTCATTATTTTAAAGTGATAAAATGAGTGTCTCCATATAATACTTCTGACAAAGTTACTAGCATGCTACATAATGGAGATAAAGTGATAAAGGAAAAAACATGTCTTTTATGCCTACTCCGGCAAAGTCACCAAGAATGACAATAATACCCATTACTAGCTTATTCAACAGTCAAGGGTGTTAAATAAATTTGCAGAGTGCTCTGATAATGAAGTAACAATTCTCTGACATTTGGTAAAAAATGTCAAATTATTTTGCTTGCAGGAAAGTGACAATTCACTACTCAAACCAATGGTTCAAAAATGATCAATTATTTTGCTGACAGGGAAGTGACAATTCACTACTCAACCCAATGGACTACTCAATTATTTTGGTTAGTGAGCTAGCAGGGAAGTGATAGCAATGTTCTTTGTAAATTTATTTTATTTATCTATATATAGTGTGGAGTCATGAACAAATAAGTAATGCTCTCAACCTAATACACATTACAAGTCGTCTTCTTTCTTCTCCTCTTCTTTTAAACTTTTCATTCTTTGAAAAGAAATGGATCCATCACATCCATCCTACAATCCATTTTTTCTCTTCTCACAAGGTTCGTCTAATGTTCCAAATAATGAGAGTGAAGAGCCACAATCTCATGTTAACCCTTTTCCTATCCCTTATATTAATTCTCCTTATTTTTTAATTCAAGGAAATTTTCATATGCCAATGTATCCAAATTCCAGCCATCCATATTTCCAACAAAATTACCCACAAATGCCAATATCAAATAATTCCTCTCCAACAGTCACCAAATGAGGCTCCAATTCCTCAAACCATTCCTACTGAGTCTCAAACTGCTCAATATCCAGCATATTGTAGTCAAGGAACGTCCCAACAAGTTCGACACGAAGAAAGAAAGAAAGTAAGAGTTCGTTGAACTACCGAGGATGACACTTTCCTATGTAGTGTGTGGCTCAACATCAGCAAAGATGGAGAAATTGTCATAAATCAAAAGAACAACAACTTCTGGAATCGCATTCGGGAATACGATGACACCTATCGTAAGACCTCCCAAGGCTGAAGGAATAAACAAAGTCTGATGAATCGTTGGACTATATTAAACCATTCACTGTCAAAGTTTGTCGGTTTTTATGCACAAGTTCAAAACCGAAGGAAAAGCGGGATATACGAGGTAGACAAAAAGAACAACACAAAGGAATTATATCGTCCATTAAAAGGTAATGATTTCAATTTTATGCATGCTTGGGATGTGTTACAGGGTGAGGAGAAATGGTCTAGCCAAATTGAGAAAGATAAAGAAGTTGGTCTCTAGGAAGATAGAGGATCAAAGAGGACTAAGAATACTGCATATGGCGAATACACCTATTCATCTTCAAATGCAAGCATGCCACCCACTAGAGACCCATAAGCTATTTCTCATTCTCGTCCACCAGGAAGGAAAGCTTCGAAGGATAAGTGGGAAAAAATCTATGTCGTCTGAGTCAGTAGAAAGCCTCGAGCTAGCAATACAACAACAATTTATCCTCGAAATGAGAAAGGTTAAGGAATTAAAGAAGTACAATATGGCTATGGAGACAAAGATAAAGTTACAGGAGGAACGACAAAGGAAAAGGGAAGAACGAGAGAGGAAGCAAGGAGAACACGCTAGAGATATGTTAGCAATCAAATTGATGGAGATGGATCCAACATCAATGACGGAAGAGCAAAAAATGTTATATCATATGCAAATGCATAAGTATTTAGGGAAAAAAAAATAAAGTCAAACTTGTTTGTAATAATAAAATCACTTGAACCCACAATGTATGCAATTGCAAGTGAATTGCATTGAGGTAGATATAATGATATTAAAATGAATTAGATTGCTTGAATGGTGAGGTGGCAATAGAAATGACATATGCATTGATTTGGCTAATAGTTTGTATTTCGAAAGATTTGACTAATAATTCACAAATTGTTAATATGTTTGGCTAATAAATTGTAGGGCTAATACCACTGGGGAACCCGAACTATTAACTTTGTGTCATTTGTGTCCTAAAGTATTCGATACGACATTTGTGTCCCAACCTATTATAGTTTTGTGTCATTTGTGTCCTGACGATTTTGTTGACCGTTATATATAACGGTTGACCAAACGGAAGTCAACATTAACATTGACTTTTGTTGACGTGGCAGCCACGTAGATGCCACATCAGTGACACCTCATATTTTTTATTAAAAAAATAAAAAATTGTTATAAAAATGATTAAACCTAATTTTTCTTTATCTTTTTACGTCACTTAAAAAGTCAATTAAATAAAAGAAAAAAGCACAAAGAAAAAGGAAAAAAAAACTTGCCGGCCAACCATAACCCTTCTTCCGTCAATCTCCTCCACCAAATCCGCCGGGCGCCCTCTCTCTTCTTCAATCGGGCCGCCTCCTCCTCCCTCAACATCTCCCATCCCTTCTTCTTCTTCTTGCTCTCCTTCATCTCCCCAATCCCCTCAGATCCAGATCCACCGCCTCGATCCCCAAATGGTTGTCGTCCGGATCGAAATCCCGCTTGAAGCTGGCCCGCCGCCGTCGTTGTATTTCACGAACCTGAATGGGAAGCGCGTCCATGTCCGCTCTCAGACTAAACCACGGCTGAGACCCTGACCCGACCGAACCAACGACCCCGGTCTCCGCCACCGGCCACGTGTACCAAATCCCGAGCGAGTAGAGCTCCGATCTCACCAGTTGACTCGTGTTGAATTCTTGGAAAGCCAGCTCCGGATCCTCGTGGATCCTCCTCCGGATGCTTCTCAACCATCCCAAGAACTCCGGCTCTCTTGCCATCTGCAGCAGCTCCTCAGTGAGCGAAGTCAGATCCGGCTGACTCGGACGATTCCCTGTCGCGGCGGCGGAAGCGGAGTGACACGTGCAGAGCACCATCGTTAAAGTGACTAACCACGCCATTGGTAGAAAGGAGAAGGAGTGAAGTTCAATTCGAGTTCGAGGGAGGAGAGATAGCCAGGTAACCACAGCCGCCGTCGTTGGATTTCACGGCCATGGCTGCTGGGAGAAGAGATCAGAGTGAGTGGAAGACAGAGATTTTTTTTTATTTTTTTTTTTGTTTTAGGTTATTAATTTATATGGAAAATATTATAAATTCCACGTCAGATGCCACATCATCGCTGACTAAAGTTTCTGTTAAAAATTAACGGTCAATGCAGTCAACTATAACGGAAAAATAGTTTGGGACACAAATGTCGTATCGAATACTTTAGGACACAAATGACACAAAGTTAATAGTTGGGGTTTCCTAGTGGTATTAGCCCTAAATTGTATTTACCTAAATATAAAACACATCTTACTTTGTAGGGCATAATCTTTGGTTTGTTTCACTATATTGCTAGGGTAAAGAGCTCGATTTTCATAACTGAAACGAACATTGAACTGAAAAAGTTATTGGTTTGTGGTTATATTGTTGGTTAATCGTTGGTAGCAAGGACGGAGCCAGGATTTGGCATTTTGGGTTGGGGGCGGAGTTTCTTATTATGTTATCGTTAAAAGTATTAAAATCATCAAAATAATAAATAAAACTATTTTTAATATTATGAAAGCTATATTTTTTAAATGTTTAAAGTCGCACAAAATATACTCTAAAGTAAGCTTTTATAAAATGATAGATTCAATATAAATTACCAAAGATATGAACAAATTAATAAAGCATATCAATGTTAACATATCCTATTTTCAAAATTAAAAATAAATGTTGTATAACACATCCTATTTCTAAAATTAAAAAATGAATTTTTATATATGTATTAAATAATAATTTATTCATTAATTGTCCAAAAATATGCTAAATTTTTTGTAAGTTGAAGAACTTATTTAATTTAATCTGCCCCTGAAGTTGATAGAATGACTCATGTGCTATAACATAAAAGACATATATAATAAACTAATATATGACATAATTTATCACTAACCATAAACAATATCAACTCCATATCATCAATCACCAAAAGTTCTAACAAACCATTCAAATAGTCTAACAAAATAAATCATAAAATTTGTACTAAATTCAAGTTAGTAATTAGGATTGCAGTATGTAGTGGACCAGTAATACCAATTAGAAGGTTGAGAAACAAACAAGAGAAAGTATATATAAAAATAGTAATTCAAGATGGACTATCTTAGTTTATGCTAAATTATTTTTCTTTCTTTATTTTTCCTATGGTTAACATAGTGAACAAGTTCAGCCGTCAATTTGGGGTGGTTCATCTGATTTCATTTTAACCGTGGAAAAACGTGAGCTCCATCCATAGTCGTCCAAACAAATGGACTGAACCGTTATTGAAACTAGTTTGACGGTTATACTGGTCGGGTCGCTGATCCGGTTTGATTCTTATAACAATGATTAGGACTAGGGCTAAATTACACATTTGGTCACTCGAATTACATAAACATTTCACGTTTGCCACCCAAATTAATTTTCTTTCAATCTAACCACTCACTTTACGAATCGTTTCACCGTTGGTCACCCTCCGTCAGTCTCCGTCAGATTTTTGATGACGTGGCAAACGGAAGTGCTGACTGGGCTAACAGAGAGGCTAAAAACGACGGCTTTGACTGCCTAGTCAGCCACATACCCGACCCAGCAATTTAATTGACCCGTTTTTTTTTGTATTTCATTTTTCTTTTCTTTTATTTTTATTGAAAAAAGCTTTACTTTTTGGACCGAAAAAAAAAGCTTTACTTTTAGTGTGAAAACTGAAAACGACCGGGCAGTAAAAGGAAGGGGTTTTTTCACTTCTCTTCTCTTCGTATCTCTTCGTATTCTCTTCTCTGTGTTTTTCTTCCGAGGAAGCGACTTCGATCTCGATCAGGGGAGAAGGGGAGACGCCGGTCGGACAGGTCCGACTAGGCCAGAGAAAGGATTTTCCGGGCAGGGGAGGTGGAGGTAAGGCCGCCGCAGTGGAGGCGCTCGATCGGGCGGCGGTGCACCAGCCACGACGACGATCCGGCCAACGAGAAGTACACACGCGATTCCCCGATTCCCCTCCTCACGCGGCCGGCGAGAATCTACATAGCCACCGCTGATTCCCCTCCTCTCTCTCTCTCTCTCTCTCATTCCCCGCGGTCAACGCTGCTACTCCCAACCGCTGCCGCCGACGACTTATACTTCATAACCGAATCTATCCCTCCGATCTGCAATAACAACGATCCCAGAGGCTTGAAGAGGTACGTTTTGAATTTTAACCTTCTCCATCCTTTTCGTTCCTTTCTTCCTTTACTCTTCTTATCGTACCCAATTTGTTTTACTGAAACCCTAAAAATTTCCCAATATGAAATCGACAGAAACCCTAAACCTTACCTTCTGATTCGCTTTGTGGTGGTTGCTCGGCAAGACGCAAAGGTGCTTTTGGGGCAGACACAAAGGTGCTTGCTATTTTTGGCCCTTTTTATGATAGTCATGCGAAGTGTTGAAAGGGGAAAAGTTAGAAAATGATAAAAGTTCTTGACTGTGGGGATTTTGCTGTCGTTTTCCAGGTTGTTTGTCACGTTTGGCGAGCAATATTCTTCAAACGACCAATATTCTTTCATTGAGAAACGACCAATATTCTTCAAACGAAGTGATGGTAAGAGGCTGCAAGTGATGTGCGAGGCACCATGTGATTGGTACATATGGGCATCCAAGTTGAGAGATGAAGATGTTGTGAAGATCACTAGGTGCAAACTTGAGCACACAGCAGATTGCACCTTAACCTTCAACAATAGGTTTGCAACATACAAGTTCTTGGGGGATAAAATGACTAAGAAGGTGGCAGCAGATCACAGTATGAGTAAGAAATTGTTGAAGCAAATTGTGAAGGAAGATTATAGGGAGGAGATTGGGGATATGAAGGCATGGAGAATCAAGAAGACAGCAATTGAGAAGGTTTGTGGTTCTATTAGGGACCAATACGAAAGCTTATATCATTATGCTGCAGAGTTGAGGAGGAGCAACCCAAACTCCACTGTTGTAGTTGAGCAACGAGAACAAGTGTTCAATCGCATGTATGTATGCTTTGAGGCATCAATGAAAGGTTTTAGAGCAGGCTGCAGGCAAGTCATATGCATCGATGGATGCTTCCTCAAGCATGATTATGGTGGCCAGCTGCTATCTGCCGTTGGTATTGATGCGAACGAGCAATATTTTCCCATCGCATTTGCTTATGTTGAGGTGGAGAACAAGGATAATTGGCTTTGGTTCCTGGAGCTTTTGGGAACCGATTTGCATATTAATGATAATCATGGATGGACATTCATTTCTGACAAGCAAAATGTGCATTTTTTACTCATTCTTGCTGCCTTAAATTTATTTGCTGCTGCTGTAATTTTTTTTTTTTTTTTTGTTGACAAGCTGCTGTAAAATAAACATTGGTGTTAACCATTGCTGTAATTTTCATTCTGAAGGGTCTAATGCCAGCACTAGATGAGGTGTTTCCCTCTAGTGAGAAGCGTCATTGTACCAGGCATCTTGTGACCAATCTAAGTGCTGCATGTGGATCATCAGCGAGGGTTAAGGAGCTATTCTGGGAAGCAGCTAGAGCCACCACTGTCTCTGAATTTCAAGTTGCTATGAGAAGCCTGTCGGATTACAACAAGCCCTCTTATGATTGGCTTGTTGACAAGCCATACTACCATTCGTCCAGGTCGCATTTTCAGTGTCTCGTTTTAACAGATATGGACACGAACAACCTGGTTGAGAGCTGGAATAATGTCATCGTCGATGAGAGGGATATGGGTCCTGTTGGCATGTGGGAAGGGATTAGGAGGAGGCTGATGGTGCTATATGCCAAAAGACGACGTATAGCCAACAAGTGGGCTGGTCCTTTGTGTAAAAACATTGAGAAGAATTTGCAAAAACTAGGAGAAGAAGCCCTTAAGTGGTCTGCTGAATCAAACGGCAACGGGGAGTTTGAGGTGAGGTGGCAAAATCAGCAAGTTGTTGTTAACTTGAAAAAAAAGAATTGTACTTGCAGAAGGTGGGATCTGACTGGAATCCCTTGCGAGCTTGCCATTCAAGCAATTCGTAAGGCAAAGCTTAAGGTATACGACTTTGTGGCTGGTTGTTACTTCAAGGACTCGTGCATAAGAATTTATGAGAACTCCATATCACCAACGGCTGGTAGAGAGTATTGGCCTTTGTCTCAACTTGGTGACGTTGGAGTTCCTCCACTTCGTGCCTCTATTAAGAGAGGAAGGCCAAAGAAAGCTAGAAGAAAGGAAGCTGGTGAAAAAGATTCTGGTAAGAAGAGGCAAAAGGGTCCTGAAAGAGAAGTTGCAAAACCAGTAAAGAAGAAGTATAAGTGTACTGATTGCGGAGAAGTTGGGCACAACAAGACATTTCATCAAAACCGAGAAGCAAAGGAGTTGGCAAAGAAAAAGAGGGCAGAAGCAAAACAGAAGGAAAAGGAAGATATACAGAGAAGGAAACAGCTTGAAAGGGCAGAAAGAAACAGGCTAGCGGCATTGAAGAAGTTGCAAGCTAAGGCTGCCAAGCAAGCATCAAGTCAAGTGATGGCAGATGTATAAGTTTATTCTTTTGTCTTCTGTTTTCCATTTCTCATATTCAATATTTTTTTATAAGCCTACTGATGTAATTTAACTTTGCAGGGAAGTTCCCAAAGGCCAGCAAGTCAAGTGTCCCAGCAACCAAGCCAAGACTCACATAGGAGCAATCTATGAAGAGTAGGGTGTAGAATTTTGAAGCCATTCATGTCTATTGTAGTGCTTGGTTAGGAGGACAAGCAGAATGGCTGTTTTGTTGACTATTTTGAAGTCATTCATGTATATTGTAGTGCTTGGTTAGGACAAGCAGAATGGCTGTCTTGTAATCGTATGTTGAACAAATTGTTGAACTTTAGGGGGACCAGCAATGGTAGTTAATGGCTGCTGTAAAACAGTTCCAGGTGTTCAGCAAAGTTTTTGGCTTTTGGTTAAATTCATGTTCAGCAGGTTATGGTTGCATTTATGTTATGTATTGTTCTGTTCTATACAAGGTGTTACATATCAAAGGGAAAATATCAGTGATACAAACGAAAGAAAACCAGCAAGGCAGTGGCATTAATGAAATGCAATCAAAATCATAGTGATACAGATGAAATAAATAAAATCCGTAGTGGCTTCCGTGAAAAATAAATAACATTCCGGTGGTACAGATGAAACATAAACAACATTCTAGTGATACAAGTGAAACAACATTTTCTTATTTTCCCAACAAGATTAAACCAAATACAATTGTAACACCCTGTTTTTGGTTTAGGGTTCGATTAAGATTCGACCGAACGGTTGGAGCCACGATTACGTACGAAGAATTAAAACTGTGAATTAGAAATAATGATAATAATAATAATAATAATAACACTAACTATTGTTATCATTATTATAATTATTATGATAATCATCACCCCATCCCACACGTTTCATCTCCTGTATGAGAGAAAGGGGAATTAATCCCACTCTCCACCCGTTACACCTAGCCGCCCCACCTCTCTCGGATTCTCTCACTCCAATCAATCCCACACCCGTTAAACACCATTCCTCCCCAAACGTTCCCTAATAATCCCCCTCACTTCCGACCGAGAAAAAGCAGAAGCCACGACAGTGCCGGTAGGCTTCCCTCGTCGACCCAGCAAGCACTAGCTATCGCCGGGAAGAAACTGAAGCTGCTGCCGACGACAAGCTGCAGAAGTCGATCGCCCCTCCCCTGTTCTTTTGTTGCACGTCGGAGAAGAAGGTGAGGGAAGAGAAGAAGGAAAGGAAGGGGAAAGGAAAGAGTCTGGGCAATGGATTTTGGTCGGGAGAACGTCAGAAATCGTTCCATGGAATTGGATTTGCGTTTGGAGGTCTGTAGATGCCTCGTCGGAGCTTCGCCGGAGTGTCGCCCGATTCTGGAAAAAAAATCAACTTCGACCAAACTTCGAAGGGTGGATACGGTCGCGTAGAGGGCGATCTCAGGAGCGTCACGGTGTCGACGAAATCAAATTCGGACGTCGGATGAGGGAGAACCGAGTCTCCCAAGTTTGCGGAAGAATATGTCAACGATCAGGTATCATTCTTGGGAATTCAAAAAGTTGGAGGATTAAATGTGTAAGTTTCAATAGAGCTCGTGGTCAACTGTGTTGACTGGAAAATATCAGTCGCGGTACTTAGTACTTCTAAACTAACAGAATATTTATTTTGGCCATAACTCGATCAATTGACGTCCGATCGAGGAACCGTCGACGTCTATGGAATCGTGGGAACGAGGAGAATTAAATGGAAGCAAGTCATGGAATTATTAGAGCGGAGTCTGAGTCGTTTTCGACAGATTTGAGTGAGTGTAAAGGGGGTAAAATCTCCGTCGAGGTCTTTTAGTTTATGTCTTTTAATTCAGTTATGTTATTTAATTTTCAAGTAAGCGCGATTATGTGTGTGAGGCATCCCACCGCCTACTTAAGGTGGAGGCACGCGTTGTGCTATGTATGTGAATGTGTGTGATTGATGGTAATTGAACCCCCGGGCGGTTGGGCCACTACTGGACGCGGTAGATGGTCGGGTCACTGCTGGACGGCGAGACGTAACGCAGCAGTTGATCGAGTATGTTGGGGTCACTACTGGACGGCGAAACGTAACGCAGTAGTTGACGGGCATGGACTGGACGGCGAGACGTAACGCAGTGCCATTGCCGAGTTTGGGTATGCAACCGGACGGCGAGACGTAACGCGGTTGGCATACTAGGGTAGGACACCGGACGGCGAGACGTAACGCGGTGGGTCCTAGTATTTTGTGTTTGAGTTAAGGATATAAGTTGAGAACTTCTATGAGTTAACGTTGAAATAAGTTTTAGGATGAAAGTGAGAACGACTTTCATCTAAGGAAAGGAAACCCTAATAATGTGTTTGAGTAAGGAGTTTGCCTAGGGCAAAGACCTTAGGAAGTAACGACGAGACTGACCCCTTCTCACTCACCAGGTTGAGGATGGGTTAGCGGAGGTGGATCCCGAGAAGAAGTAAGATGAGGCAAGCGGTCGTGCCAGTACCGATGATGAGTTGTCGAGGAGCTGGGTGAAGAGTTTAGTTAAAGTTTGATAGTTATTTCATGTTTATGGTTATGAGTATATGTACTGGAGATTCAAGGTTCAAGATTCAGTGTCGAGTTGTTTTAAGTGTTTGGGATTGAGATTTTGCCCAAGTGTTGGGGCTTTTCGTTTAAAATTCTTAAATAAAGTCAGTTTGTTATTTTAAAAGTGGTTTGGGTTGCTCCGGAGTAACCGGTTTTTGGTTTGAGTTAAGGTTTGGTTTCGAAAAAGAGTCGGGACGTTTCATTTTGGTATCAGAGCCGGCACTCCTCTGTTTCTTGGTCTCCAAGGAGTACTGGAGTGACGATATGAGTTTTTCAAGGGTTCAGTTTTTAAAGGAAAGGAAAACTGGGAGTGTCATTTAAAAGTTTGGCCAAACGAGTCAAAGTCTTTTGAGGATTTTTTTTTTTTTAGAATCTCCAGTATACTCTAATCATGATAAGGAAATACCGTTAGGATGCCCTATGGGGTTATGATACGTCTCGAAAAGGAGAAACAGCAGATCCTTAGAAGATCGTTTAGTGAAACCCCTTCATCAGGAGTCCGACAAGTCTTCAAGGAGCTCGAAGACAAGTTTTGGAAAAGAAGGAGACCGCCATCCAGTTAAGCGAGGTAAAGAAAGGCTAGAGGTGTTACCAACTAAGCCGAGGTATGAGGAGGGATTCGAGAGACCCTACGGGTATAGTAATCATGAGAGGTCGAAAATCCAAGGGACACAAGGAGCATCGTCGGACCAGGATAGGATAAGAGTTAGAATCTCGAAACTTGCCTAAGAAAAGTCATCAAGCCAGTTGAGGAAAGACAAGAAAGTAGAACGTTCGAGAGAAGTTCTAATAAATGTCAAAGAAGGCAAGTAGAACTTTTGAGAAGGAATGACGGGGAGCTAGTGAATTGAGTTCGAGCATCAAAGCAAGAACCAAGCATCGATAAAGGGGTTGTGAAAGTAAAGGAAGTGTAAATCCCTATAGTAGAAGGATTACCACAGTAAGATTTTGAGCTAATGCGGTGAACAAATTTCGAGGTCGAAATTTTTCTTAAGGGGGGAGGAAATGTGATACTTCGACTCCGATTTAAGGGCCAACAACGATTGCTGAATGAGCTGGACCAACAAAGTGAATCGATAATTTTGTTCCATCGCCAGATGGGGGAATTAAAAGGGACAAGTAGCCACTCAAAGCTACTCGATGCTAATGAGCTTGTTGAGAATACCTTTTATGGTCAAGAGGAAATAACTTGAGGTAAGGTAAACTATACGGGATAAGCAACGGACATCATCAAGGTTCATATAGCGAGAGTAAATTTTTGAGGCAAGGAAGTACAAGAATGATGTTGACAGAGGAAAGAGATTCAAGCAAATTTCGGGGACGAAATTTGTGTAAGGGTGGAGGAAATGTAACACCCTGTTTTTGGTTTAGGGTTCGATTAAGATTCGACCGAACGGTTGGAGCCACGATTACGTACGAAGAATTAAAACTGTGAATTAGAAATAATAATAATAATAATAATAATAATAACACTAACTATTGTTATCATTATTATAATTATTATGATAATCATCACCCCATCCCACACGTTTCATCTCCTGTATGAGAGAAAGGGGAATTAATCCCACTCTCCACCCGTTACACCTAGCCGCCCCACCTCTCTCGGATTCTCTCACTCCAATCAATCCCACACCCGTTAAACACCATTCCTCCCCAAACGTTCCCTAATAATCCCCCTCACTTCCGACCGAGAAAGAGCAGAAGCCACAACAGTGCCGGTAGGCTTCCCTCGTCGACCCAGCAAGCACTAGCTATCGCCGGGAAGAAACTGAAGCTGCTGCCGACGACAAGCAGCAGAAGTCGATCGCCCCTCCCCTGTTCTTTTGTTGCACGCCGGAGAAGAAGGTGAGGGAAGAGAAGAAGGAAAGGAAGGGGAAAGGAAAGAGTCTGGGCAATGGAGTTTGGTCGGGAGAACGTCAGAAATCGTTCCATGGAATTGGATTTGCGTTTGGAGGTCTGTAGATGCCTCGTCGGAGCTTCGCCGGAGTGTCGCCGGATTCTGGAAAAAAAAATCAACTTCGACCAAACTTCGAAGGGTGGATACGGTCGCGTAGAGGGCGATCTCAGGAGCGTCACGGTGTCGACGAAATCAAATTCGGACGTCGGATGAGGGAGAACCGAGTCTCCCAAGTTTGCGGAAGAATATGTCAACGATCAGGTATCATTCTTGGGAATTCAAAAAGTTGGAGGATTAAATGTGTAATTTTCAATAGAGCTCGTGGTCAACTGTGTTGACTGGAAAATATCAGTCGCGGTACTTAGTACTTCTAAACTAACAGAATATTTATTTTGGCCATAACTCGATCAATTGACGTCCGATCGAGGAACCGTCGACGTCTATGGAATCGTGGGAACGAGGAGAATTAAATGGAAGCAAGTCATGGAATTATTAGAGCGGAGTCTGAGTCGTTTTCGACAGATTTGAGGTGAGTGTAAAGGGGGTAAAATCTCCGTCGAGGTCTTTTAGTTTATGTCTTTCAATTCAGTTATGTTCGTTAATTTTCAAGTAAGCGCGATTATGTGTGTGAGGCATCCCACCGCCTACTTAAGGTGGAGGCACGCGTTGTGCTATGTATGTGAATGTGTGTGATTGATGGTAATTGAACCCCCGGGCGGTTGGGCCACTACTGGACGCGGTAGATGGTCGGGTCACTGCTGGACGGCGAGACGTAACGCAGCAGTTGATCGAGTATGTTGGGGTCACTACTGGACGGCGAGACGTAACGCAGTAGTTGACGGGCATGGACTGGACGGCGAGACGTAACGCAGTACCATTGCCGAGTTTGGGTATGCAACCGGACGGCGAGACGTAACGCGGTTGGCATACTAGGGTAGGACACCGGACGGCGAGACGTAACGCGGTGGGTCCTAGTATTTTGTGTTTGAGTTAAGGATATAAGTTGAGAACTTCTATGAGTTAACGTTGAAATAAGTTTTAGGATGAAAGTGAGAACGACTTTCATCTAAGGAAAGGAAACCCTAATAATGTGTTTGAGTAAGGAGTTTGCCTAGGGCAAAGACCTTAGGAAGTAACGACGAGACTGACCCCTTCTCACTCACCAGGTTGAGGATGGGTTAGCGGAGGTGGATCCCGAGAAGAAGTAAGATGAGGCAAGCGGTCGTGCCAGTACCGATGATGAGTTGTCGAGGAGCTGGGTGAAGAGTTTAGTTAAAGTTTGATAGTTATTTCATGTTTATGGTTATGAGTATATGTACTGGAGATTCAAGGTTCAAGATTCAGTGTTGAGTTGTTTTAAGTGTTTGGGATTGAGATTTTGCCCAAGTGTTGGGGCTTTTCGTTTAAAATTCTTAAATAAAGTCAGTTTGTTATTTTAAAAGTGGTTTGGGTTGCTCCGGAGTAACCGATTTTTGGTTTGAGTTAAGGTTTGGTTTCGAAAAAGAGTCGGGACGTTTCAACAATGACCATTACAGTGAAGATGCAAGCCATTTTGAAAGTTATTTTGTAAGCTCTCCTTGGTTCCCTTCTCTCTAGATCTCGAATTCGACGATGGAGGCTGAGCACAACATATCGCATATGCTCATCAAGGGGCTGGTTCATACCATATGAAATAATTGCATGCTCCATTCATCTACAAAAGAAAGCACAATGAGGGGAATGGTCAGAAACTAAACCCAAACAGAAGGTACATAAAGCACGAAAGGAAGTGAGATTGAAATGGTCTTACCCCAAACTTGCCACATCCATAGAACCTCCGCCCTGGATTTGCATCGGTCCAACTTGTCCTCAAACTTGTTGGATTCCCACAGTGACAATATGGGTTAGTCATGGTTTAGTTCGGTAACATCCAGAGATCACAAGTTGTTGCAGAGGAGAAGGAAGAATAAGGAAAGTGGAAGAATAAGGAAGATGGAGAAGATGAAGGACGATGAAGAGGAGAGGAGTTGTCTGAAATTTGGATGGATGAGAAAGAAGAAAAAATGAGGTGAGAAGGGTTTTAATAGTGGGTAAGAGTTTTTTTCCCTCCCAAAAAGGTAAAAAGTATTTGAAAATGGGGGAAAAGGGTTATTTTTCCCTTCCATTCCACTTCAGCACCCTAGTGCCGTCTTTTTTAGCCTCTCTGTCAGCCCAGTCAGCACTTCCGTTTGCCACGTCATAAAAAATCTGACGGCGTTAACGGAGTCTGACGGAGGCTGACGGAGGGTGACCAACGGTGAAACGATTCGTAAAGTGAGTGGTTAGATTGAAAGAAAATTAATTTGGGTGGCAAACGTGAAATGTTTATGTAATTCGAGTGACCAAATGTGTAATTTAGCCTTAGGACTAGTGTACTCCTTGAGTATATCATACTCAAAGTGACCTGCTCGTTAGATGTACTTCGCCAAATACTGATCGTTGATTATTTGTTATTATTAAATTAGTCTTAAGGTTTTGATTTACAAAATTAGGGCATAGGGCTTATCCATTAGAGATTAGGATATAATATCAACCCCAAACTCGATTTAATCATGATCAAATTAGAGATATCTCACTAAAAGTATATGAAGTATGATATATTCCATGAGTCTAGCAGTCTTACCCATTTTGTTAGTTTTATCTTAATTCTTATGTTTAAATAAACCATATTGATTACATGTTATTTAAAATTCAATCAATTGTAAATAGATGATGTATCAAAATCTTTAAACCCAACTAAGCTCATTGGCACAAACTATATCGTCAAGACAACAAGAAACCTTACCAGGAAATACCGAACTTAATCCTAAAGAGGGGTGTAACACGGTAACTCTAAGGACTGGTCAACCTCTAAAGGAAGTTCATATTCCAACCGAGGATACCGGTAAGAGGGGCTCAAAGAGAAGTTGTGGAAGAAGAAGAGATAGTTCGGGAAGAAGTGCAACCTCCTGTCAAAATCAAGATTGAAGATGAAGAGAAGTCTAATGATAGACCATTATTTGCACATGTTTTGACCACCATTCTTGAACCGTTTGAGAGTCGATTCTCGTGTTTTAAGTCGATTTCATGCTAGGTTGTTCGTTTATGTCATATTTCATGACTTGGCGTGGACATGGAGGCGTGGAAGCGAATTTCGGGTCGAAAAGTGGAGAGTTGGAGCTAGAGGAGCTGGAAGGTAAAAATACCCGGTCAAGAACTGAAATATCCGACCGGGTAAACGAGAAGGAAGGACCGGGTAAAACCGTTTTGGAGGCCAATGAAACAGAAGGGGTCCCGGCCGAGAAGCTTAAATACCCAATCCGGTATTCTGACCTTCGATCGAGTATTTCCCCCTGCCAGAAGCGCTGCGTTTTGATAATACCCGGCCGATCCCTAGGAATACCTGACCGGGTATTTGGGCCGGGTATCGCGATCTACTCCTTTTCATGCAAAGTTGGCCTCTTTTGAGAGGGATCTGAGTTTAGGTAAGAGAAAGTAGAAAACCTAGCGAGAGAAAGCGACGAACTGAACCTCCAAGTGCCCTAGATCAAGATTCAACGCCATTAGAGCTCGATTGAAGCTTGGAGAAGTGCCGATTGACAAACAGAAGTCGAGTACCATCCTTCATAGAATGATTCCCGCAACTGAAGCTGATTTCTCTTCTTTCTCTATGGAGTAAACTCTCTCACTCACTTGGGTATGAAGAACTCTGGATTTGTATGTTAGGTTTGGTTGTATGAACCCAAGTACATGTTCTTTGATATCAATTATATTCACTTGAGGCATGATTTTCTGAATTGCATGAATCCTGATCAAATTCCTATAGTTCCTGCTTTGACCTAGAAAGAGAATATATGCCTAGGTTGATAGAGCACTCTTAATTGAAGGTGGTGAATTGGCGACTTTAGTCGAGAAGTCAATTCACTATTCTGTACTGGATTTACTCCAGTAGAGGAGGTTTTGCATGTTAAGGCCGCAGTTTGTTTACTCCGGTGGAGGTTAGTCGCCCGCCGGGTATTCAGATTGAGAGGGTCTGGAGACCTTTAGTCTAGACTTCAGACTAAATAAGAACCTTCCGAAGTATAATTATCATTGAATCTGGACTTGGTGATGTACAACTTGGCTTAACTGCAATCTAGGGGGAATCATATCTGGGTGACCTCTCTCAAACTTGAATCACAACTTTTACTGCTTGTGTTTGTTAGTTTAGTTGAAAATTCACTACAGTTGAACTGCTAAATAATAAGAACTTCATGGAGTAGTCATCACACCTAGAACCCGGGTTGATAATTAAATCTAAACCCGCTATACTACGCATTAGTAGGTGGTTAGACTTGGCCACTTTCTAGTGTGACAGTACAGACGAGTAAAGTTTTTGGGGCCATTGCCGGGGACGGCTAGCTTGTTGAAGAAACGTGATTTCTGTTACTTTAGCATTTCTTTTCCACATTGATTGTTTTGCTTTGTCCCACTTTTGCCTTCACGGGTTTGCTTGCTTGGCTGTGTGCAGGTAGTGCATGACCCGTAGCCAGTCGGGAGCATTACTACCTTTGGATCCGGAGCTAGAACGTACTTGTCGCCATCTTAGGAAGGAGCAGCGGGCAAGACTGGCTACAGAGGATGTGCAAGTCGACGGCCATCTGAGTAGCGACTACGAGCAGCAGTACGATATGGGCGACGAGCACAATAGGATGAACCTGAACCTGGGGCAAAATCAACCCCTGGGGATGCCTGTCCAGGTTCCCCCAGTTAATCAGGTCCAGGCCAATAATCCATTCCCCCAAGCAGATGGTGCTCACCATCAACCACCCCCGCATGGCCCTACTATGGAGTACTACTACACTCCACAGTTCGCTGACATCCGCCCAGTCATCTAGTACCCACCAATTCCTGCTAATAACTTCGAGATCAAGCCATGCTGGATTCAACTGATAACATCCTCCATCCAGTTTCATGGCCTCAAGGATGAAGAGGCGAGGGTGCACCTTTCCCGGTTCCTGTAGCTTACCAATGGGTTCAAGCTGAACAGTGTACCAGATGACGCGATCCGTCTTCAAGTCTTCCCCCACTCTCTGACGGGGCATGCGAAGAGGTGGCTAGAGACCCAGCCGCCATTGTCCATTACTTCTTGGGACGATCTGGCCAACAAATTCGTGCACCGGTACTATCCGTCCTCGAAGACTGGAGATTCAGAGATCAATTGACGATTCGAGAGAAGAAACTCGGGCATGACCTGAAGAAGAATGGATTTATACCTCACTTTATGGACAAAGAATCATGCAATCTTGTTATGAAACTAAAGAGGACGAGACTACGAGCGTCTGGGATCAAACGGCGACTGATTCGGAGTCCGGACGAGGGAGAAACGAAGCATTAAACAGAGGCTGAGCAAGCCACACGGGCAGAGCAGAAAATCCACATGGCCGTGCAAGGTGAGATGCATGGCCGTGCGAGTCGTGGCCGTGCGGAAATCACCGAGCCTTCGCACGGGCAACTGGGTGAGCTGCACGGCCGTGCGGCCTGCCCGTGTGAGTCGGGAATTGCTGTTTAAAACCCGATTTTCAGCCAAAGGAAAGGAGAGAGCTGGGTTTTGGATCCCAAACACCCAAGGGACGAACCCTAGAGAGAGAGAGCGACTTGGGAACATTCTTGGAGCTATTTTGGAGGATTTCTTCGCCATTGGAGCTCAGGAATCAAGCTTGGATATGGAGATTGAAGATCTAGATCAGATTTCTGCAGTCTCTCTCTTCTCTATGGAGTAACTTCCCTTCACTTAGGTTTTGATGAACCCTAGTTCCATGAGTTAGGATCTTTCTTGTATGAAGTTTTGGATGCTATATTGTTTGATTATAATCGATTGAGGCATGATTTATTGATTCAATTGAATCTTGATCAAATTCTCTTGATTTCTGCTTTAACCTATGATAGATAGAATCTGATTAGGTTAAGAGAGCTTCATTGATTGATAGTAGTGAATTGGTTGTGCGAGAGTCAATCAATTCATTGCTTTGTACTGGAATTCATTCCAGTAGCGGCGATCTGTGTGAATCGCCTTAGCAGTCTATCCCGCTGAAGGCTAGTCGCCTGCCGGGTATTCTGTCTGAGAGGGCTTGGTCAGCTTAAGAGATTCCAAGCTAATTTAGGATCTTCCGCAGTTTAATCAACAGTAGATCAACCAAAGGTAATTGAAACTTGGACCTAATTGTGGAGCTAGGGGGAATCATACCTAAGTGAGTTCCCAACTTGTAGTTAGTAGAGTAGTTTAGTAAATCAATCCTTAATCTAGTTTGCTAGATAATGAACTGAAGCTGAGTAATAGTAACTCTAGAGACCCGTGGATTCGATATTTATTACTTGTGCCACTATATTGCAGTCCCTTTCATTGGTTACACTTGGCCATTGTTAGGTGTTGTGTTTTAGCGAGTCAAGTTTTTGGCGCCGTTGCCGGGGACTTTCTAGATTATTAGGAAAGGCAGAAGTTTGTTACTTTAGCGTTTTTTTTTTGTTTTCCACCCTTGCTTTTCACTTGGGTGTTTTTGTTTTTGTTGGTGCAGGTCTGAATCATGGATCCTCATGGCTTCTCCAACAATTGGGGGTATCCACCACCACCCGAGTGGTATTCCCCCGAGACTCCCTACAGCAATCAAGGAGGAGAAGACTATGGATTCGGGTTCCAGTACCAACCCCCATTCTACGGAGAACAACCAGACCCCTGGGCATATCAAGAACAACCTCATTACCAAGAAGACTTTCTCCCACAACCAGAAGGGCCATCGGAGCTGGAGTTACCCATGGCGGCCTTCACGGGCCACTCTGCAGAGCCATGCTACACTTCACTGGAAGATCCAAACAAACAATTAAGGCTCCTCGTGGAGCAGTTTGCTCGAGACACTGAGAGATCATGCTCCAAGATGGATCTTCAAATCAAAGCCCTTGTTGCTTCTGATCCCTCATTTCTCCATGATATGGAGGAGACTGTTCAGCGCTCAGCGAAGCAAACAGAGTGGGTGGAGCAAGTTTGCTCAAATCTTGCTCAAGATCACCTTTCTGCTACCACGCTAGAAGAGGTGGAGGGTGACAAATGCTATGGGGATGTTGAGGAGCATACAGAAGTTATCACAGAGAACTCCCCTGATAATCATGTTCAGGAAAGTCCTCTGGTTGCAGATCACACAATTCCATATTTCTGCTCTAACATGCTGGGCCCGAGCGAGGAGATGCACGATGATCTCATTGAAGAAATTACATGGCGACTTGCTCTCCAATCTGTGCTAGAAGAAGAAGAGAAAAAAAGGGTGCAGAAAGAAGTTGTGGAGGATGAGGAAGAAAGAAAAGAAGAGGTGGTTCTTGATCTTTTCCCAGGGGAGAGACCACATTTTGAAGAAGGAACGGGGGTTGAGGAATCAATTGGCGTCCAAGCTGAGGATGAAGTTGAGGTGGAAGAGGCATGCACCGGCCATGAGTTACATGTGATATCTCCACCAAACTTCGAGGAATTGCTTAGCAAGGACCCATTTGCAGTGTCTCTTTGCCAGACCAAGGTCACATCAACATCGGTCCCTCTTGGTGGACACGATGGTGGCCAATCGATGCTGTCATATATGGTTTGGGGCAATGAGACGAGAGAAGAGAAGAAGAGGTCTCGAGGGTGGAGACTTCATCTGCATCAAGTACATGAGCCTTCATCACCTGCCACACCACATGCTCGTGACTTGAGACTCCACCTCATTGACGAGAACCTCAACTTCAAGGAGGTTCTAGCATGGACCGAAACTTAGGAGCCATCGTCTGGCTCACGACGTGAAAGAAGCGCTTGTTGGGAGGCAACCCAACCAGTCGGTTTGCATTTCTTTCTCTATTTATCCTCGGTTGAGTCAGTTTTGTTATTTGATTTTAGAGTCAATAACTCAACCTTTGTGAGATTTTGTGTGGTGTTTGTGTCCTGATTACTCTCTCTTCCTGGAATGCACCGCCTGACCCGTACATCATCATTCACCCTTGATCTGGTAACTTCGTTCTACCCTCCTTATCTTTCCTCCATTGATGACAATGTCGTGCTTAAGTGTGGGGGGGGTGTTCGATTATGTATGCGGGTGAATGTTTGGCTGTTTGTGTGCTTGGAGCCTAGTCCACTGTCCAAATTTCGATTTGAGGGCTCCAAGTACGTGTTTCCTTGCAAATTGCCTGCTCAGTATGCTTTGAATTGACAGTCTCTATAGTAATGTGCAACCTAGGGAGGTAGTGTAGCACTATGGAGGATGTTGAAGTATAAGATTTTTCCTATCTAGCTCTCTGCTGTGTCAGTTGATTTTGTGAATTAGTGGAGCTAAGACCGTTGAATTCATGTGGTAATGTGGACTCTGTTTGAATTGTGTTATGACTCGTGTATCGAACAGGGTGCTCATGTGAGAAATGAAAAGCAGTTGGTCCTCCATGTCGAAATCATTGAAATCTTAAACATGGGGTAAGCCCAACGTGTGTGGCACCGTTCATTGCACAAAATCGGGTTTTGAAAGAGATTTTAGTGATCCTTAGTGGGGTACTCCTACAAGGTGAAGCTAAGCTGTCTCTAGTACAAGTAAAATTTTCACCCGTTGAACGGTTTGCCTACTTGAGGATGTGTTTTTAAGGGCACGGATAGAGCTTCCGACCCCCCTTAATTTCATTGACCCTCCACACGAGTTGAGGAAAAGGAGTTAAAAGAAGTACTCTGGCGAGCGCCAGATGTACAGAAATTGCTCTTGCTCGACTAATAAGGGTCGACCGTGCAAAAGACTGCAGTTGGAACCCCACCAAATGAAAGGAAAAAAAAGAGAAGAAATGTAAATGAAAGTGAGAAAAAGGGGTTCCAATGGTGAAATGAAGTGAAAGAGCACCCCGGTACAACGAGTCCTTGGTTGTGAATGGTGTGAGTCCCTTTATCCATGAACTGACTGTCTTACTTCTACTTTTTCTCATGATCCTGGCTTGAGTCTAGTACTCGCATTGAGAGAGATAGGGAACGTCTTAGAAGACCAGTTGACCTCGTAAGCTGCTATATGATCTAGGAAATCCTCTACCGACGATCGGGGTTGTATGTTGCTATAGAGCTCTGGAGAGCTGCATTGGTTTGAGTTAGGTTTGCTTGGGGACAAGCAAACAGTTAAGTGTGGGGGGATTTGATGACTCGGTATTTGCACATGTTTTCCCCTTTGTTTCTTGATTTTTTGAGCTTGAATTATTGCGTCTTTGGCCTATTTTATGCTAGGTTGTGTTCCTTTGTCCCATTTCAGGTCCTAGCACATAAAGTGAAGCATAGGCGCAAGTTTCAAGTCAATCAGAGATCAATTGACGATTCGAGAGAAGAAACTCGGGCATGACCTGAAGAAGAATGGATTTATACATCACTTTATGGTCAAAGAATCATGCAATCTTGTTATGAAACGAAATAGGACGAGACTACGAGCGTCTGGGATCAAACGGCGACTGATTCGGAGTCCGGACGAGGGAGAAACGAAGCATTAAACAGAGGCTGAGCAAGCCACACGGGCAGAGCAGAAAATCCACATGGCCGTGCAAGGTGAGCTGCACGGCCGTGCGAGTCGTGGCCGTGCGGAAATCACCGAGCCTTCACACGGGCAACTGGGTGAGCTGCACGGCCGTGCGGCCTGCCCGTGTGAGTCGGGAATTGCTGTTTAAAACCTGATTTTCAGCCAAAGGAAAGGAGAGAGCTGGGTTTTGGATCCCAAACACCCAAGGGACGAACCCTAGAGAGAGAGAGAGCGACTTGGGAACATTCTTGGAGCTATTTTGGAGGATTTCTTCGCCATTGGAGCTCAGGAATCAAGCTTGGAGATGGAGATTGAAGATCTAGATCAGATTTCTGCAGTCTCTCTCTTCTCTATGGAGTAACTTCCCTTCACTTAGGTTTTGATGAACCCTAGTTCCATGAGTTAGGATCTTTCTTGTATGAAGTTTTGGATGCTATATTGTTTGATTATAATCGATTGAGGCATGATTTATTGATTCAATTGAATCTTGATCAAATTCTCTTGATTTCTGCTTTAACCTATGATAGATAGAATCTGATTAGGTTAAGAGAGCTTCCTTAATTGATAGTAGTGAATTGGTTGTGCGAGAGTCAATCAATTCACTGCTTTGTACTGGAATTCATTCCAGTAGTGGAGATCTGTGTGAATCGCCTTAGCAGTCTATCCCGCTGAAGGCTAGTCGCCTGCCGAGTATTCTGGTTGAGAGGGCTTGGTCAGCTTAAGAGATTCCAAGCTAATTTAGGGTCTTCCGCAGTTTAATCAACAGTAGATCAACCAAAGGTAATTGCAACTTGGACCTAATTGAGGAGCTAGGGGGAATCATACCTAAGTGAGTTCCCAACTTGTAGTTAGTAGAGTAGTTTAGTAAATCAATCCTTAATCTAGTTTGCTGGATAATGAACTGAAGCTGAGTAATAGTAACTCTAGAGACCCGTGGATTCGATACTTATTACTTGTGCCACTATATTGCAGTCCCTTTCATTGGTTACACTTGGCCATTGTTAGGTGTTGTGTTTTAGCGAGTCACCCTACGAGATGCTTGGGAGCGGTACTCGGGACCGTTCTGGAAGTGTCCCCACAATGGCTTTAGTGATGCATTTACCATGGGGAACTTTTACAGTGCTCTGTCTCCGGAGAGTCAGAGATTGATCAAGTCTTTATGCCCGGGTGGAGACATTCTCACTAAGACTCCACCCGAGCTAAATCAGATGATCGGTACTTTGGCCGCCGGAGACCATTCTTGGGGGAAAACCACCAGAGATAGGAACTCCCGGAACCGTGGCGTGCATGCCATGGAGACCAGGTCTGGGCTTGAGATAGAGGTGGCAGAGCTGGTTCAGACATTGAAGCAGCAAAACAACCTCATTCCAGGGGAAGGCATGGCCGAACCTCCAGTCGCACAGTGCTAGTGGTGCGAAAGTTCGAACCATTTGGTGGAAGATTGCCAGGCTATGAGGAAATCCACCACCCCTAGGAGTAGTTGGACTTCATCACGAATTCTCGGCGCCTTGACCCTTACAGTGATACTTATAATGAAGGGTGGCGCCAGCATCCCAACTTCTCCTGGAATGGCAACAACAACAACAACACTACCAAGCCTCCCGGATTCCCAGCACCAGCTCGTGGTTTTCAGCAAAGGAAGCCTTTCCAGACCCGATAGGGCCCATTTCCACAGTAGCAGCTCTAGCACAGGATGCCAAGATGTCAGAGTTGAAAAACATGGTGCAGGCCTTCGTGAGCTCCAGCACGACGAATTTTGCCAGGTTGGACCAGTGCATCACCTCACTGGAGGCAGGCCAGAGGAACCAAGGTGCCATATTGCAGGATCTCCAGAATCATATTGGAGGAATAGCTTGCCAAAATAGCACCATGGAACCGAGAACTTTTCCTGCCACCACCATCCCTAATCCTCACGAGCCTCACCAGCAGTTGGATGCCATCTCTACTAGAAATGGCAAGACGACATCTGCTGTACCTGCTCCGGGCGGGCTGGAGGAACCAACACCTGCTTCAGCACTTCCAGCTGACAATGAAGAGGTGGGGATCGAGAAAGAAGCACCTGCTCCCAAGCCACAACCAGTGGTTAAGGAGCATGTTCCTTAGCTTCCCTTCCCCACTCGTATGCACAAAGACAAGGCGCTGATTGATGTGCATAGTGGCAAGTTAATCTTGCAGGCTGGGGATGAACAAGCTACATTTTCTGTGCCTGACAATGCGAAGCATTCCCATTTGCATGATGATTTGCAGCTCCTAACGATGCCCTTGAGCGTTATATTTTGCCAGGTGAGCTAGCATTGTAGGAGATGCAGCTCGAGGAGCAGGTGGTCGTGCTAGTGAGTGGTGAGTTCTTGGAGGTCGATAAATTGTTCAAACCAATCTCATCCTCGACTCGCATCACCACCTCCCTGGAGGATCCACCAGAACTGGAGCTGAAGGCCCTCCCTCCTCACTTGGAGTATGCATTTCTCCAGGAGGGGAACAAGCTTCCAGTCATCATCAGCTCGACCCTCACACCCGAGCAAAAGACCAGACCGGTGGCCTTGTTGAAGCAGTACGAGCGAGCTCTGGCATGAAAGATCATCAATATCCAGGGGATCAGCCCTTCCTTCTGTTCCCACATGATACTGCTAGAGGATGAGATTCGGCCGGTGAGACAACCCCAATGGCGATTGACACCGAACCTGGAGGCTGTGGATCCAGCAGAGATCGTTAAGCTGATGGACGCAGGAATCATCTTCGCCATCTCTGACAGCGAGTGGGCCAGTCCCACTCAGGTAGTGCCTAAGAAGGGTGGGATGACTGTGGTGCCCAACGAGAAAAATGAGCCCATCCCGATGCGCACGGTGACTAGGTACCGCATCTGCATCGACTATCATCGCCTCAACGACGCCACCGGGAAGGATCACTTCCCGCTGCCATTCATTGACCAGATGCTAGAGAGGCTGGCGGGGCACGAGTTCTACTATTTCCTGGATGGGATGTTTGAGTATTTTCAAATTCCCATAGCACCGGAAGACCAGGCGAAGACCACCTTCACTTGCCCTTTCGGCACATTTGCGTACCGGAGAATCCCATTCGGGCTTTGCTACGCCCCAACCACTTTTCTGTGATGTATGATCGCCATCTTTGACCGTCTGGTCAGAGAAATCATGGAGGTGTTCATGGATGATTTTTCGGTTTATGGAGACTCATTCTCTCACTATCTCCATAACCTGGAACTCGTCTTGAAAAGGTGCGAGGAGACGAACCTAGCGCTGAGTTGGGAGAAGTGCCACTTCATGGTTCGCGAAGGCATAGTTCCGGGGCATAAGATCTCCAAGATGGGGATAGAGTTGGATAGAGCCAAGATCGAAACAATCAGCAAGTTGCCTCCTCCCACATCTGTTAAAGGGATTCGCAGTTTGTTGGGCCATGCAGGGTTCCATAGGCAGTTCATAAAAGACTTCTCGAATATTGCCTTGCCCCTGACGAAGCACCTTGAGAAGGATGCCCCCTTCTATTTCACTGGCGTGTGCAAAACGACATTCACGACCTTGAAGGAGAAGCTCACTCATGCTCCTATCATGGTCACTCCTGACGGGACCTTACCGTTCGAGCTGATGTGCGACGCCAGTGACTTGTTGTTGGAGCTGTCCTGGGGCAGAGGCGAAATCGGCACTTCCTTCCTATCTACTATGCCTTGAAGACCCTCAATGATGCCCAGAAGAACTACACCACCACAGAGAAGGAGGTGCTAGCGGTGGTGTTCACCTTCGACAAGTTTCGTACTTATCTGGTCTTGTCCCATGTGACAGTGTACACGGATCACTCCGCTATACGATACCTGATGAGTAAGGCCGATGCCAAGACTCGGCTCATACGATGGATCTTATTACTGTAGGAGTTCGACATCCAGATCCGGGACAAGAAGGGAGCCAAAAATGTTGCTGCTAATCATCTCTCCCGGTTGGACGCACCCACTGCGGACAACCTCGAGGAGTAGATCAACGACTCCTTTCCGGATGAGCGACTGATGATGATGTACCTAGTAGAGAGTGTCACCCCTTGGTACTCCGATTTCGCAAACTATCTGGTTGGCCAGCAGCTACCCAAGGGGATGACGACTCACGCCAAGAGGAAGTTCTTCTCCGACCTGAAGCACTACTTCTGGGATGACCCACATCTCTTCATCATCAGAGCCGATGGGGTCATCCGTCGCTGTGTCATGGAAAATGAGATGGAGGGCATTATGTCTCATTGCCATGAGGGACCTACTGGCGGGCACCATGGCGGTAACCGCACAGCGAGGAAGGTACTACAGTCGGGCTTCTTCTGGCCCTCGCTCTTCAAGGATGCCGACACCTTCGCACGTAGGTGCGATCGATGCCAGAGGTCAGGTAACATCTCTGCCAGTGATGAGATTCCCCAGAATGTGTTTATTCATTGTGAAATTTTCAATGTCTGGGGTATCGATTTCATGGGCCCATTTCCTTCATCATTTGGCAATCTATACATCTTGGTTGCAGTTGATTACGTCTCTAGGTGGGCGGAGGCACAAGCTTTGCGCACCAATGATGCTAGACGTGTTTGTCAGTTTCTTAAGCAGCTGTTCTCCCGGTTCGGGACACCTAGAGCCATCATTAGCGATAGAGGCACCCATTTTCAGGGCAAATTCGATAAACTACTCTGTCGCTATGGTGTCACTCACAAGGTGCCTGTGGCCTACCACCCCAAACGAATGGTCAAGCCGATCTGACGAATTGGGAGCTTAACCTATGAAAAGGCATGTCACCTGCCGGTGGAGCTAGAGCACAAGGTCTTCTAGGCCCTTAAGCTGCTCAACTTGGATCTTAGTCTTGTAGGTGCTGAACACAAGATGCAGATGCTGGAGCTGGAGGAGTGGCGTTACCACGCCTATGAGAACACCAAGTTGTATAAGGAGCGAACTAAGCGTCTTCACGACGTTCGATTGAGGGGTCCTAAGGAGTTTCAGGTTGGCGATCGAGTTCTTCTCTATAACTCTTGCCTGAAACTCTTTCTTGGAAAGCTCCGCTCCCGGTGGTCTGGACCGTTCACGGTCACGCATGTGTTCCCGTATGGCACGATAGAGATTGACAACCTCCAGACTGAGTCATTTAAAGTGAATGGCCATCGTCTCAAGCTCTATCTGAGTGACGAGTTCGAACGTGCGGAGTTGGTGGTTGAACTCTAAAGACGTAAAAGAAAGCGCTTGTGGGGAGGCAACCTCACCACGGTTTGCATTTCTTTTTTCTCTTTTTCCTTTGTTTTTTTTTTTTTTGTGTCGAGTCAGTTGCACGTATGTGATGAAGTTAGGTCGTCTGGTATACATCGGTTTGATGTTTTCTAGCAGGGGAGTTCGAAAAAATGAGCAAAACCAGTTTTTGGCAGAGAAGGGGCAAATAACCGGCCGTGACTCAAAATACCCGACCAGGTATTTTGGCCTCGCGACCTGGACCCCTTCTGGCCAGGGGGCGAGAAAGGGGGGAATACCTGGCCGAGACCCAAAATACCCGACCTGGTATTTTGGCCTCTCGGCCGGGACCCCTCGAGTCGAAGGCCCGTGAAAGTGGGAATACCCGGCCACGGGCCTCGAATACCCGACCGGGTATTTTCCCTATCAATGCTGAAACCCGACCGCTACTTCTCTCTCCTCTCATTTTTTTCAAACTTCCCTCTCTCTACCCTCTCCCTTCCTCTCTTGTTCTCTCGTCGGAGCACGGTTATCCGACAATGTTTTGTATATCCCGTTTGCGTACAACCTCCAAATCAAAAATCCGTTCGCGGATTCAGTATCTACATTGCGGGGCGCATCTCCCCCAGAATTTTCACCCAATTTGGGCGAAGTTCATTTTTCCGGCCACCGCCGCTGCCGCCTCCTCCTCGTCGTTGGCGACTCTCCTGTGAGTTTTCGGAGAGACTTCCGGGGCCAATTTTTGGTATGGTTTCGCGTCCCTCGCCCTATGCTCGCATCCCTCTACATTCCTACTTGTGTTTCTAGGTGTGTGTCTTGAATCATTTCTACTTTTTCTGAAAAATTGGACTGTAGATGTTATGCCCGAGAACTGTGAATTGATTGGCATGTTTGAACTAGGATTGGCATGCGGGAGATGAGCATCGATGGGTTGGCCCATGCCTTGGGGATCCACTACCATCCGTACTCCCGACACGAGAAGGAGGTCCCCATCCCACCGACTGACACCAGGATGCCTTCTACCGCCGCATCGCCCGTCCTGCTTACCAGCATGACGCATACAAGGCTGATGACTTGATATATACACATGTTTTTTTCCACCATTCCTCTACCGTTTGAGTCTCATCTCTCATTTTTTAGGCCGATTTCACGCTAGGTTGTTCGTGTTTGTGATATGTCAGGTCCTAGTAAGTGAAGGAAGGTTCGGGCACGAGTTCGGGGTCGATTGGACGAAGTTGGAACGATTGACATAAAGCTGGGAAACCACACGCCAAACCTAAAAACCACACGGTCGTGTGACGTGGTCGTGTGGAACCCCTTTGGGCGGGCTAACCACACTAGCCGTGGAAAGGATCTTTTTTGGCCGTGTGAAATCCTAGAGAGCTCACACGGGCAGGCTGGGATTTTACACGGTCGTGCGGTTCTGGCCGTGTCGCATGCATGAAGGCACATAAGTGAAACGCGGCGTTCTATACCTCCACATGGGCAGCTGGAAATTCTACTCAGTCATGTGGCTTGGCCGTGCAGTCGGGGAATTTTGGTTTTTAACCCAATTTCGGGTCTTTTGAAGGGGGATCGATTTTCAGAATTGCATGAATCCTGATCAAATTCACTTTTCTGAATTGCATGAATCCTGATCAAATTCTTATAGTCCTGCTTTGACCTAGAAAGATAATATATGTCATGGTTGATAGATCACCCTTAATTGAAGGTGGTGAATTGGCGACTTTATTCGAGAAGTCAATTCACTATTCTGTATTGGAATTACTCCTGTAGAGGAGGTTTTGCATGTTAGGGCCTCAGTTTGTTTACTTCGGTGGAGGTTAGTCGCCCATCGGGTATTTAGATTGAGAGGGTCCGGAGACCTTTAGTCGAGACTTCAGACTAAATAAGAACCTTCCGCAGTATAATTATCATTGAAACTGGACTTGGTGAAGTACAACTTGGCTTAGCTGCAATCTAGGGGGAACCATATCTGGGTGACCTCTCTCAAACTTGAATCACAACTTTTAGTGCTTGTGTTTGTTAGTTTAGTTGAAACTTCACTACAGTTGAACTGCTAAATAATAAGAACTTCACGGAGTAGTCATCAGTCCTAGGACCCGGGTTGACAATTAAATCTAAACCCGCTATACTACACATTAGTAGGTGGTTACACTTGGCCACTTTCTAGTGTGACAGTAAAAGCGAGTCATCTAAGAAGACTCAAGTACCTAATTGATCTAAATCATGAATTTGCTCCATGGAAGGATACATTGAAGCAATTGAAGGTAATCGTCCCTTTCTTAGTCATGGTTATGAAAATTCCCAAATATACTAAATTCTTGAGAGAGATATTGTCAGGAAAGAGGAAGATGGAAGAAGTTTCTATGCTCTCCGTTAGTGAAGGCTTCCCTCCAAAGCTAAGAGATCTGGGAATCTTCACTATTCCATGTACCTTTGGAGTAAAATAAATTTGGAATCCGCTACCAGATTTGTGGTCTAGTATCAATATTATGCCTACAAGATTTTACAATGAGTTAGACCTTGGACCACTCATGCCTACTAAAATGCGGATTGAGTTGGCCAATAGGTCTGTTGCCGAACCAAAGGGAATCACAAAAAATATATTAGGGAAATGTGGTCATTTTTTTATCCCGTGGACTTCGTGGTTCTCGACGCAGAAGGATGTGATGCATTGATAATCCTAGGCCAACTATTATTAGCTATGACAAGGACCATTATCAATGTGAGTGGGAGCAATATCACCTTAAGGTCTAAAGAGGAGGAGAAAAGCTACAAGATGACTCCAATCCCCAATTTCACAAGTACTACAAATGGGAAGATGTGAAGATGGACTGTCAGCCAGTCACGCCTCCTTCCACGCCACCTTCAAGCTTCGAGATAGAATGGTTCAATATGGTATCTCATGTTCATTCTCAAGATAGAGTCTAATTTCTTTGATCATGAACGTCGGTCTTCGGATATGACTTTTAAATCTTAAGCACTGGATGAGGCATTCGAGAGACTCCATGGTCTTCATTTGGGACTTCACCACAAGTACGATTTCTATGAAGAATCATCGGTGGAGAATGGAGCCCTTACCTCTTGATCTCATGGATTCAAATCCGGCAAAAAGACTTTAAAAGACGGGCTAGTTGGGAGGCAACCCAACGATTTGGTTTGCTTATCTTTTCCTTTTTATTTTTTGTTTTTGAATAATTTTTTAAGTAGAGGATTATAATTGCGTAGATAATGATTGATAGAACTTAGCCATTGCCTAGTCTTGTTCTCTGGATGAGTGATTAAGCTTAACGTTTGGTGAAATCATGATATTTGTGTTCAGGGCAAAGATCGCGGTTAGCACCTCAGAGATTGTAGATGCGATCTCTTGACTACTGCTTACAATCTTGTCCGTGCGTATTTAAGGGAGAGCTACACAATACACCATGTGTAGTCTCCCCATCTCATCTTTTAGATCTTAAGGTCATGTTTCCCAAGCCCTTCTTAGATTGTTGAGCATACTTTCTCTGCTTCACATTCCAACATCTTTTGAGCAGTATTATCAATCATTTTTTAATTTTATAGCAAGATAAGGTACAATTTTTCATTTTCCTATATTTTAATTACCTTATTTGGTTCAAAATGTTTTGAGTGCTTTGGGAGTTTTAAAAAATCATCTAAACTTCAGCATGACTTTTCGATGCCCTAGGATTGTTATCTTTGCTTTAATGGTTCTGCTATGTGTTTTGGGAGACCTTGGTGGGCTATTTCATGCATGTTTTAAGCTTTCATAAAAATCCCACCAAGTGTTCGAAATAAATTCCCCAACCACATGGTTTTTATTTTCTTCAATCCTATTCATTGAACATCAATTTCATTGCACTTGTTTACCCTTGTTTACTCGATTTGAGTTGGTTAAGGAGATTCTAGGATTATTCCTTTTCATTGAACTATACCTCCCTCTAGGTCTTCCATTTGCCCAAGCTTTAGTTTCACTCAAGTGTGGGGGAGTTTAGAGAATTGATAAGTGTTCCTTGGAAGTTCTTCTTAGGGTATATGATGTTGGATTGATGGTGTGTTCATTTTGTACTACTTGTTTTGAAGGATGACTTACAAGAACAAGGGAATGGCGCATGGAGAGAGTTCTTCTAACATGGAAAGTTCTCAAACTTCTCATCCTCGCCACAACCATCGGAAGAAGAAAAGAAAATCCGGATCAATGGAAGTAGTTATTGAAGAACCGCATCCACCATCACTCTCTCCCCATCTACGAAGGGTAAGTTATCAAGAAAGTCAAGCCAATGTTAGAGGCAGCATGGAGTACCTTGATCACTTTTATTTGGACAATGTCCCCGAGCAATTTAAGACCAAACTTATTTGGCTTCAAGGACTTCCACTTGGCGAGAGGACATGTCTCAACTCAACACTCATCGCACAGATTGGGATTGAGGGCGCACTTTGTTCCAAGATTCAGAAGTTGGAGTGGCTTAAATTGTTATCCATTCAAGAAAACATCTACAAGGTACTTGTTCTAAAATTCATTAGCACACTTACCATTCAAGATATGTGAGGTGTCGCCGACCTTCAAGACAAAATCCAATTCAAACTAGGGGGAACATCACCAAATGTCTATCCGGAAGTTTACAAGAGCCATAGATATTTACCCGACGGATTTCGTTGACTCACCGGAAGCTTTTGCTACCTTGGCAAGGGGATCCGACTTCCCATGTTTCAAGCCTTTCTATGAATGCAAAGTCAAGAAATCCAACAGTCGACCATGGGATGTTAAGCTATCGAAGGCTAGTGAGGTGAAACCGGAGTGGCGAATAATCCACCATGTGATTGCTGGGTCCATGGTTTGAAAGAATCAAAGCAAGAGCAATTTGACTGCCTGATACGTCATTTTCTTCCAAAGCATACATCTGCCTCAATATATTCACCTTGATTTGGAAATTGTGTCCATCTTCAAGAAACAGACCAACGACTCACTGCCCTTCATGGAGGAGCTTATGTCACTAGACTTGCCAAGTATTTCGGAGTCTACTTCTTGGTCGTGCAATTTCGGTTGGATAGTTGGACCACTCTTATATCCTTTGACATCTTAAAATCCAGAATTTAAGTGTTACATTTGAATGACGATGACGTTTGGGGAGTACGTAGACTTCCATTTCCAACCACTAACACGTTGGATATGGAGGGTACCGTGTTCCGTCTTCCGGATGCTACGGCGCTAAGAGGACAAAGAGGGCTAGTCAACGAGGAAGAACAAGTTGAAAGCATGGATGAGAGAGGAGAGGCGCATCCATCCACTTCTCATCTGATTCCCCCACCATTCAACCATGAGGGATCTCCGATTCGAAGCAATGATAACGGCAATCCTTCACAATAAAAGGAGGGAGAAGGAAGCACGACTCCATATCATGGCGTGCACCCATGCTATAATTAAGAAGATGGATATCCTGATTGAAGATGTATCGCCAACTTGTTAGCTCAACTCCCCCTTTCCCATTCCAAGAAGAAGAAGAAGAAGGGCCCTCTGAGGAGGATTAAGTACTATGCATCCAGGGCCTAAGTTCTATCCTTTTTCTTTCATTTTTTGCTCTTCTTTTCTTTTTCTTTAAACAATATTTAATTATTTCTTTTTTCATTTTAATTTTCGTACTTTAAATATTCTCGTAATCGTAGTAACCTTACTTATATTATCTACTTCTCATACCTATGTCTTATAATCATCTTCCTCTCTTTCTTATGCACTTTATCGTTATGAAAACCACCAGGAAGAGAAAGACCTACACTTGTGTACCTTCACCAACCCACAACCCAACCTATGGTAACCTTCATGCTCTTCTCTTTTGAATCTCCCACATTGAGGACAATGTTTCGCTCAATTGTGGAGGGGGGATGTGTGTGAATGTTTGAATAATTATCATGATTGATTGAGCCACGAATCACTAGTATCCTCCCTTGATTATGAATGTTAAACGTTGATGATTGCTTTTCTGTGTGTATGCTAGTGATTGTGCTGTGTTTGTGGTGTTGAATGGCTTATTGATTGTGTTTTGGAACCTAGAATGCAATACTCAATTTTTTCAAATTTGAGGGTTCCAAAACACCTTGTTTCTTGCAACTTCCTACTCAATATGCTTTGGATTGATAGATGATTGATCTGTTGTGTTCGCTATGAATTAGTTGCATGATTAAAGTACCGGTGTATGAGACGTTTTACTCTCTTCTTTCTCTTTGTTGATTTGATAATGTTTGTTATTTTAGGAAGAACATGTGTGCGGGACTCTCTGTCATTTTTTAAATCAAAACTTTTACAAATTTGTGATCAATTTTGAAAAAATCTTTTGAAAAAGGGGTTCATGTGAGAGGCAACCGAGCATAGTGTTTGAGTTAAGCCGTCAAAGGGATTTTCTCTTGGCTCAGAGTGCCATTCGAGGATGTGTTTGAATTCGGATAGCTTTATTGCGTCCCAACCATATTTCACTACTTACCATCCTCCAAACACCTCTCTTCCTCACAGAATTGTATGACAAGGTACAAAGCACCTTTTAGCGATTCAAGAGACCTCAATTATCGTTTGTACCCAACATGTGTGGCAACCCAATGTGGAGTGCAGGCTGGTAAGTGGTGCTCGGCCTAAGACGAATCCGCCCATCAAATTCTCCACATGTGACCTTGGTAGGGAAGGCAATGATCCATCCGCTCTTGGTCATGAGTAAGAGATGATTTCTTGCAAAGAGTTTGCAAAAGTTTGGTGCAATGCGCATCAACGTTGAAAAGGGAGACCAATAAAAGGCAACCCCTAAATTTAAAGAAAGAATAAAGAGCACCCTCAAGAGTTCTTGTGCTTAATTGTTGTTGAGAAGTCCTGTGGTGCACACCTTGAATATTCATCCCAAGGTAGCAGGTATGGTTGTCACCAAGGAGTTTGTGCTTACACAGTAAGATGATAGTAACGTTTACTCATCTCTTTATACTCTTCTTTATGCAATGAAGAACTAGAGTGCACCCCCCCCCCCCCCCCCGATAGATCTGTCTACCAAGTTGCACTGGGTTGAGTAGGTTCGCTTAGGGACAAGGAAACACCTAAGTGTGGGGGAGTTTGGTAACACCCAAATTGGTGCTATTTGGCCTTCATTTTTAGGAGGTTTGTTTCATGCTAATTCATGTGCATAATTAGAAGAATATCATCGATTGCATCCCTATTTTTTTGCTATTTTATTATTTCCTGATTTTAAGGTGCTTTTGACGATATATGTGAATTAGGTACAAGAAAGTGCACAAGTGTAGCAAAATGAAAGGAAGCTGAAGATCATAGCCTGGACGTGGAAGATCTCGGTCGAGACATTAGATCGCAAAGAAGGAGAGAAGATCGCAGCCTGGGAACCATAGTTCGCGACCCCGAACATGGAGCCCTTGGGCGCGAACTTCCTAAGTAAGCCACCCAAGAAGGAACATAAACTTTCGACGGTCGGATCACGATGATCGTCTTCCCTGACCGCGAGGAAGTTTGCGACCACAACTCACGAATCGCGACCGTGAAGTCAGCCCGCGAACTCCCAGCAGACGAAGAACAAAACGGCGATGCTTGAAGATCCCGTTCTCGAAGGAAAAGATCATTGACCGCGATCTCCCCCTACTCGGCCGCTAACCCTGAAGTCTATAAAAAGAGGACCTCTTCCCCCATTTTAAGATATTTGATTTTGAGACATAAATTTCTGGTTTAGAGAGATAGAAGCTAAAGGAAGAAGAAGAGTAGAAGAAGGAGAATGAGGAGAAGCTAGAGGAGATGAGTTATCTTCTTCAACATCAAGCCTTTCCCAAATTCTTCTATGTATCTTCCTCCCTCCTTTATGGAGGAGGCTCTTAAGGTACTAGGGGTTCTAAACCCCAAACCCTAGTTTTAGGGCTATTATGTAATGAATGAATATGTTAGGATTTTGAATGATTGTGTTTGTCTAATTGATTTTAATGTTTCATCTACTTTAATTGTGCTTGGGTAAGTCGCCCTAATCTTCTCTACTAACCTACTTGAGCTTTTACGTTGGGTATGGAGTTTTAGGGTTCGACAGGTATGTGCCATCTAGAAAATTAGGGTTAGATGAATGAATAGGGTCTTATGGTGGACGAGGAGACCGTACCCCTACCACAAGAACACCTTCCTAGATGGAACAGGATGAAACCTCGGTGTAGAAGGTGGGTAGTACCCATTGAAATGAGCTAAGTTCTTTAAACTCCATATACATGAGCCTATACCGAGGTGACAATGGGGTAGTTAGGGCATACTCGGAGGTGTGTGGATAATCACAAAGGCCCATGGAAAAGAGCTCACTCACCACATTCGCTTAACCCAACATGTTTAGTCATTTGCATGATAGACCTAGGTTAGGGCGAGGGTTAGTTCCCAGATGTACCTGCTTTTATCCTTATTTATTCTTTCTACTAGTTATTTCACTTGAATCCTCCAAAACAACCCCTTAAACCGATCAGCTAGATAACAACAACGTGGGAAGTATGCTAGGGTACCGAGACCCGAGTGAGTACGACCTTGCTTGTCACTATAGGACAATGTCATTATCGGTTAAACTTGGCCTACCTAGAATGAGGTAATTAATGATGCGTGCAAACTATTGACAATGACCTACACAAAATGAATCGATCACAAAGCGTAAAGGTCACATAAAATCCAAAGAAACGCCAGGCGTAGTGATAGTCAGAGCTATAAATTAGTTTAATGAGGCCTTTCTAGGCATAATGAGTTGTAAAGGTTATTGTTGTTTGTGGCTCATCGACATTAACTTTATACTTCTCAAAGACAGAAACCTATCTACCCTCCTCCACATTATGATCCACAACTTATGTTCACCCAGTGTATAAGATTTTGCATTCTCTACCGGGTACAGTGAGCATATTTGGATAGTCTATCTATAGCTTGTTTGTTATGCAGGTTAAAAAGACATCTTAGGAGAAGAGAACCTCAAATGAGTCAAATCAGCCCGCTTTAACTGTTCATCCCGGCCCCACATTCTAGTCCCCACCAAAAAATAGTATGGTTCTGGTTCATCCATTGATATGTTTGCTAGCAATGAGCTGCTATAATAAATGTTCCCGAAAGCGCTAGGTATAAGGCAAACATTGAGACTCTACTTAGGCATAGTATGTTTAGGTGTTTTCTAAATGTGCATAAACTTTAGAGTTTTCTCCTGGGTTTAGAATATGATGGAACCCACGAGGTACATGAGATTTTTTGAAGGCAGCACAGCCGACCAATGGAACACAATCCCATTGTGTGATGGAGGAAGCAGGTCATGAAGAATGAAGTAGTGGTCACTGTTTGCTTTGGTACCCACTTGTCCACAATGATTGAAAATGATTGCTCCCAAACCCAAATTGCCCTCCATACAATCTAAAAGCTACATTACCAAATCGCTAAAGCGGCCCAAACCACAATTTTCATCACCGACCTCCCAACCCATCAAAATATCCTACCGCCGGGGCCGATGACATTGCCCGTCGGCCGGGTAAAAGAAATAGAAAAAGCGATAGCCAGCCAATGGCCTGCCCCGTTCTACCTAAATATTCTTTCTTGTGAGCGGATCCTTTTCCTTTTTGAGATCACCGTCAAGATTCTTGCGCAACTTGCAGCAGCTAATCCCACAAATATCCAGCCGTGCGTCTCTAAAAGAGAAAAAAGAAACAGTTGCTCTGTAACTGTTAAATCGGATTGCACGCACTTATGGCACGGAATTCATAAATAACGGAGGGCATCAAAAGGGGAACCTTTTTTCAATTCTTGCTTGCAGAGACAACTTGCACATCATTAAAATCATTTAATGACAACAAGTTGACAACTCTCTCTCTCTCTCTCTCTCTATCTCTCTGTCCAACCATGATGCATCATCACTTGCTACCTAGCTGCAATTCCACAGTTTACACAGGCAAAAGATTAACGAACCAAAACACCAAATCAAAATCATAGCATGACGAAATAAAGCACTTCGAAATCAACCCCCAATTCCTCCCCGCTTTCCCTTTCCGTGTCATCTCCATCGTCGTCTTTCTGAGTTACCCACTACTGAAAATAACCAACCAACGAAACACCGCCGTGGTAAAAGTAAAACTCCTCCCAAGTCAAAGCTGGCGGTGGTGCGCTCCTGGAGATCTCTCTGTTTTCGTTTCCCTTTTATTTCCTATCCAAAATTCCGGTAACTACGTACTACTTGTTGAGCGCAAGTAACCTAACCGCTCGGCCAAGGTGTTGACGTCTTCCTGTTCTTCCCCTCCGCCGTCGCCGGTGCTCTCACTCAACAATTCTTCCCAGAATCCATCATCCAGTTCCCGATCTGATGTAGATTCGAAACCGTCCTCTTCCACTTCCTCCTCCTCCTCCTCCTCCTCCTCCTCCTCCTCTCTCTCCTTCCTAATCCCCTTCCCGTACCCTTGCATCTCAAGCGCCAGGGCTTCCAGCTCCGTCAATCCAAACGGCGATGCTCCGAAATCCAGCGGCTCCGATTTCACTGGCCGATTGCTCGATTCGCCAAGGGCATAATTGGTAGTCCTACTACCGCGGCCCTGGTCAATCGGCCGCCTCCGCTTCTTGCTCAGGGCTTCCTCCAGCTCTTTCCTCTTCCCCTTCTGCTGCGCCAGCTGATGCAAGAAGGCCGGGTTCCGAACCGCCCGGGCCAGGAACTGCATCATCTGTTGCTGCTTCGTCTCGGTTCCTTGCAGCCTCTGCTCCAGCTCCGCCACGTAGGCCTTTGTGCTCTGTTGCTGCTGCCGGAGCTTCACCAGCTCCAAGGTCAGCACCTGTTTGTCTCGCTTCAATCGGTCGATTTCCCCGTCGAAACCGAACCGGCCGAGCTCGACGGCGGCGCTGCCCCCCGATGCTTGATGATGATGAAGGTGAAATTGATTGGGAGGAACGGATAAGGTCTGAGAATGGAAAGAAGATGGATGAGGAGAAGGAGAATTAGGAGGAGCTTTCCTTCGCCGGATGTTCTTCAGCAGATGCTTGTGGCCCTGGAGGAATTCCTCGTTGCCGAATTCCCATCGCTCCGGATCAATCTTGCGGAAACCCTGTAGATCTCAGCAAAATTTTCAAAAACAAACATTATAATTTGGGAAAGGGAGAAAATATCTTTGGGCAGATAATAATATAATAATAAAAACAGGAGCTCTTCTAGCTCTTCTAGCCAATAGGAAATCGTCATCACTGTAGCTTAAACGTTGAAATGAAGCCGATTCCAGCCAATTAATCATTGCCTAAGAAACAATGAACAAACACCAGAGGAAAACACAGAGAGACGGGTGATCAATTTGGAACCAAAGGATCAATTCGCAGAGACGAGGAGGCGATGGGAGGAGGAGGAAGAAGAAGAAGAAGAGATTTGAATTCAATCGAAGGGATTGAAAGTAATTGGTTAATTAGGTTCCAGAGTAAAAGAAATGATACTCACGTAAGTGTTGAGCTGGCGGACGAAGCTGGAGAAGTTATTGTGCTTGAAGAATCGAGGGAGGAGGTTGGTGGAGAAGGAATGAGGATCCCAGACCACGAAGCTGGTGCCGCCTCTGCTCCACGAGACGACGTGATTTGTGATCGGATCGTCCACCATCTCGAATGTCTTGGTCAGGAACGGCGGCGGCCCGACCTCGTGGAGACCTTCGATCGGCTGCGGCGCCACCGCAGTCAACGTCATCTTCGCCGCCGGCGAATGATTTCCGGATCCCCCAGGGTACTCTTCCTTTACAGTGAAGAAACGATTCATTTCTTCCTCTCTCTCTCTCTCTCTCTCTCTCTGTTTTCTATCGATTCCGGTCCTCGGTGAAAATTCCCAATCACTAGTCCTCCGGAATCTAAGTCTGTGAGACGCGATGAAATGCCGAGAGGAGGAGGAAGAAGAAGAAGAAGAAGCGGGAGAAAAGCAGCGGCCGGCAATCCTTACACATAGGAGAAATTCGGGAGGTGTAGTAAGTCAATTAGGTCGCAGCGTTGCTCTGTTTAGGACCGTGGGGGAGCTAGCGATGGAAAATGCTGGGCTGGTCTGGTCTTAGTGTGGAGTCCGAAGGGGAAGAAATGGGGATTGGACTCCTTATATAGAGGGACGCCGACGAGCTGGGTGGATGATGAAGAAGAAGAGAAGAGTGGTCTAATTTACAAAAAAACCGCTCCGAAACTTCTAGATCTCTCATATACATGGGGTAGAAGCTTGGAATTTTTTTTCTTCTTTCTTTTCTTCAATTTGTGTATTTTTTTTTTTTGTGGCAAGAAAGTCAGACCTCTGTATATTTTTATATCTTGTGCACTTCGCTGCCTAAACTTTATGTTAGGTCAAACAGGTACATAAAAACTATATAGTTGGTTTCAGGTCATATGTTGGATTGAAAGATTGTAAAATTGCATAGGATGTTGTACATAAAAAGTTAATGATAAAATATTATATTGAAATTGTAGTTATATTTAAAAATTATCTGACTCTAATCTAACAACCGATATAGTTTCACAAACACCAATTATATTACCTTTTTTATACCTAAAGTTAATAGTCATATAAACCTAGTTATGTGCCTATGCTTTTTACCGTCCACGCACTTCTGTTATTCTGCATTGAACAACTATAAACATGGAACAAATACTCAAATAGGTAAAAAGAGAATAATAATGTGATTTTTATGAGTCATTTGGATCAAATGACTTGTTTGCAAAAAAATATTTATGTGACATTTCGTTCGTGTATAAAGTCCCAAATGTTTTCATTGCGTATTTGAGTTATTTTCAAATTTCTCCCTAGTCTTTTTCAAAGGACTCATTATTTAGAACAAAATTTTAACTTTATCTTTCCCTTTTTTTTAAACCCACTTCTATCCTTCCCTTTTATTATTCATTTTTCATGTCATTGTTTCGTCTCTTGCCATAATTTTTTTTTCTTTCCATCAAATTTCACTAGCGAAGAAGTGTGTCATATCCATCTCATGGTCTCCATCAGGCTGTCTTCACTCAAACTCCTCGTGTCACCGTAGCTGTCGCCTTCAAGAATTAGTCGCAACTCTCTCCATTCTCGGTGTTAGCAATTGGCGCACACCAACACATATCGACACGTCACTCTCGACGGTCATTTTGTTTACATGGTTGGTTTTATTAGGATATTTTACAAAATAATAAAACATATTAAATGTAAGGATAATATTACCACACCTAAAAGTTTTTAAACAAACAATGTATTTGTAACTATCTACACTCTCAAATGTCTATATTTTTTTTCAAATATTTACATTTGATCGTATGACTCATTTTACATAGTCGTGGTAAATTATTTTGAAAGTTCTTTTTTCTACAAAACTTATATAAATCAAGATTTCGAAAAATAGCCATTTTTATACGAAATTTACTATGTAAGTACCATGGGTACCGGATATTAAGATGATTAAGGATCAAATTGGTCTTATGGTTTTTATTATGCAAGTATGTTGGTATTTGGAAAAATCCAAGCAGGCTTTCTTCATTTGGGAGGTAAGAGAGATGGAGAGAGAGGATTGTGGTCCATTTTGGGGAGGAGCGGAAACTTCTGGAAAATACGCCTCCTCCTCCTGCCTATTGGATGGAAGGATCAAAAGATGGAATGGCAAAGCATGGGATGGCACTGTGATTAGGGGTGAACAAACACACCCGCAAACCGACCCACCCGTCCAATCCGACCCAACCCACCCGTATTTATCGTTAAAACGAAGGTTTTGGGTTGGGTGACGATTTTCTTTTGTGCAACCCGCCTCTTTTGGGTTGGGTTTGGATTTTGGATTACACAACCCGTAGAACCCGACCCAACCCGTGTTCCAACTATTAGTATGAGTTCGTATCTAAAAAATATTTATGTCGTATATAGCCATACTTATGTGAAAATTAAGATATTTCGCCATGTTTTTCTATCATGGTCTCCCTAATCTAATGCATTCTTCGACTTAAAGTTTAGACATAAATTGAATATAATTATGATTCACGTAATCATTTTTGTTGTATACAATTTTAATAGAATAACATATTATGGATGCATTTTGTTTATAACCTTTTTAGCCTATTTCAACAAATATCGTGAAAAACACTAGGCATATGTTGAAGTAAATCTCATTTTATTAAAACTCAAACAACATTTGTGAATTTTGATACATTTCACATCGGTTTATTTGTTTGAAATTTTAATTAGTTATAAAATATTTTTATGGTGTATAATAATTATATATTTTATGTTGGGTTTGGGTTTTTACTTAAAAATATCGCCAACCCGACCCAACCCAATTAGAAACAAACCGTAGGGTTTAAATTTTTTTGGGTGGGTTTGGGTTTGACAATTCCCAAACCGTAGTGTATAGGTCGGGTGATTAAAATACTTAAACCCGAACCAACCGACCCATGTACACCCCTAACTGTGATGGGGGGTGGGGGTGGCATTGTTTGTTTTTATTATTTTATGGCTTTTGTTTGCTTCTCTTTAATAACATGGTATTTGTCGCCTACGAATCTGATGTGATAATATATATAATAGAATTTTTGGTTTATTTATTTATGAGGGTGGGTTGGGGCGGATCTTTACAGAGAAGGATAGTGGTGGGTATTGATTTGAGAAGGGGGATTATTTCCTCAACTCCGATTGGCTGAATTGTTTAAAAGGGTCGACCAGTGACCCTCGGTGGATGCTCCCTTTTCTTTAAATGTGGGGTTTCTTCCCCCCAAAATGTTGTCTTTATGAAGATAATTATTCAAAATAATGTTTTCCGTAAACTATTTCCCCAATATATGCTTGTTTTAACTTTTAAGGTTAATTGGCGTTTGTACGAATTGGTGAATGGTGATGAACAAAAATAAAAATAACTTAGGGTGCGGATTATCCGATTGGCGCGTTGTTCGACCTCGATCTTAGTAAAGGAATTCGTGGTTATTGCTAGTATTAATCCAGAGGGAAAACTCGTGATTAATCATTGGTGTTCTTATAAGTATGATCGGAAATTACATTTGTTTGTTCTTTGATCACAAATATCATAAATTGTTACCTTACTGAGGAATTACATGCTATCTGTGATATATTGTGCTTAAGAATAAATGTATGAGATACGATAATTCATGCATATCTGTGATACATTGTGCTTAAGAATAAATGTATGAGATACGATAGTTCAAGCCTAGGAATGACGTGCAAGGCCGAGGGTAGTCGTTGGAGAAGCCCGGTGGACCGGGCCCAAACAGAATTTGAGGGGTTCTGACACATAACAAGAATGTACATACTAACAGTGGTCCCGAAAGGGAGGCGCCTACGACCTGTCAAAAGTCTGACAAGTTGGTCGGGGCGCCTGACATAAACAAAGTACGATGCATTTAATGGCGTGATGACGTGGAGCAGAGAGGTAAAAGCATGATCTCAGGTTGTGTAAGTATAAATAGTGCTGGTATGTAACATTTATGGGGATCTTTTTCTCTCACACTAGAAGCAAGGGGGGACTACTTCTCTCTCTAAAAGACATCTTTGCTAACTTGAGCATCGGAGGATTCACGGGCCCGATGCCCACCTCTTTGTGTGTTGTGCAGTTAAGGCGCCCGAGTGCAGGGACAAAGTGACGTGGCACGGAGTTTGGGTCCTTTCGGCTCAAACAAGTACCACTAATTCCATCCATGACACTCTTTTTATCGATTTTCTTCTACCAAACAAGAAAGCTATAATTGAACAAAAGATCACACGAACACACGAAAAAACCTGGATCCCAAACAGACTCATTACAACCATGACGATGTAGACCCTATGCCTCTATATTCGTCAAGCCCTTCGCAAACCCAAAGCCTAGCCCTCTACCACTATCTTGTTATACAAAGTTAAGAAACCTCAAGGAATGAGACACTATATATATATAGAGAGGCCTAGCTAGTCGTTGCCTGGAAAATTGACGTTGGAGAAGAGCGGGATAACGGGAGCGACTTTAATTATATGAAAAACTTTCCTTGAATGCAGCAATCTACTGATTGCGCCCAACATTTCCTATTATCCCCTTTTAATATGTTCTTTGTCAATTGTTTGTTGTTTCTTTGAAAGGATTTCTATGGAACGTCTAGAACAAAACCAATTTTAGACATAAGTTGTTGACCTGGAGTAAGGCTGAAACTAAGGCCCGTAGGGAATACGATCTCAGAAGGTTTCATCTTGTTAGTTTATCTTATTAGGAGTTTCATTTCCTAACTTGAGTGGGCTAGCAAATTCACAACACATATATTATATATTTTGTTTTGATGAGCTAACTATAAATGGTCAATACATGGTGCCCATAATTACTCAAACCCAATATGGGTCCAACGGGTGGAAACTCAATACTTGTTCAACTTGGGTTTTATGGGAGCCCATGGTGACTAGCATATAAAGAAGTTTGAGGTTGTGGTCCCCAACACACCAAGACCAACATTTTCTCATCTTCTCCCCGTTAGGAAGATGAGAGCTCTCCCGTATTGGAACTAAGGAGGCTTGGTAGAGGAAGGCTACAAAACCTCCCGGATCGTGCTCCCAGAAGTATCGTCCGGTTGCAGATCGTCTTATGTTTTTCGCATCAAGATCCAGACGATCAACTAACACGAATCCAAGTATTCCTATTAATCTTTGATAATATGATAACATGAATTTCCGCGGGGTTACATATGTTAAAAGTAATTCTATCATATCTTTGAACCATTATCTATAGCATATCAATATCTCTTTTTATTTGAGTACTGATCAACATATATACATATTAATGCATTTTTCAACCTTTTGTAGTGTTCTAAGATTGAGAAAATACCATGAAAAGGCATAACGATAATGAGTATGTAGACGAGAACAACAGTGGAATGTAGTAAATAAAGCAACATGCGTTAACAATGGATCTATTAGGCCTTTCACACAGAGGATTGATAACACTTTATTTGCACATGTTTTTTCTGACATTTCTTGATTGTTTAGCTTGGTTATTGATCATTCATTTGCCTATTTTCCGCGGGTTTGTGCTCATTTGATATATTCATACCCTAACAAATAAAGAAAGTTTTCAGCGCAAATTTAGGGGCAATCAGAGGTCAAACGAGCTCAAACAGAGCTTAGGAGTGTGTGCTGGAAAATATGCACGGTCGTGCAATGTTTCCATAAAGTTTGCACGGTCAAAAATTCTATTTGCGCGGACGTGCAATGGCCATGCACGGTCCCTCGTCAAATTCAAGTGAAACTGTGCATTTCGGTGTGCACGGGCTGAAGGGTTCAATTGCACGATCGTGCAATCCTGCATCAGCTGCTTTTTAACCCAATTTCGGGGTTTTGAGAGGGGAATCAAGTTTTTTGGAGCAAAAAATAGAGTTCTAGAGAGAAAGGACAAAGAACAAGACGTAGGAGCTATTTGGAGCCGATTTCTCACCATTGAAGTCGGGATTTTGTCCCAAGGAGTGAAGATTGACAACCTGAAGTGGATTATACACATCTCCATAAGTATAAATTGCTTTGTATTTGGTTTCCCTCTCTCTCTCTCTCTCTCTCTCTCTCTCTCTCTCTCTCTCTCTTTATGGAGTATGAAGAACCCTACTTCTCACTTGGGTATGAAGAACCCTAGTTTCATGTGCTAGAAATCTTGGTTGTAATGACTTTTGGATGCTATATTGGTTGGTTTTAATCAATGGAAGCATGTTTTCTGGAGTCATTGAATCTTGATCATGTTCTCTTGATATTTGCTTTGATCTATGATAGATAGAATCTTATTAGGCTAAGAGAGCTTCTTAGATTGATAGTAGTCTATTGTTTGTGCAAGAGTCGATAAGTTCACTGCTTTGTATTGGAATTTATTCCAAGTAGTGGAGATCTGTGTGAATAGTCTTAGCATTATATTCCGGTGAAGGTTAGTCGCTTGTCGGGTGTTGTGAATAAGAGGGCTTGGTCAGCTTAAGAGATTCCAAGTTATTTACGGATCTTCCGGAGTTTAACCAACAGCTAAATAACCAAAGAGGATTACAACTTGGACCTACTTGAGGAGCTAGGGGGCGCATACCTGACTGACTCTTCTCTTGCTTTAAAAACCGATCAATGCTTGCTTTGCTTCTGTTATAGAAAAAGAATCACTTTCACCCAATTTTGATCGCTAGATAATAGACTTCCACGGAGTAGACAATATACCTAGGACCCGGGTTGACAAACTAAACCAAACCCACTTTACTGCAGGCTTCCGTAGTGGTTACTTGGCCATTGTGGAAGTGTTGTGTTTTTGTGAGTCAAGGATGAACCAACGTTAACACCGATGCCTTAATCTACCATTCTTCAAATTCGATCTCTTTAGTAAGCATTGCCAAGCCAGAGGACATTACTTGGTTACTAAACAAGTTAGATGTGAAGAATGAAGAGTGAGTATGGAGGACAGTGATACTCATTTATCACATGGGGGAGAGTACAAAAGAGTTAACAAGAACTTGTGTTCTCCTTTGTCACTTGGTCACGAAACAAGTCCTTCTAATCCACGTCCATCGGGAGTCGATTTCGTTGTAGGTTACCCCGTCCATCATCAAGAGCACAATATGAATATGGTTATATCAATATTACATTTTAGGCGCGTTTTAATGAATAAAGAAGTATAAAATGGCAGTGACCAAGCAACTCAGGGGGTAGGGGAAGCCATGAGCTGTTACGAGATGATTTTCTATGGAATGACGTATAAAAACCTCATCAAAATAACAAGATAACTCGAAGGAAAATAGTATAAAAGAAAGACAATAACTAAATATTTGGGTTCCAATCTTCTTATCATTAAATTAGAGAATAAGTACATATTTATTATTTATAGACATGGAAAACACCAAAATTCCTTCTCCTTCCCACCCATGGTTAGGCTCCCTTCTTTACTTTCCTACCTAAAATATGACAACTTATCCCACAAGGACACTAGAAAATAATTCCTAATCAAATACCAAAAGAAAATCCAAATCCTACTAAAACATATAGACAATAATAATATCTCAAATAATAATAAAATACAAACTTAATTGGATAAACTACTAAAAATATACGATGCTAGAAAATGTTGAATTATCACCATAGCTCGTTTCGTAATATGAGCCCCTCAAATAATTGTAGTAAGAACATCCACATCAATGAAATTGTAAAACCTATTGCATTTGTGCTCTTTAATGTCACCTTAATTTTTTTTGCAATCCAACGCACATTACTTTCATTTACCTACATCAATGAAATTAACTTGCAATTGTATATGTGGGCACAACTTATTTTTTTCAATAAAATAAAAGGTATATATTTATTATTTTATCCCTACATAAAATAAAAAAAATCCATAAATGCCAACGTGGAATTGCAAATGAAATTGAAAGAAATAGTAGCTTGCATTGTTGCAATTGAGACTTCCATCAATGCAAATAAATATGCAATTACATTTCCATTGTCATATCACTTTGCAATTGAATATAATAGTTTGATGTGGATGCTTTAAGTATATTTTAAAATTTTGTCAACAATCTTACATAAATAACCCATCGCGAATGCAATATCCCCTATCTTAGTCATGTTTCAGCCTATGGCTTTGACAAATATGAAATAAATTTCTGGCCCTTCCTCAATTTTTTTATAACCCAGAACATCAGCAACCTACATGCCACACAGAGGCGGACCCAGAGGATTTTAGGGGTGTCCGGGGAATACTATTATCCAACCCCAGGTGGTAATTTACGTATGGACAAAAAATAATATAATTGATAGTGAGGGACACCCCTGAAATTTGAAAACATGATTATCCTACTGTCATTTGTGTATAGGAATATATGTGGTAGATTGGATAATTCAAATCTAGAACACTATTCTTATTAATAAACTTAATTTTCGTTGACCTACAACTCATTTATTGTTCGATTTTGAAAAATGTAATAGTAAAATGTCATTTCCTATCTCTAATTATTTTAAAAACCTAACAATTAAACTAATTTCAAGCTACCCTTAATACGGCAAGTGTTGAAAGAGTCTTTCAGCTTTGGGTTACATCGAGAACAAGTTTACAAATCGAATATGCGATAAGTTCGTGAATGATTGTCTAGTAGGGTATATAGAGACAATTTTTTTAACACTATAGACACCAAGTGTATTCTACAATTATTTCCGAATATGAAAACAAATCATGGACTTTTTTAACCTGTACGAGTAAGGTATTTTCAAATTTACGATTTTATTTTTATTAATTATTTTTATTTAATTTATTTTTAAAAGAGGACACCCCTATGGAAAATTTATGGGTCCGCCACTGATGTCACATGAGTGATAGCGGAGCCTACTAAACTTGGGGGTAGCTGCATACTAACCATCAATGACTTTGTCCCTGTGCAGTGCCCAGCGTTGTGCTATAATCATTGGGGAGACTTCATCTCCTGTACCAAGGGTGTCTCCGAGAACATCAAGAAGGCGGTATTGGAATTCGAACCTGGGAACTTGTCACATCCCAAGCCCGAAACCCAGCTCTTTGCCAACTAGACTATCTTACCATCGACGGCCCTTCCTCAGGGCGATTTCAAAAAAAAAAAAAAGAAATCAGGGCTACTGGTCTGTGACCGTGAGTGAGGGAAATCGTGCAATTCAATATATAAGGAACGCCAGATTAGGGGAGAAAACTAAGGGTTGCGGTGGTTGGCACGTGTCGAGCAGAAAAGGAGTTGCTGAAGGATTCCTCCAGTAATATGTCGAAAGGTGGCGTCCACGGATTGGCCGAATCTGTAGGCTTTTCTTTTGCTTCAGATCAGAGTGCGACATAGTTTTTTGACAGCTGGGTTTTGGAAAAAGTGTGAGGGATTACTATTATTATTTAATTCAAGGCTATAAATACAATACAATATAATCCCCTCGCTCGGAGTTTAGTGTATCAACCGCTCCGCTGATGAGTGACTGTGTAAAGTGTGTTGTTTTGGTTGGTTAACCGGGAAAAGGTCGCCGCTGCCGCTCTTTCCCCTCTTGAACAACTCGCTCTTTTGTTGTCTTGTTATTTATAGTACCGAATTCCATACCATTATGGCCAACCCAACTGCTCATTCCAAAGCCCTCTGCTGCCACGCCACCCATCCTTTTTCTTTTAGACACTTCTAGAATCTACGACTTCATCTCATCCGTTCCAAGTGCGGCAATAGGAGGATAGGTGGAGGAGCTCAAAATAAGCAAAGGAATGTTCTCATGGTTAATAGCTACTAAACTACATTCGCATGCATTAATTAAAAATGAAATATATGTAACTATATTAAATGTCTTTCATGCATAGTACATCGACCTGTGTCTAACTCCATCGAAAGAATCTTTAATCTCTTCATCTTCCAAGTATGAATAACAGTTCATCCGAAAGAGACAACACACAACAATACTTATGTACGTATATACAAATAGGGATCACAACAAAATCCGAATCCACGGGTATCCACCCGATCCAATCTAGTTAACGCGGGTAAAATTCGTGTTGACGGGTTTTGGGTCGGATTTGGGTCTAAACCCGTTCACTATTCACCGGGTTGGGTTGGGTTTGGGTTTAGGTAAACCCGCCCCATGGGTACCCGCCCACACCCATATAATTAATTTTATCGGTATATTTAATATTCTAAACAACTAACATTATTTATGTTTGTGGAGACATGTCTAATTTTTTCTTTCTAATTTGTGTAGAATGAAGTTGATGTTATAGAGTGGAGCGTGAAGAAACTTAATTGAAAGGAAGAAGCTTTCAATTAATCATGTTATTTATCGATAATTTGTGATTTGCTTCAATTTTTTTTGAGTTTTCTAGATTGGTGTTGAACAATTTGCATAGTTAATTTGTGATTTGCTCGAATTTTCTAGAATGATGTTTTATATATGGATAATTTATATTGAGAGATTGATATTTGACTTTAATTTTGATAGGAACTTGTTATTGTAAATTTTCCGTGGGTACCCACGGGTTGGGTTTGAGTTTATCAAACCCAGTGAATTTTACCCCGGATTTTTTTTTCACGGATAAACTCACCGATCAAACCATACCACTCGTTAAATCGACGCAAGGCCGTATAAACCGGTTTGAGAACCTTGATACTAGTCCCACAACAGCCGACATTTTAACAACCACACCTTAAAAAGCTAATCCAAGACTAGATAGCCAGCAAATTACATTGACCAAAGTTAGATACGTTTGTTAATTCTGTCTTCTATAAATAGCTCTCTAGATACGTTTTATATATGTTGGTTATTATGATGTAATAATTAAGTCGATCGCTGCTTTATAATTGATTACCACTGCATGTGCATCCTATCTATAAATTCTAAAAGGTGAGGTTCATCCCATCCCATGCGCACCTCGAGGCTGGACGGAGTAGCGGCGATGGCTCACCAATCGCAGAGTCCCACGTCTGGTTTCAGGTTATACAATTTAATCACGTAACAAACAAAAAACAAAAAGAAGAACATCGGCAGGCAGTTAGCTTGGGGTTTTACTACCAGGTGTCGAGTTTTGTGACCACGAACCAAACCAACGTGCCAATATTACCCATATAACCTTCTATATATATTATACTCTTTTTTTTTTTTTTTTTGTTTCCTCGTATTATTCTAAGCAACCAGTGAAATATAAACGAAACCAAACAAATGATCAGTCTTATAACTGGCCAAATTAATTAGCAGTCACCAGTCTCTAGGCAGCAAGAATCCAAGTATTCCTTTGAAATGATCGTGCCACGTGTCCCCTAACGGCAGCATGCACGTAGCTCCTTCCCGGAGAATAATAAAAATGCCTATCTAGCTAGCTAGCTCCCACACCATGGAGACGTAGGACGTGGCAAATCCCTGAACGACTACGTGTCCCCCAAATCTAATCTCCTCCACCTGTCTGCCTTAACTGCGACACTCCGCCGAGATTTGCCAAAAATACGTACTGATCACTGATCAGCTACCTACATGATCAGTTCCGTACGCCGTTGGAACCGTAACTAACTTAACTAATTCTACCGCTCATTGGCTTTTCCTTCTTCCACGTCAGGGTTGCTATTATATTCTATTTATATTTATTTCTACAAAAGGTCGCTGTTGTGATGAGGTGGCTGCGCGTTTTAGTTAATAGTAATCAACTTTATATAAATTAACCTCACTTGGTAAACTGATCAGATTCAGATCAGCACGATATATCTTATCACATAAAAGATGTTCCTGATGAATACCATAAACAGAATTTATTATTATTATTATTATTATTATTATTATTATTATTATAAGATTAAAGAAGGGTATATGTGTGTATAGATATAGCCAAATTCTGGTATGCAAATTGCACTGCACACGTGGTGCCACGCCGAGCATACGCGTCGCTGCCGGGAAGAGCAAGATTTTAGTAGTGAAAACTGAAGGAAAGGTCAAAAAAGTAATATAATAACGGTTGGGTTGGGTATCCTTTTCCCCCCCTGTTTCCGAGTAGGAGGCAATAGAAGAAAAGGGGCTAACTCTTCCCCCCTGTCTGGTCTGTTCTGGTCATGCATCCCTGTATTGTGCGCCGCATATGTGTATGTATTAATTTGCAGTGTTAGGCACGCGGTTACTCTTTCTCACTCTAAGATTATAGATAGATTAGGAATAATCTTATATTTTCTTGTTCTTCTAGTATAGTTCTTAGTGTTTTCATGTCCTTCTAGTATTGTGGTTCTCTTACTTATTGTCCAAGTCTTGTCATATATAAACCCCTTTGTGGTTTCATAATAATACAAGTCATAAGCTACAAGTTACACACTACTATTCCTAAAACTCCTATATAGTCGGCCACGGAAACGGGTTATGAGAGATTTATCGATTGAAATGAAGATTAGAGAACACCACTAGAAACGACGGCCAAATACAGGAATCAAGCTTTTGGCTGCCGATTCTGCTGCTGATTCCACCCTTGTAAACGGTGTGGCTTTAATTCGGGAGAGTTACTCTGGCGGCAGAGTAACGACCCTCTAACAACCTCCTATTATTGGCTCCCAAGTTCCAAACCCTAGAGACCTATTTACAGGTCTTGGATTAGGGTCTCTAGGGAGAAGAACTTGTCCTTGATGCGTCATCTAGCCAATCAGAAGACTTCTTCGATGCCTCTATTACTTGAAGTTAAGTCTTGATGACTTTCCGACGAAAGCTTGGACTCTTCCTAAACGGCACCCAGAACACCGTTTTGTATCATAGGCTGCCATTTTCGAGGCCATTTTGGGCCTTGATCTTTTTCTTTGATTCTTGATCCAGTAGTCTTGATGTCTCTCATTGCTCCCAAGTGGGCGTTTAGCCTACTTTGCCCTGAAAATGCACAGAACGCTTCCAAAAGCATATCATAATAATAAAGTAGTCACTAAACACACTTTGAGCATTCACATAAAAATCCAAGGTATTATGACGATAAATCTAGGAAATCATGCACTTTTGATCATTATACGGGGGTCTAAAATAATATATTTCACGTGTCATCAAATAACCTCTCACACTTGAACTTTGTTTATCCCCAAGAAAACCTAAGTTCACAAAGTTCAGATCATTATACCTCTTAGATGACAGGTGACTTTCGATCTTAGGCACTGTATCATAAGGAACTTACAAGGTCAATCTCCCACTTAGAGACCTATGATCGTAGCAATGAAGTGTGAAACGTATTCGCAAGGACAAATTTTGTTGTCTCATGAGATTAAGTTAAGTTCTTTTCCTCAACTCGAGTTCTTCTAATGATTTGGGGCGAATCATATGTATATTGGTTAAGAATTTACATGCATCCCTAGCTACCTTGTGATAGTTTTTCCTGAGAGAGTTGAGGTGTTTTATTTTTTCATATGGTGCATGCCCAACCTTTAGAACTTTTGCGGCTTAAGTGGGTATATTTTTCCTTGCACTTTGGTCTTGGCAGCCTCATCGAGCAAGAGCAATTTCACTCCTTAGCATTTGAATAAGGGTATATGTTTAACCCCTTTCTCTCGATCGTGTGGAGGGTCAATGAAGTCAAGTAATGTCGGAAGGTTTATCTCTTCCCTTGAAAATACATATTCAAGTGGCAATCTGACTCGCTGTTACTGTCACTCTAGAAATTGGCCAAGTGTAACCACTTCCTAAAGCGTAGTATAGCGGGTTGGGTTTTAATGTCAACCCGGGTCCTAGATGTGATGACTACTCAGTGAATTCGTATTATCTAGCAATGAAACTTTAGTGAAGATCTAAACTAACAAGCAAGCAAAGTAACTAAACGGTTGGTTTCAAGTTAAGAGAGGTCACCCGGATATGGTTCCCCCTAGTCTGCAGTTAAGCTGGATTGTAATTGCCAAGTTCGATTTCTATGAAAGTTATACTGCGGAAGGTTCTCAAACAGTCTGAAGTCTCGACTAAAGGTCTTCAGACCCTCTCAATCTGAATCTCTAGCGGGCGACTAACCTCCACCGGAGTAAACAGATTGAGGCCCTAAGAACAAAACCTCCACTACCGGAGTAAAACCGGTACAGAATAGTGAGTTGGTTCCTCGACTAAAGTCACCAACTCCCTACCTTCAATCAAGGATGCTCTATCAACCTAGTCAGATATTCTCATTCTAGGTTAAAGCAGAAACAACAGGAATTTGATCAGGATTCATGCCATTCAATCATTCAAACCTCAATCGAATATAATCAATTCATAGAAACAGTACTTGGGTTCATACAATCAAACCTAACATACAGAACTAGGGTTTCCCACACCCAGATGAATGGGAGAACTACTCCATGGAGAGAGAAGCAAAAGCAGAATCAGATGCGGAAATCATACTGTGAAGATGGATTCCTGCTCCTGGACGTTGAATCGGCACTTCTCCAAGCTCAAACCAAGCTCCAATGGTGTTGAAGATCGATCTAGGGCGCTTGGAGACTCATGTTCGTCGCTTTCTCTCTCTAGGAATCGCTCTATCTCTCTAAAACTCGAATCCCCCCTCTTTTGGCTGAAAATCTGCCTAAAAAGGCATCAGTGGCCAAAGCACGGTCGAGGGCACGGCCGTGCTTTGCCTCAGCCCGCCCGTGCTTTGGCTAGGGTTAATTACACGGCCATCTTGTTGGTGAAAACACGGCCGTGCTTTTGGGAGAACACGGCCGTGCTTTGGGAAAACACGCCCGTGCTTTGTCTCGGCCCTGCCCGTGTAATCAGCTCATGTCTGCCAAACTCGGATTTGCTCTCGGCAGTAAAAGCACGGTCACAGAACACGGCCGTGTTTTGAAGGCCTCCTGCCCGTGTTTTTACTGCCGAACCTGTTCCCCTATATTCAATGCTTCGTTTCTCCCTCGTCCGGACTCCGAATCAGTCGGCGTTTGATCCCAGACGCTCGTAGTCTCGTCCTCTTTCTTTTCATGTCAAACTTGCACGATTCTTTGTCCATTAAGTGAGGTAGAAATCCATTCTTCTTCAGGTCATGCCAGAGTTTCTTCTCCCGAATCGCCAATTGATCTCTGATTGACTTGAAACTTGCGCCAATGCTTCACTTTATGTGCTAGGACCTGAAATATGACAAAGGAACACCACCTAGCGTAAAATAGGCCAAAGAAGCAATAATGCAAGCTTAAACGATCAAGGAACAAAGGGGAAAACCTGTGCAAATATCGAGTCATCACAATCCTATCTACATGTAAAAGTTTTACTTGTAATAGAGAGGAACCAATGTCATCTTGTAGGACTCCCCCACTAAAACTTGACTAGCATCTCTTCCGAAACCTGATCTTATCATCTAGGTATGAAAAACCCTAGTCGTGTATGTTAGGAATGATGGTATTATGCCATTTTCATTGATGATTGACTTTCATATATTCAATTGAGGCATTATTCAAAATTACATGAGTCCTGATCAAATTCTTGTGATTCTTGCTTTAACCTAGAACGATAGTCTCTGCACAGGTCAAAAGAGCAACCTTAATTGGAAGTAGTGAATCAAATACTTTAGTCAAGAAGTCATTTCACAGCTCTGTAATGGAGTTGAAAACCAGTAGTGAAAGTTTTGTATGATAGTGCCTCAATTAGCTTACTCCGGTGGAGGTTAGTCGCCCGTTGGGTATTCGAGCTGAGAGGGTCTGGAATTCTATAGTCGAGTGTGAGAAACATAATTATTGGGGTTTATTTGTTATTTGCGTATTATTCGGATATTGTGCTAGGGCGGGAATTATGGGGGTTTATTTGGTTAGGTTAATTATTCGGTTAGCGTACGTCCGGGCGTACGTTAGACTGCCGTACGCCCGTTTGAGTTTTACTATTTAGATCATGAATTAACCGAAGTTTTTGGCATGATACTATACCCTAACCACTAATGGATAAACCCCAGTCCCAAGTTTTCTAACCCAAATCATGAGATTCGTTTAATCTTAAAATGAAAATCAACAATAATTTCGACGAATCAGAACCGTTGATTTTCATTTCAAGATTAAATGAATATTATGCTTTGGGTTAGCGAATTGCGGACTGGGGTTCACCCATTAGGGGTTATGGTATAGTATCATGCCCCAAACTCCGGTTAATTCATTGTCTAAATAGCAAAACTCAACGGGCGTACGGTACGTTAGGGTACGCCCGGGCGTACGCTAGCCTTTGCCGATTAATTCTTTGTCTAAATAGCAAAACTCAATGGGGCGTACGGTAGGCTAGCGTACGCCCGGACGTACGCTAGCCTTTGCTATATATATATATATATATGGTGATGACTGGTGTACGTCAGGCGTATAGCATACGTCAGGTGATCTAGCCGTTAGATGTAGTTAGATGAGCTCCGGCTGATCTCAACGGTCAACTTTTATTTTTCATTAAATCCAACTTCGGGTTAGGGTTTAGAAAACCGGTGCCTGGGGTTTATCCATTAGAGGTTAGGGTATAGTATCATACCCCAAACTCAATTTAATTCATGGTCTAGATAGAGATATCTCATTAGTAGTACCTGACGTATAGTATACGCCTGACGTACACCAGTCTGACCCTATATATATATATCATGTTATGTTAGGTCAAGGGCAAGTAATAACACAGAATTGTTCCCAAACTCTCTCTCTATCTCATCCTTGGCAGAACCTCCTCTCCCCTCTCATCATCGTCAGTGCCTTCCCTTCCCTGGGAACCCGACTCTGCCTTCTCTCTCACCCAATTCCCAATTCTTTCTCACCTAAAGTCCCAATCCCTAATCCATTGCAATCCCTAAATCACACACCTAGATCCATAGTTCTGTCAGTGGTATCAGAGCCTGGCTGGTGTGCTGATTTATTGAAGAACCTCAGAAGTTGAAGATGTCGAACACAGACAAGCCTCAACAGCAGAAACAGGGCAAGGAGATCGTGACCGTGAAGGACATAACAACGAACAAGTATGACGTGATCGTCACGACGCTGGAAAGCCTAACGGAGTCCACGAAAAGGGCATCGGCGGCCTCGCGGGACTCGACCGGCGCCATGAAGGCGCTAGAAGGCCAAATCACCATCTCGATTGAGGAGATGGGCAAGACGGTGACGAAGAATCTATGCTGAGCCCTCGCAGAGACCATGAGGGAGGTGCTGATCGGCGTCCTGAAGAACAGATAGCCGGCGCCGGAGGATCGGCCGATCTCGGCGAAGGAGGCGGGCGCGGCTGAGGGAAGCACGGCGAACGGGGCCTCCGCAGGGTTGGTGTCCAAGCAGCCGGGGCCTGTTGCCGGCAGGGAGGTCGCGGCGCAGGCGGGGAGCGCGGCAGGCGGCTTGCCCGGGGCGGCGATCGCCAACCCTCCCGGGGCCGTAGTTAGTAGGGTTGTCCGGGCCACTAGGCCGAACCGGGTCAAAGCGGCCCGAACCGACCCGAACAGGGGCGACTTCCACCGGGCAGCGGCTGGAGCGGAGCGGGTGGTGGGTCCGAGCGCGATCGACCAGGTTCTGAGCCGGGCTATCCTCCATGGGGAACTCCGTGAGCTGACCCAGGGCGCAAGGGGCACATAATGGAAGTGGGGTAGGGCTCTGGAACCAAGCCTAGGCGAGAGGAAGACTATCAGCGGGAGATGGCCGACTGGACCTACTATCGGCACTATGGGTCGGGACGCCCATCACAACCATCGGACGGCGGCAGGTATGGGTACAACAACCTTCTGTATGACTATGATAATGAGCTGGTGTTCAGAGCTAAACCCCCGGTTATTGAGTTTCCGAAATTTGATGGAACGGGTGATGTTGGATTGTGGTTATATGCGGCAGAGCGGTGGTTCAAGAACCACCTGATCAGGGAAGAGATGAAGGCGCATCTGGCGTCCTTCTATTTGGAAGGGGATGCCCTCCAATAGTGGGAATGGACTGAGCGAGTGTATGCTGCAGCAGGAGCAGACATCTCCTGGCTCAGGTTTCAAGAGGAGCTCCGATACCAGTTCGGAAGAGCGGAGGGATGAGCACCAGAGCAACTTCCAAGCTAAATCAGACAGGGCCGTGGCCGAGTACCGAGCCGAGTTCCTGAAGATCGGGAATCAATGTAAGGAGATGACTGAGGAGACATTGGTGGGGCTTTGCATGGCAGGACTACGACCGGAATTGGCCACAACGGTCAAGGTCTTTGAACCTGATTATCTTCGGGCAGGGGCGGAGCTAGCTTTTAGTGCTCGGGGGGGCCGGTCGGCCGGATTTCATAATACATTACCGCAAAAGACTAAAAAAAATACTAATAATTAAAATATTTAGTTTTAAAAATCTATTTTTATACTAATTTTGTTTTATTATAACCATATAAAATATTTTTCCATTATATTTACTATAAATTAGAAAAAGAAAAAATAATGTATTTCAAGAAGCAAAAGCGGTAATTAATTAATGTAAACTACAACTTAAAAGGGAAATAAAAACTATAAAGTTAATGACTAAAGTATCTAATACCCACTTATTATAACAAAAAAGGAAGGAGAAGTTGTAGTTTATGTAAACTACCATAAAAGTAAGGGCTAATACCACTAGAAATACCAACCTTTAGCGAAAGTGTCATTTATATTATATAACTTTCGATATGTCATTTGTATACCAAATCGTGTTTTCCGTTAGTTTGACCTTTATATTTGACTGAGAAATAAGTCAATGCCTAATCAGCGCCCATATGGCTCGCTGACGTGGAATTGTTTTTAATAAAAAAATATAAAAATAAAACTAGAAGTCAAAAAGGGTTTCTTCTCTTCCCTTGGTACTTCTTCTCTCGTCGCTTTCCCTCTCGCCTTCTAGCTTCCATTCTTTGCCCCTTATTTCTTCCCCCTTCTCACTCCTCGCCCAAAATCTTCCAGCGGAAGGGGTTTGGTGTCTGATTTGTTTCTAGAGACACGAAGAGTCGGGCAAGGGGTTTGCACATTCTTCGTCGATTTGTCGCCAAACAAGATATCCCGTATCCATCGATTTCCCCTATAAGCCTGGTGAGAGGCACCTCGCCTGTTGAGAACCATGGCAGCCTCTTTCCGTACTTGGAGACATCATCTGCTCCGTTTCCTCCCATTCCTGGTTCAGCCGCTTGGAAGCGTCGTCGTTGTCATAGTAGCATTAGAAATCGACCACCATAGAGTTCGTCGTGGGGTGGCGCGTGGGCCGAGGAACACCCCCCATCTCGTGTGCACCCAAAACACTCTTTTTCCCTCTTTTCTATTAATTCGATTGGATTGGCCATAAAGAGAGTCGGGGGTTAAAGTAGGGAGTCGGTTGAGGAGAAGACGAAGAGGGTGGGACGGAAGAGGCCGCGGAGGCGGCGAAGGTAGATGAAGGAGGTCGAGTCGAGGAGGTGAGACCAGATGCGGTAGACGGCAGAGAGAGTAGGGAGGGAAGTGGAAGAGACGCGGGAGAGACATTTTGGTGGTCGGGGAGAGAAGAAGAATAGGAGAAGAGGAGGCGGCGGCAGATGCTCGGGTGGATGGTGGCGTCGATGCGGCGGAGTAAATTGGGCCGATGCTGTTTTTATTTATTTATAAGAATTTCTGTTTTTATTTAATTACAATTTTAAAATTTATTTTTTCTTACCAAAATAAAATTAATTTTTTAAATATTAATTTCTTAGGTGGCACATATGTGGACACATAAGAGCCACGTCATCAGTGGTCAAACATAGGTTGACTACTATTAGCTAGGTCAACTGTTAATTTTAACAGTCAACTGAAAATCGTGTAACACAAATGACATTTACCCCCAATAGGTTGGAATATTAATGTGATTATTGAAATTTCGTAATATAAATGGCACTTTCGTTAAAGGTTGGTATTTCTAATGGTATTAGCCCTAAAAGTAATTAACCAAAAAACAATTAACCTAGTGGGAAGCAGTTAACCAAAAAACAATTAACCTTGTGGAAAAGTGTAAAATGCTTCCCCATGGCATCGAACCCAAGACCTTTGGGTGATACAATAGCTCATCTTCCGCTGGGTTACAAGAAACTTTATGTCTTAAGATTGCACGATTTGTATTTTATATAAAACTTGTAGTTTGTACACACGATCCCGACTTATTTATACGTGACTTTCGAAATTCTCGGGGGGGGGGGGGGGGGGGGGGGGGGGGGGCCGGGGCCCCCCCGAGACATGCTGTAGCTCCGCCCCTGTCTTCGGGTGGCTTTTAAACTTGTAGGTCGCAAGGAGGAGGAGCTAGCCAATTGGAGGTCCTCCGTGGGAAGGATCCAGAAGGCCAGCGGAGGAGCGAGTAGCGGCGCTGGGGCTGGTGCGGTGTCGCCCTCACCGTCGGCTGCGACTTCGAGCCCGTTGGCCGCTGGGCTGCTTCAGGGGTTCGATTCCCGGCAAGAGTGCCACCATGCGGGTTCGTGAGATTGACCCAGGCGGAAATGGATCTGAAACGCAGGGATGACCGTTGTTTCAATTGTGATGAGAGGTATACCGTGGGACACCAATGCGCCAAGGGACATTTAATGCTGCTGGTCAGAAATTGGGAAGACGAAGGCGAGGAATTGGAGCTGGAAGCGGAAGGGGGCGAGATGAAGAAGGAGGAGAAGAAAGATCGCCCACCTTGAGGGCAAGGTGGGTTTCAAGGGGGATGGATTGAGAGAAACATAATTATTGGGGTTTATTTGTTATTTGCGTATTATTCGGATATTGTGCTAGGGCGGGAATTATGGGGGTTTATTCGGTTAGGTTAATTATTCGGGTAGCAAATGAGAAATAGTCGATTTATATATATCATATTATGTTAGGTCAAGGGCAAGCAATAACACAGAATTGTTCCCAAACTCTCTCTCTATCTCATCCTTGGCCGAACCCCCTCTCCCCTCTCATCATCGTCGGCGCCTTCCTTTCCCTGGGGAACCCGACTCTGCCTTCTCTCTCACCCAATTCCAAATTCTTTCTCAACTAAAGTCCCAATCCCTAATCCATTGCAATCCCTAAATCGCACACCTAGATCCATAGTTCTGTCATCGAGATTCCAGACTTGTCAAGAACTTTTCGTAGTATATCTGCCAATTGAAATGAACTCGAGGAATTATAATTTGAATTAAGTGCATACTAGGGTGATACATACATGGATAACCTTTCTCATACATGAAACTAGAACATTTACTGCTTTCTGTTTTTTACTTCCAATCCACTCCACTCGACTTTCACCGCTATATAATTGAATTGCACGGAGTAGCCAGTAGACATTGGACCCTAGTTGAAATTTACAATCCGAACCAATATGCATATCTAGATTACGATTACACTTTTCGTAGTTTAGTTGTGTTGGTTTTAGCGAGTCAATGGACCCTACACTAGCCTCCCTATATCACGTATCACCTTAGAGACTAGCAAGTCATAGTATGATAACTTCAAATTTGCTTTGGGGAGTGTTGCATTACTTCAAAACTTTGAGAATTTTATGCACAAATGCACACACAAAAATCTTTCCACATGCATGAATAACCATCACAATCATGGAATTAAACATAAAGCACCATTTACTAAATCCCACCTCACACTTTAAATGGGACAATATCCTCATTGGACCAAGTAATAGATAGAGAGTAGAGTAAACAAAGTTACCACAATACGAGAAGTCATCCACCCAGATCAGCTAGTTCCTTGATGTTGGTATTCAAGACAAAACAAAAATGAAAAATGGAGAGAACACGTGTGTCATCTCCTCATGTACGGATTTACCTAAGAGGTTTTCCCAACGATATTTCTTTTTAGGTGACCCTATTCCTGAGAATTTAGTGGGAAGCCATCAATGCTAGGCAACATGCAGAAGGAAAGGCCATAGTGGCATTGACATCGTGATGCCATATGAAATAATCACCCATAAGCAAGAAATACCTAGCGCTTGACCAAAAGTCAAATGTTTGATGGTGGAGATGATCATACCCTCACTTCCCGAATCGTCTCGAATGTCACAATAAAACTCTCGATCGCTTACCAAAGAACTGATAAGAACACCTCGCTTCGAAACCCATCTGAGCGTGAACTTCCTATACCAATTCATGTATCCATCTTGGTACCCCATAAGCCTCGTCTTCGGGTTACCTTGGACCACCCAATCAACTATATTCTCCCAAATTCTGATGTAGAAGTCATGCTTGCGGACCCAATCCTTTGCTTGGTGACAAAGGTCGATTCCATGAAGCTCCTTGAAGCCTTAGGGAATTTTCCTTTGCGGAATTGGTTGATCCAATCGATATTGCCTCAAGGATCGATCCGTAAGGTGTCACTCCACAATGTGCCAACAAATCAGTGGCACCTTGCACAACCACGTCTCGTGATCCTTGGGGTATCTAAGATGATGCAGCTCCAGACTTGTCGATATTGGTCCCATATCACCTACATTCATTAATAATTTGCAATTAGCACCAATTAGATTCACTCTAATGAGACATATTTTAAAAATTCATAACATTTAGCTATCATGTTTACCTGGTTCCACCAAAGCTTATCAAACTTAGCATGATAATACAATAAAGAGTGCTCAGGTTGGTGATCGTTTGTGTTTGCTCCAATACACCTTATAAGTAAATGTAAGCATATAAGAAATTTTTAAAGCGTTGGAAACTATAAGATGAGACTTGAAAGGATTCAATTTAATTAAATCTAAGCATGTAATATTTTTTCTAAAATGAGGCTATAAAATACATACTTGGAAGGGTGCAATTTAAGTAAATCTAAGCATGCAATAATTTTTCTAAATGAGGCTATAAAATACTGACTCACTCCTACTGTCACTCTAGAAAATGGCCAAGTGTAACCACTTCCTAAAGCGTAGTATAGCGGGTTTGGGTTTTAATGTCAACCCGGGTCCTAGATATGATGACTACTCAGTGAATTCGTATTATCTAGCAATGAAACTTTAGTGAAGATCTAAATTAACAAACAAGCAAAGCAACTAAACGGTTGTTTTCAGGTGAGGTCACCTGGATATGGTTCCCCCTAGACTGCAGTTAAGCCGGATTGCAATTACCAAGTTCAATTCCTATGATAGTTATACCGCGGAAGGTTCTCAAACAGTTTGAAGTCTCGACTAAAGGTCTCCAGACCCTCTCAATCTGAGTCTCTAGCGGGCGACTAACCTCCACCGGAGTAAACAGATTGAGGCCCTAACGAACCAAACCTCCACTACCGAATTGAATTCGGTACAGAATAGCGAATTGGCTCCTCGACTAAAGTCACCAATTCACTACCTTCAATTAAGGATACTCTATCAACCTAGGCAGATATTCTCATTCTAGGTTAAAGCAGAAACAACAGGAATTTGATCAGGATTCATGCCATTCAATCATTCAAACCTCAATCGAATATAATCAAATCATAGAAATAGTACTTGGATTCATACAATCAAACCTAACATACAGATCTAGGGTTTCCCATACCCAGATGAATGGGAGAACTACTCCATGGAGAAAGAAGCAAAAGCAGAATCAGATGCGGAAACCATACTGTGAAGGATGGATTTCAGCTCCTGGACGTTGATCGGCACTCCTCCAAGCTCAAGCCAAGCTCCAATGGTGATGAAGATCAAGCTAGGGCACTTGGAGACTCTTGTTCGTCGCTCTCTCTCTCTAGGAATCGCTCTGTCTCTCTAAAACTCGAATCCCCCTCTCTTTTGGCTGAAATCTGCCTAAAAGGGCATCACTGGCCAGAACACGGCCGAGGGCACGGCCGTGTTCTGCTCCAGCCCGCCCGTGCCCTCTGCCACGTGGTAAATACACGTCCACGGTCTGGGGAAAACACGGGCGTGTTTTGAAGTAGGACACGGCCGTGTTTTGAATTGACCCCGCCCGTGTTTTCCTCTTTTCTTCATTCAACTCTCGGTAGTAAAAGCACTGGCGGGCCCTTTGGTGTACACGGCCGTGTTCTTCAAGCCTCCTGCCCGTGTTTTGGTCCTAGCTCGACCAAACGACTTCCAAATGCCCCGAAACTCGTGCTTGGCCTTCCCTTCGACGCCTGGGACCTGAAATATGACAAAGTAGCACAACCCGGCGTAAAATAGGCCAAAAAACACAACTATGCCCCGCAAATGGGTAAGAAATAAGGGTATAAAAACATGCGATTACACCGTTATCAAATACATACTTGAAAGGATTCAATTTAAGTAAATCTAGGAATGTAATAATTCTTCTAAATCAACCTATAAAATACATACTGAAAAGGATTCAATTTAAGTAAATCAAGTCATGTAATAAATCTAAGCATGTGAGTAAATACAAGCATGTAAGAATTTTTAAAGCTATACAACACATACTTAAAAAATGCAAGAAGTAAATAAATGTAAAATAATTATAAAGTTTAAAATTAAAATAAACTTACATGGCACCATAGTGGGCATTTGCCACAGCGCGTAGCCACTCATCTACAACCCATAATTTTCGTGGGCCTCGAGGAGCGAACATCACAAGATTCTCTCATGACCAGAGCTGGAGGATGAACTAGCAGAGTCAGCTTGTTTCACACCCATCTTTGAGCATGTACACAGCTCTCGATAGATCGCCGCTAAAACCGGCGACCCACAGCTCTTTCTCCAGTTCTCGTCCCAGTAACCGAGCAGCAATGGTAACCACATGCAATGTACCCACCTATTCTCCTTGTTTTAAAACATGAATCCACCAACCAAGGCAATGAGGTAGACATGTGCATACAGCTCCACTTGTTCTTAGGGGGTTTGTGCGTCGGTCCGAACCTCCTATTGGATGTGATCAACTAGCCACCGGATCGATAGTTGCCCCGCAGTGAACTGTGGATGCCCCCGTCCTTGGAATGCCATCGTCGGCCGCATGTCAAAGCCCAAGCATTCCTTAATCAGGGGCCCCCAACCTTCTTCGGGAACTCTCGAGGTGCCGAAAGTGGCCTCTCCGACGATCGGCAGCCCGGTAAGGATGGCAATGTCTCTAAGAGTGATCGTAACTTCCGCCTCAGGAAAGTGGAGGGTAAGTAACTCAAGGCGCCACCTCTGACATTGCCATCAATAGATCTCTGTTAATCTCAATCCGTATGAAGTGTCTCATCATTTCCAAACACATCCTCTCTAGATACGCCCGATTTGGTCATGTCGTTCGCGCAAGCGTGAAGTCCCTCTAATGGGTGATTCCTACGAATAAAATGCTAAAATGAGCAAACTATTATTGAAAGGAAAGCAAAATACAAACTTTCAAAATATTGAAAATTAAGGTTTTAGACGGTACTCGTGCCTACCGAATTGTTGTGCCAAATTGCACCAGAGCAATGTGTTGCTTGCTCGGTTAAATACCTCACATCCCTTGGCCCTAGAATGATATAAAATCGAGGATCGTATATATCGGCACCCATTTACAAAAAACGAATAAAATCAGATTATTTCGATTACAAAACAATATATCACAAATATAAAAGCAAGTGGGTACTCTAAGAGCCTTTCGTCCATTTTTAGCGGAAGCTGGACAGAGCTTCGACGGGTTTTTAGAGGGGAGTTTGTTAGGAAATAGATCTAGGAATTTATTATATTGTGTGAGGATCGGCCTTAACGGCAAACCGGACCATAATCAAAATTCTTATAGTGGAGGAAGGGACGGAGAAAGAAATGCGAAGTGTGGTGGTGTGGTTGAAATGGGGAGGGGAGGGATGAATTTATAGGAGGAGAAGAGTGTTGAAGACAACCACAATGAGATCAATGCAGCCGTCGGATGCAGCAAAGTCATCGCTGTCGTCAGATGCAGTGTATTCACCGCGTCAAACAAAAAAGGTGAAGGTAAGGATCACTGACGTGGGACATTGTGAGGCGTCGGATTTGTGTTGAAAACTAGAATCCACGCCTCACTCCATCCAACGGGTGAGGTTCATGGGCGAGGCAATGTGGATCGATGACGTGGACGACAACAAATTCACTGTATTTGTCAAAAGCGGTGAAAACACCGTTGTCCACGTCAGCGATCCGTGTCGCCCCGCACGTTAACCACAACCGTCAGATGCGAAGAGGCATGGATTTTTGTTTTCTTCCTAAATATAACGCCTCACCGTGTTACACATAAGCGGTGACCTATTCACCTCTCTTGAAAACGCAGTGATGGTTCAAAAATAATTCACCGCCTTTGACAATGGGGTGATGTTTTCACCGCGTTAGATAAAAGCGATGAATTGTTTCACCGCCTTTGATGGCAACAATCTTGTTCAAAGATGTGTAGATTGAGAATTTTTTTTATAACTTATGTATTTTGGGAATTTTTTTCAAGAATGTGTGTATTTAGGAAAAACACGATCTTCTTCCCTATGATGATTGTCTTATCCATTTTGGTTGTTTTTCTAACTATCGCTATGGAGTAGCTCTTCAATTCACTTTGGTGTTGTGGAATCCCATTTAGTATGTTGTAATTGATTGCTTGTGAACCCTAGTTCTGATTTTTCATCTTAATTATATATTTAGTTGATTATTATTCATGGAAATTTATGGTTCTTGATCACTTCCTCAATTTGGGGCTAATTGACCTAGGTGAGAGAATATCTCCTTAGGGTTGGTTTAAAGCATTGCTAATTCAACACTTGGGGACTATCAACGTGTGTGATTAGATTTTTTGTGCCAATTACCTAAGCTGGTTGTTGGTACGCCTCTTCGGTTAGTGTAATTGAGCATGATTGGATAACCTGAACATGGAGTCCTATCTAGATTACAGCTCCCCACGTTATCTGCTAGTGCGAATGGAATTAGATGACAACATGAATCAAACTCTCCGACTTCTCGCATGAGAGAGGGATTTAATAGAAGGAAGAGAGAGACTAGTGATTCAGGCTCAATCCGAAGAAGAACAAAACAATGCAGTTAAAATTGGGATTTTAAGTAAAACCAAAAAATGAGGTAGAATTGGAATCGTAGATTAAAATCGTAAAATTTTAAGGTTCATATTAAAATAAACACTTAAAATCCTATATAGTAATAAAAATGCATATCCTGAATAACAAGCAACCACATATAACATAATTACTTCTCAAGATAAGTTTGTTTGCTAAATAAACAGAACTAAATCCATATATTTATTCTTGTACTATAGGGGAAGTAATTATGTTATATAGTGGTCACGGCCTCGAGGGCGTGACTAGATGGTCCCGGCAATGACCTGGTTGTGACCTGGCCATGATCAACTGGAACGTTGCCGACTCACTCGAAACTTCACGTTTTGACACCATCTTTAAGCTCCGAGATTGTGGCCTCCTTCAAAAGACCGTGATCGTGATTGTTGTATCACATACATGATCTTTTTCGCGGTCAAAACGCACCACGTTCGTGATTCGCGTGTCAAAACTTTTTGCCTTCTTCTTGGTCGCCTGGTGAGGTTCGCGGCCATTGTTCTCTTCAGGCCGCGAACATGGTCCCCGCCTAGTGGTCACGACCATGACGTGTGGGCATGACATTTTCCTTTTCTTGCCCTTTTTGCTCCTATGCTTCCCAATCCTATTCGGATGAACTCCAATTGATCCCCGATCAATCCCAAATGCATATAAGACCTATAATTTTATCATAAACACTAGAAAAAGCATAAAATACGACAAAGTGAGGTTTATTCCCCTATGAAAACCTTCATATCAAGAATACCTATGCCAAAATGCATGTTTTGCAAATAGGAACGAAAATAGGCATGAATAACTTGATATGTGGCCTAGACATGGTGATTTAACATGCAAAAGCTTTAAGAATAAAGGCTAAATAACGCCTATTTTAGGTGTTATCAAACTCCCCCACACTAAAGCGTTTGTTTGTCCCCAAGCAAACTTAACTCAAACTTGTACAATTTGCAAGATAAATCACATTGCATGCATAATGTATCATCGATAGAGGGTCAACTAGCAACTTTCGAGGTCGACCAGACACAAAAATTCTACTCTCTACGTGAAAACACACTCCCAAATGGGGACCTGGCCACTAAAGAGGTCTAGACATCAAAGGTGTGCACCGGGAGATTTCTCAAAAACGATTAAAGCCATTGACTCTAGAAGGCGCTCTTTATTCTTTCTTTCAAAGTAGGAGTTGTCATTTATCGTTCTCCTTTTTCAACGTTGACGTGCATTGCACCAAACTTTTTGCAAGAAAGAATCTATCCTCATGACCAAGAGCGGATGGATCATTGCCATCCTTATCAAGGTCACATGTGGGGAAGTTGAGGGGCGGATTCGTCTAAGATCGAGCACCACTTCCCAGCCTTCACTACACATTGGGTTGCCACACATGTTGGGCCTCTTGAATCGTTAAAAGGTACTTTGTACCTTGCCATACGATTTCGTGAGGAGGAGAAGTATTTGGGGGATGGTAAGTATTGAAAGATGGTCGGGACACGGTAAAGCTATCTGATCCCCAAACACATCCTCAAATGGCACTTCGAACCGAGAGAAAAACCCTTTAACGGTTTATCTCAAACACTATGCTTGATTGCCTCTCTCGTGAGAACCTCTTTTTCAAAAAAAATTTCAAAATTGTGCACATTTTTGCAAACATTTTGAGTCCAAAAGTAAGTAGAGAACCCCGCACACATGTCCTAACCTAGATAGGGGACAATATCAACACATTCAAGGAAGAAATCATTGGCTAAATTCCTCACTTCCAACATCCTCCGTAGCGCTAGACTATCCTCCCTATCATGCATAACATCACAATTATCTAGCAATTCAAAGCACATTGAATAGGGAGAATGCATAAGGAGCCAACTTGGAGCCCTTAAATTTGAAAAAAATTGGGCATGCATACAAGGCTCCAAGTGCTCAAATCATGCTAAATCATCATCCAGAATCACTCTAAATCATACTCTCTAGATCAAGCATTCAAACATTTATAGCATAAGAGAGCTCAATCGATAATAACATTTCACATAAATATTTATGCACAACCCCCCCCCCCACCACACACGCACTTAATGAACACGGGTAAAGAATAGGGGAACGAAGTTACCGGTTAGACGAAGTCGAGTGTTTGTAGGGTGGAAGGATAGGCTAGGTAGATTCGATCCCTGAGAAACATCCACAAAAAAGGAGCTAAAAAGAAGATTTTCATCACATCCACACAAAGTGAAATCAAACAAGTACTAATTATATAAGTAAGAAGTTTTACTAAGTACTTAAAATAAAAAGCACACACATAAGAGAGGAAGAACAAAATAAACAACTAATCCACCACAAACACGTATTTTATCAAGCATACTAAGTATTTAAATAGAAAAAGATATAATAGTAAAATATCGGCTCCTAGATGCCATATTGTCTTTGATGTACAGTTGGAGCATATGGTAGTTGCACATCAGAGGATCTTTCTTTCAAGGATGGTCCATCATAGTTCGTAGTCGCCTCCACTGGTTTCTTTGTTGTGGGTGCTCCTCGATTTGAGGTTATGGTTCTTCTCTTGGAAATTTTGGTTCTGCTCATCATGGGCGGTTCTGGTTTCTTCGTTGTTGAGGGCTAAGAGGGCTATCACTCTCACTCTCAGTTGGATCGCCACCAAAATAGAAAAATTACAAAACATGTTCAAACAAACCATTAGGCAACTCACTTGATAAATTAAACAACAAAATACATCCTTAGGTTCACTCTTTACAGCCCCACACTTAAGTGTTACAATGTAGAAACTAGAGGTGCATATGTAGAAATGCATTGTTAATGACTAGGGTCGAGGTCTAGATGCATGAACACAAGGGCACCATGTCTTTCAAGAGGTTTCTAAACCCCAGCCGAAGGCTAGAATCAACTTATTAGACAACAACCAAAGCTTGAACTCTTTGCACAAAAAGCGTATCAAAGCACAAAATTAAAAGTGAGCCAAAACTTCAAACTCAAGGATCATGCATCAAAGATTCAATCTTAAGTCATAAACACACTCCTAAGAGTCTATCTTAATCAAACAAGTTCAATTGAAAAGCAATGGATCAAGAAAACAAGTTCTATGTGGTTTTGGCATTTCATCGAGCACTTGGTGGGCGGTCGACTCGTCCTGAATATCATAATAAAAATCCCGACTAAGATCCAAGTATAAACCTTAGCCAAGTGCAATATAGGATAAGTATGTTTTAAAAGTCAAACCCGGTCTGGTCCATGTACCCCTACTTCAACTGTTTGAAACATTATCTAGCAATCGAGTTTTGGTTGAAACTATGAACTAAATTCAAAGCAATTGGAAAATGTAAATGGTTTTGAACACTAATTGAGAAGGCTTCACCCGGGTGTTGCTCCCCCTAGCTAGTAATCACGATTTGTTGGAACGAATGCAAACGTGTGGTAAAATCAGGTGTAAACTGTAGGGAAGCGTAAAAGTGAATAAACTTCACTCTCTCGGTCACTAGGCCAAAGGATATCAAATCAGGCTACCAAAGTAGCTCTCTTGGCCAATCAACTAAGGGTTGCTTAGGCTTCTCCCTCAAAACGTAGTCCGGACGACCAAAATTCAACCTACCCAAGGTGCTAGCACATTGTAAGAGGTTTGCCCTAATTCGACGTAAGTAGGTAACACAATTTGGCCAAAGAATTCTTGCTTTTAAAAGCCTCTTAGCAAGAAGGGGATTTCCCTCTAACTAGGTCAAATTGGCATAAGAGTTGGAAATGGAAAAACACAACACAACCTTCATGAAAATACCTCAATACTTGTATTAAAACCCAACCACACACAAGTAATTCAATCCATACAAAAATTCACATAATTCTAGCTAGGGTTTACAAACACCCAAGTGAAAGAAAGGACTACTCCATGCTAAAAAGTGGGATTACACAAAGAAGAAGATAAGAGACCATCATGAGAAGGTTGTCTCCAACCGGTCTTTGTGCACCCTTGTAGGGAAAGAAAGAGGAGGCACGTACTCAGCCACCGGTGGTGACGTTGGCAACGCCTTCTTAGCCTCTCCACCCGCTCCTTCCGAGAGTTCTTGATCAATAACCTTTGGTGGGGCTTTTCTTCTTCAATTACCTCCTTAGCAACAACATCCGGAGTTACCTTCCCGCTCCTCAAGATAATTGCATTGCAATCGGCATTTTGATCCTTGGGGTTGGCAATAGTTTGGGAAGGTAGATCTCCCCTAGGTCTTTCGGCGAGGATCCCAACAAGATTGCCAATTTGAGTCTCGAAATTTTGAAGAATTTCTTGATGGCTCCTTAGACCCGCCTCAAATGAAGTAAAATTGTGTGTTTCCACATCCATGAATTGTTTAATCTTCTCGAATGTCTATGAGCTTGTACTCACAAAGGTGGTAACTAGGTCTTCAAGTTTTGAAAACTTGTCGAGTTGTTGTTGTTGGTACTCTTGACCATCTTCCGGATGGAATGTTTGTTGTTGGAAGTTCAAGCCTAGGAATTGGGGCCTTTTCTGGACGAAAGGAGGCCTTGGTTGATATTTCCCCATCGTTCCTTGGAAACTGGGGGGGTCTTGAATTGCTCGGGGAAGACCATGTGAAGTTTGGATGGTTTCGCCACCCCGGGTTGTAATTGTTACTATAGGGGTTGTTGTTGCTAACCCTAGCATTTGAAATAAAGCTTACTTGTTCTTCCGTGGTGCTTGCTTGCTTCCTTCATCAATTGGCATTCCCAATCTTGGGGTTGGTACTTGAACACCAATCACATGCCATCACCGGCTTCTTTCGTTGCATCTTATCCTCAAAAACTGCAGTTATCATTTGATCGATCTTTGCGGCAAGCGGAGGACTCGCTTTCGTGGAGTGTCATCCTCCCTCGACACCCCTTCTACCACGTCTCTTCAAGACCCAATCATACACCTTTGTCGCGATATCTTCAAGCAAAGTGGTCATCTTGGGTGGAGTCTTGTTCATCAAGTTCCCTTGACATAGAGAGTCAACGAGAATCTTGTCTTCTTGGATAAGACCGTCATAGAAGGTTTCGATCCAAAACCGCTCTCCAAACCCGTGGTGTGGGAATTGAAGGAAAAGTCAGAGTACCTCTCCCATGCATCCCTCAATGTCTCATCTTCCTCTTAAGCGAAGTGGGTGATCTTCTTGCACCACTCTGCCGTCTTGGAAGGAGGACGATATCGGACCATGAAATGGTTGAGAAAGTCATCCCATGAGATAATCGAGAGGGGTGGTCTATTATTGAGACACCGGAGCTCCTTTGATTCGGGTATAATTGTACTCATTTTACCCCCATTTTCTTAGATATTTTAGGCATTTTTACTCTGTGAGGTCCGGTTTTACGCTAGGTTGTGCTTGTTTTTAGTATGTTTCAGATCCTAGAAGGTGAAATCAACCCATGGAACGAGAGTTGGACGAAGAGGAGAGAAAATCGATCAAAAGGGAGCAAACAATAGCAGTTCACAGTGAAGGCCAGAAGTTCACGATAAGCCAGACTGTGAAAACAAGGCATGTGCAATGAAGAAGGTGGAGTCCATGAGGGTTTCATCCATCTTGCGGGCATTCAACAGTTCATGGCCAGTCGATTGTGATAATCAGCTCCAGATCCTTGGTTCCTCATTGATCTGGACCTCGGTTCCTCATGGAGCTGATTATCACGGTCGAGTGAACGTGATGTCCTAAATCCCGCGAGATGGAATAAACCTCTCTGGACTCCACGCACTTCATGCCACGCGCCTTGTCCTCACGGTTAGTGACTCACTCCTACTGTCACTCTAGAAAATGGCCAAGTGTAACCACTTCCTAAAGCGTAGTATAGCGGGTTTGGGTTTTATTGTCAACCCGGGTCCTAGATGTGATGACTACTCGGTGAATTCTCGTTATCTAGCAGTGAACTGTTAGTGCAAACTCAAGCAAACAAAACACAAGGCAAGTAAACGTTTGTCGTCAAGTCAAGAGAGGTCACCCGGATATGGTTCCCCCTAGACTGCAGTTAAGTCGGATTGCAATTTACCAAGTTCAGTTTTCATGAAAGTTATACTGCGGAAGGTTCTTAATTAGCCTGAAGTCTCGACTAAAGCTCTCCAGACCCTCTCAATCTGAGTCTCTAGCGGGCGACTAACCTCCACCGGAGTAAACAGATTGAGGCCCTAACGAACCAAACCTCCACTACCAAATGGAATTCGGTACAAAATAGCGAATTGGCTCCTCGACTAAAGTCACCAATTCGCTACCTTCGATTAAGGATACTCTATCAACCTAGGCAGATATTCTCATTCTAGGTCAAAGCAGAAACAACAGGAATTTGATCAGGATTCAAGTCATTCAATCATTCAAACCTCAATCGAATATAATCAATTCACAAACTCTGTACTTGGGTTCATACAATCAGGCCTAGCATACAATTCTAGGGTTCCCCATACCCAGATGAATGGGGAAACTACTCCATAGAGAAAGAAGCAAAAGCAGATTCAGACGCGGAAATCATACTGTGAAGACGGATTTCTGCTCCTGGACGGTTAATCGGCACTTCTCCAAGCTCAAGCCGGGCTCCAATGGTGTTGAAGATCAAGCTATGGTACTTGGGAACTCTGGTTCGTCGCTTTCTCTCTCTAGGAATCGGTTTCTCTCTCAAAAACTCGGAACCCTTCAATGTTGGCCTTCTTCTTCTTCCTTTTATCAGCTGCCTGGTCACGATACCCGGTCGAAATACCCGGTCGGGTATTTTGGGTTTCGACCGGGTATTTACAAAACTCGCCATTTCATTTAAGAGAAAATCCCCGGTCACTCTCCATAATCCCCGACCGGGGATTTTAGCCATTTTGCCCGGGCCCCCCTCTGTTTCTCACGGGGCGCCCAAAGGAAAAATACCCGACCGGGTATTTCCAGTCATGGCCGGGTATTTTCATGCATCAGCCGCCTCCGACACAACTTCGCTCCTTTCGACCCAGAACTTGTTTCTCCGCCTCGATTCCAACGCCGGGACCTGAAATATGACATAAACACACACCCTAGCGTGAAATCGGCTTAAAACACTAGAATTCACAACTCAAACGGCTTCAGAAAAGGGGTGAAAACATGTGTAAATATCGGTCTATCAAACTCCCCCACACTTAACCGTTTGCTTGTCCCCAAGCAAACCTAACTCAAACCAATGTAGCTCTCCATACCTCTTTAGCGACAAACAACCTCGATCGTAGGTAGAGGACTTCCTAGATCATTTAGCAACTTACGAGGTCAACCGACGCACAAGTCATCTCATAGCTTCTTCGGCGAGAGCACTAGTCTCGAGTCGGCATCATGGCAAATAGTGAACAGAGGACAAATGAATCATGGATGAAGAGACTCTCAAAAACAAAGATCATGGACTCACATTAATTCAAGGTGCTCGATTTTCTTTTTGAAGATGGTTGGAACCCTTTTCTTTCTTCTTTTTGCTTATTTTTCTGTTTTTTTTCTTTTTTCACGGGTTCCAACCTGTTTCTGCAGAAAACGGGGGCTCCCACCTAGCAAAGGTTTTGCAGGAGCCCGGCTCTTACCGGCCATGCCAGGAGCGGGTGTCTCGAGCCTCGTGCGGGGGAAAGACGTGTAAGGGGGCTGGAGGTAGTAGGTGGAAATTGGGAACGGATTCCCGTCTCCCCTTACACCCTTACGCCCTATTCGCACGGGAGACGTTAATTTTAAGCACATTTCGAGCACCTGTTACTTTCAAAACATGATACAAGAGTCCATGACAGGCAGAGAGTCCACAACACCACACAATTCAAGGGTCCTAAGATCACTAATTCACTCAATCAACCAACACAATATGAAGAAGAAATGAGACTTCTTAAATGCATCAACATCCTCCATAGTGCTACACTACCTCCCTAGGTTGCAAATCACTACAGAGACTCTCAATTCAAAGCATACTGAGCAGGCAATGCAAGGAACACGTACTTGGAGCCCTCAAATTTAAAAATTTGGACAGTGGACTAGGCTCCAAGCGCACAAACAGAGCTAATGCAGTCAAAAGATAAACATCCCCCCCACACTTAAGATCGACATTGCCCTCAATGGAGAAGAGGGAAGGAAAAGGGAACGATGTTACCGGTGTGCACAGACTGCAGGAGACTGGAAATGGACCAGTCGGCATGAAACGAACTGGAGAGAGGACCAGTCGGGAACACAGGCAGAGCTAAAAGAAACCAAAAAGCTCAAACACATACGTTAGGTCCAATGGTCAGCCCAATAGTACATCCTCCAAAATAAAGGAAAACAAACCAAAACCAAACCGGTTTACAATCCGACTCAAAATACAAGAAAGAAAGTCAAACCGTGGTGGGGTTTCCTCCCCACAAGCGCTTCTTTACCGTCTTTTAGCTGGACGCCCATGGTGGATACTCAGCGGGGTGCAGGAACAGGTACCTCCAAGAGCGGATCCACATCACTCTTGAGGTACAGCTTCAGGTGGTGACCGTGCACCCGACGGTTGCAACCACCAGCAGTGGTCAGCTCGAGCTGGCCATCCGGCAAGATGCAGGCGAGTGAGTACCCGGATGGCCAGGGTGGTCGTGGTGCCGGGGGTGGGACCAGCTCATAGTGGTCTCCACCTTTCTTCCGAGTAGGCCTAGGCACCTGCTGCTTCGGCCGCCACTCCTCTTTGAGCTTTTTATTCGGTGGTGAGGCTGGAGGGAGCGGCGGCGAAGGAGAGAGAGGGGGATCCTGCAAAATGGAAGATGCAGACGGATACACGACAGGCTCGTGTATCTGGTCAGAAATAGCATGCACAGGTGTGACAGCAATCATAGCACAGTGATCAAACTCAGTCACAAAAAGTAGCCTGTTCATTCCCAGCACGCATGATCAGTTTACCATCATGCACATCAATAAGTGCCTTGGCGGTGGCAAGAAATGGTCACCCTAAAATCAAAGGCACATCCACATCATCATTTATATCCAGAATAACAAAATCAACAGGATATGTGAATGCACCCACTTTAACAAGCAGATCCTCTATGATACCCCTAGGATGCACAACGGATCGGTCAGCTAGTTGAATGCTCATCCTAGTAGGACTAAGTTCACCTAGGTCTAGCTTTTTGAACAATTTGTATGGCATGACATTAATGCTAGCGCCTAGGTCCGCCAAGGACTTCCCTATATGCATGCTGCCAATAGTAAGAGGGATAGTAAAACTCCCTGGATCCTTGCGCTTTTCGGGCAGCTTGTTCTGCAGGACAGCAGAACACTCCTCGCTCAGCAGCACTGTTGAGAGATCCCCAAGTTTCTTCTTGTTGGTGCAGAGATCTTTCATGAACTTTGCGTACTTGGGCATCTTCGACAGTGCCTCCACAAAAGGTACGCTGATGTTGAGCTGCTTCAACATTGCCATAAACCTGGCAAACTCAGTCTCCAGCTTGTCTTTCTGTAGGCGAGTGGGGAAGGGAAGCTGGGGTACATGCTCCTTAACCACTGGTTGTGGCTTGGGAGCAGGGGCTTCCTTCTCCACCCGCACTTCTGCATCATCGACTGGAAGTGCTGAAACAGGTAGTGATTCCTCCTGCCTGGTCGGGGTAGGATCAGCCGATGTGAGCCTGCCACTCCTGGTGAAGATGGCATCCAGCTGCTCGGGCGGCTCCCGTGGATTGGGGATGGTGGTGGCAGGTAGAGTCCCCGGGGCCCGGGCAGTAAGTTGGCGCGCTAGGGCACCGACTTGGTGCTGTAAATCTTGCAGAATGGCACCCTGGTTCCTCTGTCCTGCCTCCAGAGAGGCTATGCTCTGGTCCACCCTCGTGAAATTTGCCTGGCTGGTGGTCATGAATGCCGCCAAAATATTCTTCAGATCGGTCATCTGGTTATCGGGAGCTGGGGCTGCTGCTGGCTCGGCATACTGTCGCTGGGGCTGCTGAAATGGCTGCTCCTGCCTGGGCTGGTAGGGCTGCTGCTGTGGTGGTGGCCCCTGCCTAGCCTGGAAGGGCTGCCTCTGCTGAAAACCACCCGCTGGTGCTGGGAACCCAGGGGGTTTGGTGTTGTTGCTTCCCCAGGAGAAGTTGGGATGCTGGCGCCATCCTTCATTGTAGGTGTTGCTGTATGGGTCCAGGCACCGAGCATTGGCGATGAAGTCCACCTGTTCTTGGGGAGTAGAGGACTCCCTCATAGCTTGACAGTCCTCCACCCGGTGATTCGGGCTCTCACACCACTGACACTGAGCTACTGGAGGCGTAGCGACACCTCGACCCGGAAGGAGGCTGTTGGGCTGCTTCAATGTCTGCACCAACTCAGCCACCTGCTGCTCTAAACCGGACCTGGCCTCCACAGCGTGCACACCACGGTCCCGGGTCTGTCTGCCTTGGCTGCTCTGCCCCCAAGAATGATCTCGGGCAGCCAAGGTACTGATCATCTGGTTCAGCTCGGGTGGAGTCTTAGTAAGGATATCCCCTCCTGGGCATAGAGACTCGATCACCCTCTGGTTGTCTGGGGTGAGGGCACTGTAGAAGTTCCCCACTGTGAAAGCATCACTGAAGCCATGATGGGGACACTGCGAGAAGTATCTCATGTACCGCTCCCATGCATCACGAAGGGACTCATCTGGCTCTTGGCGGAAGTGAGTGATCTCCCGCTGAATCTCTTTGGTCTTCGATGCCGGATAGTACCTGTGCACAAACTTGTCAGCCAGATCGTCCCAAGAAGTGATGGACAATGGGGGCTGGGTCTCCAACCACCTCTTAGCATTCCCCGCCAGAGAATGGGGGAAGAGGTGAAGGCGGATTGCGTCATCCGTAACATCGTTCAGCTTAAACCCGTTTGTCAGCAGCAGAAAACGGGAAAGATGTGCCCGGGCCTCCTCATCCTTCAAGCCATGGAACTGGATAGAGGATGTAATGAGTTGAATCCAGCATGGCTTGATCTCGAAGTTGTTTGCAGGAATGGGCGGATAGAGGATGACCGGGCGGATGTCAGCAATCCGTGGAGTATAGTAGTAGTCCAAGGTGGGACCCGGTGGTGGTGGATGATGATGGGCCCCAGCTCCCTGGGGATTTGGGTCGTTCCCCAGGATCTGGTTCTGAGGAGGTGGGTTCTGATCGCCTTCCATCTCGTACTCGTCATAGGATTCGCTGCTCAATTGGCCGTCTCTGCGCTCCACCGTAGCCAGTCTAGCTCGCTGTTGTCTCCGAAGTTTCTTGCAGGTGCGCTCAATCTCAGGATTCAACGGCAGTAAACCTCCCGACTAGCTACGGGTCATGCACTATCTGCACACAATCAAGCAATGCAAACCCGTGAAGGCACAAGTAGGAAAGAACAAACACTCAATGCGAAAATGAAAATGCTAAAGTAACAGAAATCACTTTTCTTCAACAACCTAGCCGTCCCCGGCAACGGCGCCAAAAACTTGACTCACTCCTACTGTCACTCTAGAAAATGGCGAAGTGTAACCACTTCCTAAAGCGTAGTATAGCGGGTTTGGGTTTTATTGTCAACCCGGGTCCTAGATGTGATGACTACTCGGTGAATTCTCGTTATCTAGCAATGAACTTTTAGTGCAAACTCAAGCAAACAAAACACAAGGCAAGTAAACGTTTGTTGTCAAGTCAAGAGAGGTCACCCGGATATGGTTCCCCCTAGACTGCAGTTAAGTCGGATTGCAATTTACCAAGTTCAGTTTTCATGAAAGTTATACTGCGGAAGGTTCTTGATTAGCCTGAAGTCTCGACTAAAGGTCTCCAGACCCTCTCAATCTGAGTCTCTAGCGGGCGACTAACCTCCACCGGAGTAAACAGATTGAGGCCCTAACGAACCAAACCTCCACTACCGAATGGAATTCGGTACAGAATAGCGAATTGGCTCCTCGACTAAAGTCACCAATTCGCTACCTTCGATTAAGGATACTCTATCAACCTAGGCAGATATTCTCATTCTAGGTCAAAGGAGAAACAACAGGAATTTGATCAGGATTCAAGTCATTCAATCATTCAAACCTCAATCGAATATAATCAATTCACAAACTCTGTACTTGGGTTCATACAATCAGGCCTAGCATACAATTCTAGGGTTCCCCATACCCAGATGAATGGGGAAACTACTCCATAGAGAAAGAAGCAAAAGCATATTCAGACGCGGAAATCATACTGTGAAGACGGATTTCTGCTCCTGGACGGTTAATCGACACTTCTCCAAGCTCAAGCCGGGCTCCAATGGTGTTGAAGATCAAGCTATGGCACTTGGGAACTCTGGTTCGTCGCTTTCTCTCTCTAGGAATCGGTTTCTCTCTCAAAAACTCGGAACCCTTCAATGTTGGCCTTCTTCTTCCTTTTATCAGTTGCCTGGTCACGATACCCGGTCGAAATACCCGGTCGGGTATTTTGGGTTTCGACCGGGTATTTACAAAACTCGTCGTTTCATTTAAGAGAAAATCCCCGGTCACTCTCCATAATCCCCGACCGGGGATTTTAGCCATTTTGCCCGGGCCCCCCTCTGTTTCTCACGGGGCGCCCAAAGGAAAAATACCCGGCCGGGTATTTCCAGTCATGGCCGGGTATTTTCATGAATCAGCCGCCTCCGACACAACTTCGCTCCTTTCGACCCAGAACTTGTTTCTCCGCCTCGATTCCAACGCCGGGACCTGAAATATGACATAAACACACACCCTAGCGTGAAATCGGCTTAAAACACTAGAATCCACAACTCAAACGGCTTCAGAAAAGGGGTGAAAACATGTGTAAATATCGGTCTATCAGTTTGGCTGACTGTGAAGACCTCCACCGTGAACTCCTACGATTGCTCCCTTTTGATATGTTTTCGCCCCCTTTCGTCCAAATTTCGTTCCTGAGGTCGATTTCACCTACTAGGATATGAAACATACTAAAACAAGCACAACCTAGCGTAAAAACCGAACCTCACAGAGTGAAAATGCCTCAAGCATCTAAGGAAAATGAGGGTAAAATGTGGTCTTGAGTCTCCACCCACAAGACCTCTCATGTCCTTCATCCTTCTTCTCTTGGCCCCATACTACGTAGTGCAATATCGATTGACTTCCATTGCATCCACGATGGTTTGGCTTAGGCTTGGCAAGAGCCTCAAATGGGTCCTTCTTCCAAAATTCATGGAGGTCTGGCGGAAAGCTATCGTAGTACTTGTAACTTGTAAATGCTTCATCGACCTCGGCCTCGTCCTCATCTTGGACACATCTTGCTCCTTCTACTTAAACCTCAACCTCCCTTCCTTCTTCCTTAATGTGTTCTTCCCCTTGGGAACAATCAAGATCTTTCTCTTCTTTGACGCTCATTTCCTCTTCCACAATCTGGTCCACCTCTAAAAGACTGGATTGCTCATTGTCATCTCGGGAGTTCTCCGAGATGATTTCTTTTTTTGCTCCATAAGTCCTCTTTGCTAGCCTCTCCGACCTCCTTTTTCTCTTCTAATTATAGGAGACGACCGCGAGCAAGTTGTGCACGTACTTGCTGAACAAGTTCTCATAGCTTCTCAGTTTTTCGGAGGGTATCTTCTATTGTCTGTAGTAAGGATGAGTTGATAGGGGTGGTAGTTGAGGATTCCACATAGGTGAACACTTTGGTATCCCGGGTGAATCGCTCCACCTAAAGCTCCAATTCGCTTCGGCTGTGAAAGACCTTCGTGGTATTGGGAAGCTTCTTGAAGTACCGAATGGTATCATTGTTCTTCTTGGAAGGGGGATAGATATTAGAATCCAAACCCTTGACTTCCACCATCATGATTGTTCCATGAAGCTTTGGGGTAACCATCTTCGGGCATTGGAGGATACCCCCACACTTCTGTGAAGTCAAAAGGATCCATGATTCAAAAGCTACTAGAACAAAAACACTAACAAGGAAATCAAAACAAAAACAAACAACCCCTCAAGGAGAAAGGTGGGTGAAAATTAGGGATGGCAACAAAACCCGAACCCACGGATACCCACCCGATCCAACTCGGTCAACGCAGGTAAAATCCGTGTTGACGGGTTTTGGGCCGGGTTCTATTCACCGGGTTGAGTTTGGGTTTAGGAAAACCCGCCCCATGGGTACCCGCCCACACACATATAATTACTTCCCGATATATTTAATATTCTAAATAATATATCTTCCTTAAACAACTAATATTCTTTATGCTTGTGGAGACATGAATAATTTGTTCTTTCTAATTGTTTAGAATGAAGTTGATATTATGGAGTGGAGAGTGAAGAAAATTAGTTGACGAGGATGAAACTTTCAATTAATCTTGTCGTTTATAGATGTTTATCTTTAATTTTGAACAATTTGTATTGATCATTTGCGGTTTTCTTGTATGCTCTAGATTAGTGTTTTTTGTATGAATCATTTGTATGAGAAAATTGATGTTAAACTTTTATTTTGAAAGAAACTTGTTATTGTAAATTTTTTACCACAAAAACCCACGGGTACCCATGAACCCGCGGATACCCAGCGGGTTGGGTTGGGTTTGAGTTTTTCAAACCCAACGGGTTTTACCCCGGATTTTTTTGGCAGATAAACCCATGGGTTTGAGTTTGGGTTAGACAAAACCCGCCCCAACCCGACCCATTGCCATCCCTAGTGAAAATAAATGAAAACACAAAAATAAAAACAAAACAACACCAAAAACTTGATGCTACACAAAACACGATAATACAAAAAAATGATTAAATTAGTAGTTCTCGGCTTTTCTGAAAAACTTAAGATTCCCTGGCAATTCTGACAAAAACTTGATTGCTTGCATGATCGAGCTTTAAATTTATCAGTCGAATCACACTCTCTATTCAATCCTAACTAAGCCAAGCATAACCTAGCTAGGGTTGTAGTAAAGTGGCTCTGTCATATTCCAAGGGAACCCTAAACTTACTATTACTTCAGTCCAAAATATTATCTAATTGAATAAAGAGTTGGTGAAGAATCTAACCTCACCTACTCCTAAACAAACAACCAAGTGGTTGAGAGATCACTAGAGATAAGACGCTAACCTAGGGTCAAATCCTCCTAGCTATGGTTGTCATGTAGGGTTAAGAGCATATGGTGAGTGAGCTCTTTTTCGTGGGCCTTTGTGATTATCCACACTCCTTTGAGTACGCCCTACCTACCCCATTAACACCTCAGCATAGGCTCAAGTATCTGGGGCTTTAAGAACCTAGCTCCTTTCAATGCGTACTACCCAACATCGACACCGAGGTTTCATCCCGGGTTCCATCTAGGAAGGCTTTTTTGTGGTCGTGGTTCAGTCGTCTGGACCACCACCAGACCCTATTCACTTATCTAACCCTAATTTGCCAGATGGTGCATAAACGTCTAACCCTAAAACTCCGTACCCATCGTAGAAGCTCAAGTAGGCTAGTAGAGAAGATTAGGGTGACTTACCCAAGCACAATTAAGGCTAAATGAAGTAATGAAATCAACTAGATAAACACATTCATATGAAACCCATATATACACAACCTATAAACTAGGGTTCATCTTTCCCAAATAGCCATTAGAGATTCAAGTCAGAGAGAGAGAGAGAGAGAGAGAGAACACAAACTAGAAGAGAGGGAGTGATGGAATCAATCTTCTTCACCTTGCTTGCACCTTCTTCTTGATCCTTGGGTGGATTGGATATTCAATGAATCTCTCCCAAGGTGTTTACCTCTCTAAAACACTCAAAAAACCTAACTTTCTCATTCTAGGTTAGCTCTCCCTTGTCAAGTGCAGAAGAGGGAGTATTTATAGGCTTCTGGTAGTGGCATGGCCAAGAGGGCGTGACTCGATGGTCACGGCCGTGACCTGCCCGTGGGCAGCTGGAATGTTTCAGACTCGCCCGAAACGTCATGTTTTGACAGCGTCTTTAAGCTCCAAAATCGTGGTCTCCTTCACAAGATCGCGACCGTGATCTTTGTTTCACGGGCGTGATCTTTTTTGCGGTCAAAATGCACCAAGCCCGCGATTCGGATGTCAAAACTTTATGCCTGGTTCTTGGTCTCTTGCTGAGGTTTGTGACCACTGTTCACGGTCGTGATCTTCATACCACGAATATGGTTACCGCCTAGTGGTCACGTCCGTGACGTGTGGCTTTTCTCCCATTTTTGCTCCTATGCTCCCTAATCTTGTTCGGATGAACTCCAATGATTCTCGATCAATCCCAAATATATATAGAACTGGATTTTCATCACAAACACTGGAAAAGGCATAAAATACGACAAAGTGGGGTCGATTCCCATATGAAAACTTTCATATCAAGAATACCTAAGCCAAAATGCATGTTTTTCACATAGGAATGAAAATAGGCATGAATAACTTGATATGTGGCCTAGAGACAGTGATTTAACATGCAAATGCCTTAAAAATAAGGGCTAAATAATTCTCATTTTAGGTGTTATCAACGACCCTTGGTGTGCTTTAAATGCATCGGTTGCATAATCAACTTCCCATCGTGTTATGGCCAATAGGCTTCATTCTACAAAGGGTTGAAACTGCACGAGTACGAGTTCTTGATCGCCTAGGTGGTGTAGTAAGGACTCACAAGACTGCAAGAGTTGATGGATAGTGATTTAGCTATTGCCATTGCTTGGTAACAAGGCACTCTTGTGTTCTGAAATTTAAGGCAGGTACACTCCCCGATGCGACTTTCAACGCGTAGGGTTACAGTCTAACGATTGTGCCCACGTCTGCCTCCACCCATATACCTATTTTGACTGCAATTACACCTTACCGACATTTGAAAAGGACAACTGACTCGCTAAAACACAACTCTTAATAATGGCCAAGTGTAACCAATGAAAGGGACTGCAGTATAGTGGCACAAGTAATAAATATCGAATCCATAGGTCTCTAGAGTTGAGAATTTCTACTATGCTATATAGTATTGGTGCTTTAATGTACAACTTAAAGTTGTACCATAACATGAAATGTATAAGTTTAGATTGTACCATAAAAGAATTTGTACCATTATGTTATGGTACTACTTTACAACTTGAAGTTGTACCATCACATAAAGGTACAAGTTCAAGTTGTACCATAAAAGAATTTGTACAAACAGTATAGGTATAATCTAAAGTTGTACCATAACGTTAAATGTACAATTTCAAGTTGTAACATAAACATAGGCGGAGGCAGGGGTGTTTGCCCTTGTCCCGGGGCAGGGGTAATTTTTGGGAGGGAAAAAAATAATCCCACATATATTTGTACAAATCGAATTAAACACTTATAAGTAACATAAGGATATTTTAACATTACAACATAACTCATTACTTGTTCATTAATTCACAAAAAATAATTAAATTATTGGTTTTATTCATGACACTATCATTTCACAACAGCTCGTTAGGTATTATCACGATATTATGGTGTAAACAATGAATGTATTTTATATTTCTTTCATAATATGAAAACTTGTCCTGGTTATTTATGAAATAATAATTGTATTAGTTAGTTTTGTGTTTATCTGTGAATGAATTATTTAGATATTATTAATTTTAATTATATTTATAAAATATTATATATATTCTGAATAAAGGACAGGGGTAGTTTGAAATCCTGCCTCCGCCATTGACCATAAAAGCAAAAACCTATAGCACCAATACTATATAGCATTGTAAAATTCCTCCTCTAGAGTTACTATTACTCAGCTTCAGTTCATTATCTGGCAAACCAAATTAAGATAGAAGAACTATAACTACCCTAGCATACTACCGTTAAAGTTAATCTAATTACAGGTTGAAAACTCACGTAGGTAGGATTACCCCTAGCTCCTCAATCAGGTCCAAGTGGTAATTTCCTTTGGTTGCTTTACTGTTGATTAAATTACGGAATCCGACATGGCAGCAATTAGGTCTTCATATGCATCCAACCGACGAAAGGCGGCTGTAGATGACTTTGGGGCCTCTTCCCCTGCATGAAGAGGAGGAATGGGTGCTCGTAGATCATGGAAAGTGTTGGTTAGATCCATGACACAAAACACAGGGAGAGAGATATAAGTGTTGTTGGAGAACAGAAAACCATAAAGTTCCAACAAATAAAAAAAATTCAAAGGATATTCATTAACAAATTCTATGATGAAATTCCAAAAATAGTCTAAAAATTTTAGTTTCACAAATATAATTTTCTATTTTGCTCCATTGGGCGCCGTGCTAGTTATTCCCAACTTGTTTTAGGGGACAGCTAAAATTTCTTGAAAATAACTTTAAATGATTTTCTTATTTTTTTGGGGACAACTTTACATATTTGTCCCTTATACCACTTAAACTCATATTTGCTGAGACAAACTACAATGGCATCCCCCAAAGTTTGTCCCCTATGCTTCCTAGTTTTGTAGTGCCAATTTCCTATAGAAACTTGGTCATTACAGTAGCATATGTAAGGTCTACATCCTAGTTATTAAAACTTGGGATAGACATAATCATGTTCATGCACATCATTGAGGTAAGGATGGCCTTGTTGCATTTGGTGGCACGGTACAGGATAAAATATCAAGGGGCAGCAAAAAATTATGATGTTCATTGCGAGGGAGAGAGAAATGAGTAACGAGCCAGTGAGTAATCGGAAGGGGATAAGGGAGAATAGATGCATATGTTGTCCCTCCAGTGAGCGCCTTGCTGTCTTACTTGGAGGCATACATTCGCTCATGTTTCAGGGCTAAAAACAAACTTGTTCGCTCAGGAAGGCGGAAGAAAATAGGAAACAGTAGCAAGAGAACTGCCTTTGACAATGTTCTAGTAAAAAAGTCGAACGGCAAGCGGGCATAAATGAGAGGTATTTTTGGTGTTGCTCAAAGAAACCCTCCAATCAAGATTGGTAACAAGTTCGCATACCTGAAAAGGAAGATAGAAAGATAAATTAAACTCATACTTGCAGAGAATGTGGACCTCTTTTGCATACGAGCGAAACTTATTAAGATCGTCAAGATTATTGCAATACGTGCAGTCTACTTTAATAAACTTGTGGTGTGGTTTATGAGACTTTTTGTGTGCTTTAAGAAAATTGTGGTCTACTTTATGTAACTGTATTATAGAGTGAGGCAACTAGTATACCATGCCTCTCAATTTGGATGAAGTGTTGGTCGAAGACGGCAATGAAAAAATAGCATGGAAAGTGCAAGATAAATAGAGCGTGCGAATCAAAATTACCTGAATCAATTTCAAAGGATAGTTGGGCGTGTGAATCCAAATTATTTGAATCAGATTTAGAATCGATTGAAATTGGAATTGATTGGCAGTATTGATTTGGGGCAATTGGTTGTTAGAATGGAGGAGGAGGAGGAGAGGTCAGAGATTGAGAGAGATGGGAGATAGAAACAAAGAGAAAGAGCACGGGAGACAGAGAACAGTTGGTGGTAGGATAGGAGGAGAAAAGGTTTGTTCTTAGTTGTTATTAGGGTTGGGTGAGTCCATGATAGGGTCTGTCAGCTTATCTTTGGTTCAATGAAATGTGTGAACTGGCCCACTGGACAAAGTGGACTAGAATGTAACTTTTATAAGTTATGAGGGTATCGTAATTTAATTTTAAATCAATAACTCATATTAACAAAAAAATCTAACCAGAAATAATGCTACCTGTTGAGATAGAGAGTAGGTTAGAGCTTGCCTGATGTACAATATTCTCCTGTTTTTACCTGGAGCATGATAGATGCCACAAACATACACAATCAAAGTTTCTAGCCACTTATATATGAAGGAAAACACAAAGACATTGAAATGGCATCAGGAAAGCGTAACTTCTAAAAAAAAGTCGCCTTATGTCCATTTTGGCATCTGTGGTGCCAAAAAAGTGCCTCTTTCTTCCTCTAATATTTTTGGAGAAATTCCAAGCTATGAATGTAGAGGAACCCCTTTATAAAGTTGTATCTCATATGGAGTTCAATAGGATCTATTTATAGACTTGGAAAGTATGTTTCCTTAGAGTTTACTACGGATAAATAATCTTTTGGAGCCTACCACCTCCACACATAAATCGAGTTTTCAATTCCTTCAAAGTTTTGGTATGTTTCTACGCGGTAAACCGTTTACCGGCTTACCGTTTGTCACCCCTAGTAGTAAACCGTTTATCGGCGGTATCGACAGTCGAGGGTCAAATGGGGAAGCTCGGTTTACCGGCTCCAGTGTCGGTAAATACCGACGGTAATTCGGTAATACCGATACCGGACTAGTTAAGGCATTAACATATAACATATACTTCATTATTCACAAATATTACATACATGAATGGAAGTAAGTAAATTAGGCATCAAAAATATTATAAATAAGAGTTAATAATAAATTATTAATTACAAAAATGAAGAAAAAAACTTAGAAAAATAAAATATTACAACATCACCCCACTGCTTAGAAATTCGGTTCGGTAATTTTCCGGTTAACTGAACCGAAAAACCGTTCGCAACTACTCCTTACGGTAAGTCGGTAAAACCGGTTTGTAACCGTTTACCGGTAACTGATATTGGTAATCGATTCTCACTTACCCACACTCGACATACCGAAAAATGGTAAAATCGCTAACCGGTTTACCGATTACCGACCGAATACCCCCTAAATTCTACCCCTATTGGGTCTCCATTACCTCTTATGAGACATGTTTTGTTGTACCAATCTATTTTTTTTTTATCTAGTACAAGATTTGTAAACCACTAATGTGGTTAGGTTCTCTTGGTTAATTTATTGCTACCTTTAAATTGCTAGTAAATCGCTACCTAAGATCGAAGTTAAATGTCATTATTTGTATTTAGCGAGTTACATGATTGTGAGTAGTCTTTGCTCAGGGAAAAGAAAAAACTAAAATGTGGGGTAATTTGGTGACACTTGAAAACTATCTTTTATCATAGGCTTTTCTTAGCAATATTCCCACCATTTTTGCATTTTTTGCCATTTCACTTTAACTTTTGCGTCCTATTTGTCCTCGATGCATGTTATAGCTAGATTCAATGAGTATCTTTATACTTTTGATGGCCACTAGGATAATTATATCGATGTTTCAGTCCTGGATATACTGGATGATGATTGCACAATCGGAGCATAAGTGATACCTACATACGAGGAGGCAATATGATTTGTATTTCGCAGGACTGTTAAATTTAATTTTGTAGGTATCAATATGTAATTAGCAACATTAGCTAAAAGGGTTTTTCCCTATATAGGGTTCTGTCGAGCCTCCTTATACACTTAACGAGTATAGTAAAACTTCAAGAAGAGCACAACCTCTTTTGTGGATTAATCCTGTTCATCAGGAATACCATGTCGAATCTCGTGTGTTCTTTACTGCGTTATTAATTCTTTAGAAGGACATCTAGAAATGTCCCTACTTTAGACAAGTATTGGTGATTCAAGATTTTTCAAGGTTTTTCAAGAATATAAAGCATGGTAAAGGCTGGTAATGAGTTAGGGGTGTGAAATGGTTTGATCAACACTGGATCACATATCAAATCAAATATAATGCGGTTCGGTCATTAGTCTCCTGAATTTTATACTACTGAAGAATAATGGAATGAAACCATATTTAAACTAGATAAAAAATAATGATGGTTCGGTTCTTGATTCTAAGATTTTTATTATTATTGAACTGCGCTTCTCATGGTTTGATCTTATCTGTCCTACACAGGTGCACACCCCTAGTAACGGGTTGTCCAAAAAAATCATCGAACTATATAAAAAATAGATATCATTTTGTAAATGGTGTTCATTTTGAACAACTTTTTTCAAAATCCACATTAAAAAGATATACAAGGCGATTAAAAAAATAGTAAATTTAGAAAGTCCTTAAATCACACCCCTCATATTTGGTCCTGCAAAAAATCAGGAGACCACATCTGATTATCGGGTCCGGATCCCATCAGTAACCATCAGGTGAGTAACCCCATGCATAACCCAATAAGAATCCGCCACATCAGCGCCACCTTCTCTCTCCTCGAAAAACCTTTAATTTTCCTTTCCTAAATCTTAAACGGACGATTTCTCACTCGTTTTAACTCGAAATTTAATTTTTTTGCACAGTTAGATCAGATTAATTGTGCTCTTCAAAATGATATCCACTTTGATATTTTTTTGGAACAAAAAAAATTTGCCAGTTATTACCAGTCTATACCATATGGTATTGACTGGTATTAAATAACAACATACCATATGGTATGAAAAATACCACCCCGTACTAGGATGGTATAGTATGGTATGAAGTTGGTAACGAGAAGCATGAAATTTTTCACCCAGAAAATTTTGAAATCCAATAGATCATGATTAAATCGTTCCTTCTGTACAAAAATTTGTGAAAAATACTAAACAACGAAGGAGATACCATATGGTATGGAGTTGGTAACGAGAGGTATGAAATTATTTTCTCAAAAAAAATTGAAAATTAATATCATTTTGTAGAGCACAACGAACTCGTTCCATCCGTGCAAAAAAAAAATATATTGAAACCGAGTTAGAATGAAAAAGATGTGATCCATTCAAGAAAACTAGGGAAAATAAATTATTTTAATTCTCAACCCTTAGATCTGCAGCCACTTAAAAGTAAGGGTCCAAATTTGGTTACTCATAGTTACTCACCCTATCTTAAGCCCTGATTATCACAAATTTATAATAAAGAAATATACTCCCTATCCCATACCTAATTAATTATCACTAGAGATGGCAATGAAGCATGTTTGGAGCGGATTTCTCTGTACTATCCCTTATCCATTTCCAAATACATAAACCCATTCCCGCCCCAAACTCCCGCGGGGATAGGATTTGCAACTCCATCCACATATCTGCAATTTTGGGAGTACTCGTGAATGATAAGTCTCCCCGTATATCCAATATTACTATACTAACAATTCAACATATAGACATTCAATTACATGTAAAATTCATAACAAATTAAGGACATAAAGTGGTGGATACTCGATAAAGCCTTAGTTATCGCCCAACTATCACAGTTCAAGTCAGCCCGCTCATTCAAATTTACCCGCTCAACTAGCCCGTAAACCGAGCTTAAATAATAATTTTATCCAAATAACTAACAATACACCACATGATTCTTGTTTGTTTCGTTCAAAGTCTTCTAGCTTTAAATAATTAAACGAGGTCAAACAAAGAGAGCCTCCATATTCTAAATATTTTCAAGTTTCCACAGCAAGTAATGGCTTTTCCTTTTCCCGGGAACCCCACATGGCCACATCGTACCTTCCATAAAAAGGCACAAGGTCTCAGGCAACAAATCAAGATCCTCCTTCATTCCTTCCTTTTGCCCTCGCCAGCCATGGACTGCTGCTCCTACTCCCAAACCCTTTGTTTCCCTTCACCAATCCTCGCCACTACTACTCTACTCTTCCTCACACTCTCCTCCATCCTCATCCTCCTCCAACGCCGCCGCCGCCGCGAATCAAACACCTCCGCCGGCGCATCCCCACCGCCTCCTCCAGGACCGACAAAGCTGCCCATAATCGGCAACCTCCACCAGCTCGCCGGCAGCTCCCTCCCGCACTACCGACTCCGCGACCTCTCCACCCAATACGGCAGCGTAATGGGCCTCCAGCTGGGCCAGGTCCCTTACGTGGTCATCTCATCCGCCGAATCCGCAAAACAGGTCATGAAGGCCCACGACGCGGTTTTGGCCCAGCGGCCCGCGATCCTCTCCGCGGGGATCATCAGCTACGATTTCTCCGGCATCGGCTTCGCCCCTCACGGCGCCTACTGGCGCCAGATGCGCAAGATCAGCGTCCAGGAGCTGTTCAGCGCGAGGCGGGTCGGGTCGTTCCGGTCGGTCCGCGAGGAAGAGTCTGTTAACAAAGATAGGAGGCAAACTGACAGCTTTATTCCATAGTGCTGAAAGAATATAAATACACCTCAGAGTTGCCTACAAACTTGGCAACTGCCTGACTTTAACGTTGAGCTAAATCAGCTAACAACTAAACCTCTAAGCTGCAATCAAGGAACTAATCAACTGCTTGCTAACAATGCGCAGCAGGACTTTATTTGACCAAAAACAAACTAATGAACAGAATGATCCAAACGGTGCACTTTGATAACGGTGTTCTTTGATTAATCAAAACGCTGCACTTCAGTCTCCAAGCAAAACGCTGCACTTCAATCTTCAAGCTTCAAATTCAATCTTCGCGCCTCTTCACTTCAACATCCTCCCCTGAACTGAAGCATCTCCTGCCAGCTTCAGTTCACTTCCTCAAGCTCAGCTCCATCATACATTCCAAGTCTATTTCGTAGCAGCTGGAAAGTCTCAAGCTTTAATGGCTTGGTCATGATATCAGCCACCTGATCAGAGGTTCCACAATGCTCTAACTCCACAATACCATCCTTTGCAAGCTCCCTTAGAAAATGAAAGCGTACATCAATGTGTTTGCTTCTGCCATGCATTACAGGGTTCTTTGATAGTTTGATTGTAGAGCTGTTGTCACACATAATCCTTGTTGCTCCTTCGACACTTTTCTTCCAATTCATCTGCTCTAGTACTCTTCGAAGCCAAACACATTGAGCAGCACATGAGGAGGCAGCCACAAATTCTGCTTCTGTTGTCGACAGAGTGACGACTGGTTGCTTCTTGGAGGACCAAGAGATGGCTCCCCCTGCAAGAAAAAAGACATAACCACTGGTGCTTTTCCTGTCGTCCAAATCGCCTGCATAATCACTATCTGTATAGCCCAATAGAGAATCAACTTCATCAAATTTCTTATACAGAATTCCATGATTCATCGTGCCTTTGAGGTATCTTAAGATCCTCTTTGCTGCCAGCATGTGCAATCTGGTAGGTGATTCCATAAACCTGCTTAGCAAGCAAACTGAGTACATAATGTCAGGCCTGGTGGCTGTGACATACAGCAAGCTTCCAATAAGCTGTTTGTACTCAGTAGCATCTGCCTTGATCCCATCTCCAGCCTTAGTCAACTTAGTTCCACTTACCATAGGACTGTGAGTTAAATTGCAATCAGCAAGATGAAACCTCTCCAGCACTTCCTTGATATACTTGGACTGGTTAATGAAAATGCCAGGGTTAGATTGATTTACCTCAACCCCAAGAAAGTACTTCATCCTTCCAAGATCTGTCATCTCGAATTCAGACTTCATGGACTGCTTGAACTCTTCAAGCATGACTGAGCTGCTGCTGGTGTACATCAGATCATCAACATATAGTGAAACCAGCAGGATATCAGCTCCAGATCTTTTAATGAACAAGGTATGTTCATAGTCACACCTTTCAAACCCATTCTTCAGAAAATAAGCTTCAATTCTGCTGTACCATGCTCTTGGGGCCTGCTTCAATCCATAGAGTGCCTTCTGAAGCTTGTATACCTTGTTTTCCTCCCCAGGAACCACAAATCCTTGTGGTTGCTCAATGTAAACTTCCTCAGTGAGTTCACCATGTAGAAAGGCACTCTTAACATCTAGCTGGAAGACTGTTAAGCCATGATAAGCAGCTAATGCTAAGAATGTTCTAATGGTGTCCCACCTAGCCACAGGTGCAAACACCTCTGTGTAATCGATTCCATACTTCTGAGCATAGCCCTTTGCCACTAATCTTGCCTTAAATTTGTCCACAGAACCATCCTCCTTGAGTTTGGTTCTATAGACCCATTTGACACCAATTGGGGTCACTCCTGCAGGCTTGTCTGTGAGAATCCAGGTATGATTTTTCTTTATAGACTCAATTTCCTTCTTCATAGCCTCTCTCCATATCTCTTCCTGTACAGCCTGCTCGAAAGTTTGAGGATCACTGGTAGTTGCCACCATCACTAGCCAATCAGCATCTGTATAAGTGCAATCATAGATGCTTAAGTAACCTGGAGGTTTTCTGGTTCTGGATCCCAGATCACCTCCTGCTGGCAGTCCCAGTGCATCCATAGGAGTTGTGTCTTCCTCTCCACTGTCATCTTGCAACTCAGGAGATGACTCATTGGCTGCAGCAGTACTAGCAGGTGTGAGAGGGGTAGCAGGAGCAGCATCAACCAACTCATCATTTTCAGCAAAATCTTCTTCTTCTTCTTCTGAGTCATACCAGGGATTATCATCTCCTTCCCATCTTAAACTTGTTGGAGCAGGTTGTTCATTAGATTGCCACACCCAACCTTCTTGTTCATCAAAAAACACATCTCTGCTAGTGATGACTTTTTGTGTAGCAGGATTATACAGTTTATAAGCTTTGGACTCCTTAGAAACTCCAAGAAAATGACACTTGATGCTCTTATTATCAAGTTTTTTCCTCAGATGATCATGCACATGCACATAGGCTGTGCAACCAAACACTTTTAGATGATCTACTGAAGGTGGTTTACCTGTCCAGAGTTCCTGTGGAGTTTTGCCACCATTGGCTGAAGTTGGACTTCTGTTGAGAATGTGGGTTGTCCAATCCACAGCTTCAGGCCAAAACGAGGCAGGTACCTTGGTGTCCTCCAGTGAGCATCTAACCATATTCATGATGGTTCTATTTTTCCTTTCAGCTATGCCATTTTGCTGAGGAGTCAAGGCTGCTGTTAACTGTCTTCTGATGCCAGCTTCTTCACAAACTTCTTTAAACTCAGTGAGCATGAATTCTCCTCCCCTATCAGTTCTTAAACATGTAATGAACTTCCCAGTTTCCTTTTCTACTTGTGCTTTGAATTTTTTGAACCATGCAAGAGCTTCTGACTTGGCCACCAGAAAATAAATCCAAAGCTTTCTACTGTAGTCATCAGTAAGAGTCAAAATATACCTTTTCCCTCCATTTGAAACCGGGGTGATAGGTCCACATAAATCAGCATGAACAAGCTGCAAGGGTTGAGTTGCTCTCCAAGCTCCTTTCTTTGGAAATTTGATCCTGTGTTGTTTGCCAATCATGCAAGTGCCACATACTCCCAATTCTCCAGTCAGTTGTGGAAGACCTTGAACTCCTCCTGTCTTCTGCAGATGCTTCAAGGCTTTAATGCTGAGATGACCAAACCTTCTGTGCCATAGGTTTAGGGCTGAATTCTGAGCAACATTGGTCTGCAGACAGTTCAGATCCTTTTTTATGTTGTTGCTGTGCTCAGATTCCAACACAAACATCCTGTTTGTCTTCATAGTGGTCTGCAGTAACAATCCTTTTGACTCCTGGAAAATTTTGCAAACTCCACTCTTGAACACAAACGTCAGATTCCTTTCTTGAAGCTGACCAACACTGAGTAGGTTGGTTTTCAAACCAGGCACATAAAACACATTTTGCACAGTTAGAGGAACCTTGTCAACCACCAATCTGATGCTGCCTTTTCCCAAAACCTCCAGCTTGTGACCATTGCCGAGTTTCACCTCACATTTGAAGCCTGTATCAAGCTCCAGAAACCATGTTTTATCACCACTCATGTGATTACTACAGCCACTGTCCAAAAACCACCATCCTTCAGACTTCTGCATCTGATTAGCTTCCAGTAAAGCCATCAGAGTCTGCTCAGACTCTTCTTCATCCACATAAGCCATCAATAAAACATCATCCTTCATATCAGAATGAGAGGAACCATAATTTGAATAATGAACCTGCTGCTGATTGTTCCATTCAGGACATTCAGCTCTGAAATGTCCCATCTTGTGACATTTAAAACACTCCACCATATCACGATTCCAGGTCCTTCCACCTCTTCCTCTTCCTCTTCCCTGATATCCTCCTCTGCCTTGTCCCCTTCCTCTTCCACCATACTCATGAGTCACCTTTAGAGCCTGATCTTCCTCGGATGAGTGCCTAGAAAATTTCTGCTCATGAACAAGCAGAGAACTCTGCAAGGCATCTACTGACAGTTCTGATATATCCTTAGATTCCTCTATAGAGCATACAATATAATTGAACTTTTCTGTTAGGGTTCTAAGGATCTTCTCAACAACCTTCTCATCAGTCATTGACTCACCACAGTTCCTCATTGAGTTTGCTATGACCATCACTCGGCCAAAGTAGTCTGTAACAGACTCTCCTTCCTTCATTTCCAAGATTTCAAAGCTCCTTCTGAGAGCTTGCAGCTGTGCCTTCTGCACTCTTGCATTCCCTTGATATCTGATCTTCATAGAGTCCCACAATTGCTTAGCTGTAGACTTCTGTGTGATAGTCTTCAGAATAGTCTTGTCAATAGAACTAAAAAGATAGTTCTTAGCCTTCAGATCCTTGAGCCTTAAGTCATCCAGGGTCTTCATTTGTGCTGCACTCAACTCTTCTCTTGCATCAGGTTCCTGGAAACCATTTTGCACAACACTCCAGTACTCTTTTGAACGAAGCAGATTTTCCATCAGCAGGCTCCAATGGTCATAATCCCCATCAAACTTGGGAAGACCAACCTGGGCAAAGCTGCTGTCACTCATTTCTGCTTAACCACACTCAGATATGAATCACTCACCCAATAATGATTTCCTCACGATTCTCTCGTGTTTCCCACACCCAGATAACTTCAGATTTCACACCTCAACTCACAAATCTCTCTACACTCACAGAACAGTTTCGTTTGGTTACAGTTTGCACTTGTGCTCTGATACCACTTTGTTAACAAAGATAGGAGGCAAACTGACAGCTTTATTCCATAGTGCTGAAAGAATATAAATACACCTCAGAGTTGCCTACAAACTTGGCAACTGCCTGACTTTAACGTTGAGCTAAATCAGCTAACAACTAAACCTCTAAGCTGCAATCAAGGAACTAATCAACTGCTTGCTAACAATGCGCAGCAGGACTTTATTTGACCAAAAACAAACTAATGAACAGAATGATCCAAACGGTGCACTTTGATAACGGTGTTCTTTGATTAATCAAAACGCTGCACTTCAGTCTCCAAGCAAAACGCTGCACTTCAATCTTCAAGCTTCAAATTCAATCTTCGCGCCTCTTCACTTCAACAGAGTCGGCCAATGCGGTGGACCGGATCCACGCCGCGGCCGGGCGGGTGCTCAATTTCAGCAAGTTGGCCTGCTCCGTCACTAATGGGATCGTCGCCAGGGTCACTTTCGGGAAGAAATACAGCGGCCAGGAGGAATTCATTCCCCTGATTGAGGAGATTACGAAGGTGGTGGGAGGGTTTAATGTGGCGGATCTTTTCCCTGCCCTCAAATTCCTTCCGGCAGCCACTGGGATGAGGAGGAATCTATTGAAGCTGAGAAATGAAGCTAGTAGGCTGCTGGAGGCTATCATTGATGACCATAGAAGCTGCAGGGGATCGAGGACAGGGGAAGATTCCGGCGGCGGCGGCGGCGGCGGTGATGAGGTGGATGATTTGGTCGATGTTCTTCTGAAGCTTCAGGCTAATGGCGAGCTCGACTTCCCTCTAACGGATGACAACATCAAGGCCGTCATTATGGTGAAGTTTCAATCTTTTTTTTCCCCCTCTCTCGTAATAAGAACATTCAAACTAGGACGTTTTCTATGGAGTGACAAACTAATTTAATCTCGTTTCTAACTAGTAACTTTTAATTGTTTGTCAAAAAAATTAAGGACATTTTCACGGCGGGGAGCGACACTTCGTCCACGACTATGAACTGGGCAATGTCAGAAATGATCAAGAATCCAAGAACTCTTCGAGAAGCACAAGCAGAGGTAAGAAGAGTCTTCGGACCAAAGGGTGACGTGGATGAGAGCTTGCTTCACGAGCTACACTATTTGAAGTTGGTGACGAAGGAAGCGTTGAGGCTACATACCCCTGCACCATTACTGGTCCCAAGGGAGTCCATGGAAGATTGTGAGATCGGTGGGTTTCATGTGAAAGCAAAGAGCAATGTGATTGTGAACGCATGGGCGATAAGCAGAGACCCCAAGTACTGGAACGATCCTGAGGAGTTCCGTCCAGAGAGATTCATTGACAGTTCAGTTGATTTCAAGGGATCAAATTTTGAATTCCTGCCCTTTGGTGCTGGGAGGAGGATGTGTCCAGGGCTAGTGATGGGGATGGCGAATGTTGACCTGCCATTGGCCAAGTTTTTATACCACTTTGACTGGAAACTAGCTGCTGGTATGAAGTATGAAGATTTGGATATGGATGAGTCGTTTGGGGGCACAAGTACCAGAAAAAATAATCTTATGTTGATTCCGATTCCGTACCACCACGATAATCATGCTCTTAAGTAGAATTCGTGGACTAGGAAAATAAAGCGCATATGGGGATATATATAGTTCAATTTAGTGTTATTGGAGAATTTGTCAAAAGGAGTAACTTGTACAAGTTGAAGTTTTTCATTTTTAAACATCGTAAACATCTTCTTGATGGTGCATGAGACTGAAACAAGGAACCATTCAAATTGTGATTGCCATTTTAATAGTAGTCTTGCAAGAGAAGTTTTTCAAACGTCTTGGATTGAAGCTATCACATCAAACATGGGTTGTGAATTTCGTTGTGTAAAAATCAAAAGAAACGAAAACGAGAAAGAGCACGAGACCGATTTTACGTAGTTTCTCCGATCAATGAAATCGAGACTAGTCCACGGAGAGGTTGAAGCTCTCGAGTTCTTTTATTACTTCGGCTTCTTTTCTCTTAGGGTTTTTGGCTGTCCCTTGCAGCCTATTTATACAAAACTAACACATCTTTACTCCATCTACGTAAACAACAAGGAGAAAAGGAAAATTACGGAAGTGATCCCTATATTTTAATACACTGTCCATAGGAATCACAACACTCCCCCTCAAGCGAAGGAGTGAATATCAAGAAGTCCAAACTTGACGAAGAGATGGTGAAACTGGTCCACACTTAATCCCTTCGTGAAGAGATTGGTCAGCTGGTCGGAAGTCGCAATCTTTGCAGGGGCAATGTCACGCAACTGAACCCGCTCACGAACGAAATAGCAGTCCATCTTGACATGTTTGGTGCGCTCATGAAACACCGGATTAGACGGAATGTGAAGTGCGGCCTGATTGTCGCAGAACAGAGGAGTCAGAGCTGAATGATGAACACCAAGATCACAAAGTAACCACCGGCGCGATATTCAGACTCAGCAAAGGATCCCGCCACAACTGTCTGCTTCTTCGTACGCCAGGAAATGGGAGAAGCACCCAACATAACAAAGTACCCAGTTGTGGACCGACGTGGATCAGCATCACAGTACGCAGTCAAAGTGAGAGAAGTGGATGTGGGAAAGAACAAACCACGACCTGGAGCGGACTTGAGGTACCGCAGAGCTCGAACGGTAACATCTTCATGTGCCTTAGTGGGCGCCTGCATGGCCTGACTAAGTAGATTCACAGCATAGGTAATGTATGGACAAATCACAGTGAGGTATAGCAGGCGACCAACGAGGCGCTGGTAAGAGCCAGATCAGCAGCCAGTGGTGAAGGAAGGCGACCAAGTTGATGTTGCTGCTCGATAGGCGTGAGCAAGGCTTGGCGGCTTCTAAACCACCATCAGGAAGAATGTCAAGGAGATACTTGCGTTGATTAAGAACCAGACATTTAGGGGAACAAGCCACTTCAATCCCGAGAAAATACATGAGATGACCGAGATCCTTAATAGTAAAACGAGAGTGAAGAAACTCCTTAACCTGAGAAATGAAACCCAAATCTGTGCCTGCTAGTATCACATCGTCCACATAGATGAGGACGAAAAACCAAAATATCACCTCGCTGATAAGTAAAAAGTGCATGATCAGCTCGACTCTGGACAAAATGGAACTCCAGTAATGACTGGGTGAATTTTTGGTACCAGTTCCTGAAAGCCTATTTTAAACCATAAATAGACTTACGGAGACGACAGACACGTTGCTCCCCCAGTCGAGCAAAACCCTGCGGGATCTTCATATAAACTTCCTCATGCAGATCACCATGCAATAAGGCATTGTTTACGTCTAACTTATGTATATGCCAGCCTCGAGCAACTGCTACAGCCAGGAGACAACATACTGTGACAAGCTTAGTTACCGGAGCAAAGGTGTCATGATAGTCTATACCCTCAACCTGAGTATAACCTTTTGCTACCAAGCGTGCCTTATAGCGCTCAATAGACCCATCTGGATGAAACTTTACCTTGTACACCCACTTGCAATCAATAGCTTTCTTCCCAGGAGGAAGAAAAACGATGGTCCGCGTACCATTTTCGTCTAGCGCATCAAACTCGCGTTGCATTGCTTCCCGCCAGTGCTGATACTGGACAACCTGGAAATAATATGAAGGCTCGTAAGCCGCGCTGACCGCAACGACATAAGCATGATGAGCAACGGACAATCGATGATAGGTGACATAATCGTCAAGAGGATAATTAACATTCGCGGAATGGGCTGCTCCCGGAAGCTGAACATCATACCCCCTTAATCGAGTAGATGGAAACTTCTAACGATTGCTGCGACGAACTGGTACAGGAGCTAAAGGAGAAGAAGATTCGGCAGTGGGTATAGTGGCATCCTCTGTAGTGTGCTCATGGGAGCTGTCAGAAGAGAAAGAGGAGCTTGGGGAAGACTCGGGCTCGGCAGTGCTGTCAACTGGATGCACATAATGCACCGCCTGCTGCTTGTTTTCGTGGAGAACGACTGGAGGCATGTAGGATGTATAAGATACTCGTCTTTGTCGTGATAGATGGGTGACGGCAAGTTTCCGAAGCTTGGCGCCGAAACAACAGCGGGAGTGAGTGATGTCCCAGCGTCTATGTCGCGATATGGGAAAACTCTCTCAAGAAACTTCACATCTCGAGAGACATGAATAGTGCGAGTCTCAAGGTCATAGATGCGATAGCCACGTTGATTGGAGGGATAGCCAAGAAAAATCCTAGCGCGGCCACGGGCATCAAACTTCTGTAGATGATGGGGTGTGTCGCGAGCATAGGCTAAGCAGCCAAAGCTACACAAATGATTATACTTCCGAGCTTTGTCAAAAAGAACCTGGAAAGGATATTTGTTTCCAATGGGAACCAGAGGCATTCGGTTGATCAAATAAGCTGCAGTCAATACACACTCGCCCCAGAACTTGAGAGGTAGATTTGCATGGAACCACAAAGCGCGAGCTGTGTCGAGCAAGTGCATGTGCTTGCGTTCGACCACATCGTTCTGTTGTGGAGTGTCAGTGCAAGAGGTCCGCAGAACAGTCCCGTTCTTTTCATATTAATCAGTAAGAACATTACTCGAAAATTCGTGACCATTATCAGCCTGGATTCGCCGCACCTGTTACCCAAATTATGTATGAACCATATTACAGAAGTATAATAAATGATGGGCTGCATCCGACTTGTATCCCAGTAAGAAAACCCAGACAGCAAGACTAAAATCATCGACAACAGTCAAAAAATAATGAGCTCCAGACACCGAAACAGTCTTATAACTTCGCCAAACACCCACGTGTATTAGTTTAAAACAAGATGTAGTCTTAATGCTGCTGAAATCGAAAGGATCACGTGTTTGTTTAGCCCTCAAACAAGACCAACAAGGCTCTTTATTATGAATAAAAAAATAGCCAATGGTAGACTCCAACAAATGCAACTTCGCCTGCGATGGATGCCGAGACGTGAGTGCCACAACTCCATATCATCCAAAGATCTCCAAACTGAATGCGCCATAGGGTGCCCCTGCTCGAACAACCCCATATAATATAGACCGTCGATGTGCTTATCCATTCCAATCAGCCTCTTGGAAGGTAAGTCCTGAATAATAAATAAGTCATTTAGGAAGATTAATGTGACTGCAGATCGACTATGAGTCTACTGACATATAAAAAGTTGCACAAAAAATCTGGAACATGATGAACACGACGTAATAACAAGTCGTTAGATAATTTGGTCATCCCAATACTATGAACCCGGACTCCAGTACCATTGGGAATCTTGACCTGTAATTTTGGGTTCGAGTCCAACTCGGAATCCAACAAATAATCATGATTAATAATATGTTCATTACATCCTGAATCAATTATCCAAGACGTCGAATTAGGTGAATGTGTACCTGCCATGATTGACGTTGGATCAGTAGAGGGTGACACTTGACGCAAATTGCCACTCAAAAGCAACTTAAGTTGCTCGAACTGCTGCGTTGAAAGTCCCGGCAAGGGGCTGCTGCCTGCGTCGACTTGAGCTGTTTGTGGTGAGCTCCGAGTCTCGCGATCAGCCTTGCGAGGAGGAAAGCCAATCAGCCGATAACAAGATTCGCGGAGGAGGCCTGTTCGTCAGCAGTGCGTGCACCTGGGTTTCCCTTCCGCATCTCGCTCCCTCTATTGATCACAGTCAGATCGTGGTGACGAGCGATCAAAACGTCTCTCCTCTTGAGTTTGAAACGCTGCTACTTCAGGACGGGGACGACGACTGCTAGCTATCTCCCGCTCCTACTCATCCATGGTAACAAGATGATACGAGTCAGCAAGGGAAGGAATTGGTCTCATGGCGAATATTTGAGACTTCACGGTGGAAAAGGCCTCATCCAATCCCATCAAAAAATCAAACAAGCGCTCCCCCTCTCGAACTTCCCGTTGACGTTTCTTGACGTCACAGGTACAGCTGGAGCGCGTACACTCCAGGGATGGAGTGAGGGACTCGATCTCGTCCCAATATCCGTGCAACTTCGTGTAGAATAGTGAAACGGAATTTTTCTCTTGTCGAAGAGAATTGATTGTCCCTTTCAACTTATACAACTGAGGAGCACTTCCTTGCCCAAATCTGGACTGTAATCCAGCCAGATTTTTCTCGCGGTAGAGGTAAAGTGCACGCTGTTACGGACTTCTTTGGTCGTGGACGTTTTCAGCCAGCCTCTCACCATCGCGTTACAGCGTCGAATGGCCTCTCTTTCCGTGGAATTCGTCGCTATCGGCAGACTCCCATCCATGAAGCAAAGTTTGTTCTTCGATATGAGTGAATCAGTCATGTCCATGATCCACTCTCCATAATTGACGTCTGTTAAGAGTTCCCCAACAAATAGATTACTAGGGTTGTCCGACCGATCGAGCTGCAAGTTCGAAGGAAGGGTTATCTGTGCTTCGGCATCACTATTCTTCACCATCTTCAACTTCTTGCTAGTCTCCTCATCATGCGAACCCATGATTGAAACTGCGGATCAAATCACAGCTCTGATACCATGTAAAAATCGAAAGAAACAAAAACAAGAAAGAGCACGAAATCAGTTTTACGTGGTTTCCCCGATCAATGTGATCGAGACTAGTCCACGAAGAGCTTGAAGCTCTCGAGTTCTTTTATTACTTCTGCTTCTTTTCACTTAGGGTTTTCGATTGTCCCTAACTAACACATCTTTACTCCATCTACGTAAACAAAAGGAGAAAAGGAAAATTACGGAAGTGATCCCTATATTTTAACACACTGTCCATAGGAATCACAACACGTTGTGCCCATTAATGTGGTAGGCACAGGGGAAGAGCTATTGGGCGATTCTGTGGGTTCGTTTGGTGTTGGTTTGTAGGCGTGATATCGGTCTTTCGTAGTTTAGTGAGAACTTGGGAAACATTATTGGACCAATTCAAGCCAGAAGTTTATTATTATGGCATGGTACATTTTTAGAAACACATTTTTTTGTTGCTATTATTATTAGAGTGTAACTGTGTCACGTTGAGTTGTGGAAGGTGCATGCTTGTTGAATTGAAAATGCTGAATTGATGAGGCAAACCGGGTTGAAGTGTTGGGGCAGGTCAATGTAATCAATGTTTCCATCACAAATTTCTTCATCAACATTTAGATCTTACAATATGCTTCACTTTTAATGTGGATATATGGAATTATGAAATTTATCCCTTTCAGTTAAATAATTAAATTACCTTAGTGTATTTCCAAACTTCACGTTGCAAATCTTATTCATGGGTTTTGACACTGAAATTTGTCAACATGAGACGTTTCTAAATCAATACGATTCTTAACCATAAACGAATGTAAAAGAGTTACAAAAATATGAACATAAAAACCACCTGAATACATTGTCAATAATATGTCAACTATTTCTATCAAGTTTTTTTGTGAATAATCTTTTCAGTTTAAGATGAGTGGGAGATTACAGGGCAGGTTACGTGAAGTGTTAGTTTACTCAAGTCGACTAGATGTTGTCACATCAACGAGATTGGAACATAAGTGACGGATGGTAAGTTTTTATGTCAAATTTAGTGGTTTAGTTGAACTAATAAAGAGTTTAGAGATAAACTTAAATAAGTAGAGTTAGTTTAGTGACAATGGTGATTCACCCCACTTACATCTCAATCAAATGTTCCTCTGCCTACTTGTTATCTGATAACCCTAAATAAGAAAGAGAGGTTACAATAGAGGGTTGTTGTTCACCGCCCTCTTTTTTACTAATGGTCGCCCTAAATTGATGCAAAAAGACCCACATACCCTTAATGAACTTCACTTCCCCCTCCCCTCATTCATTCACTCTTCTCTCCTTTCCTTCTTCCTTCTAAAAAAATGGAACGACACTCTCTCCTTCTTCTCTCTTGCTTCAAAAAATATTGAATCTTCAGTAAAAAATTTATTGAACCGTATCAAGTATCAAAACTGCAAAAATATATTATCGGCTACATCAATTTATGCCGATACGAATACGAAAGAAAATATTTGAAAAGAAAGTTTCACATTGTTGATCAGTAACAATGCATTTCTCGCAAATCATAGTCAAACAATGAGTAGCACAGCTCATTTTTTTTATCATATTTCTCTTAAAATTTATAGTTTTATATGGTGTTGAGCCCAACTATGTTGATACAAATAGTCCAACGTAGATGGAACCATGTATTTCAATATGGTCTAACGTAGGTTGAACCATGCATTTCAATATGGTCGAACCTAGTATGGACCATCCTATTTTGTAATGGCCAAACCTGGTAAGTACCATCAATTGTGTTTTACATGGTCCGGATCGAGTTTGACCATTGTGTTATTCAAACATCATACTCTTCTAACACAAATAAAATATTCACATAACACGAATATTATATTCTTACAACACAAATATAATATTTGAATGGGAGTGATTAAAATGCATTCTAAATCATAAAATTTCATGGTTCTGTCCATGACAGAACCATCCTATATATTTTACATGGTCCGAATTTAGTTTGACCATTACATTATTCAAACATCATATTCTTCCAACACAAATAAAATATTAACAGAACAAAAATATCATATTCTTATAACTCACAATACAGTATTTGTATGAGAGTGATTAAAATGCATTCTAAGTTGTAAGATGTCGAGTTTGACAATCAAATAAAATAAGGGCAAATATGTATGAAAGTGATTAAAATGCATTATAATATAAGTCGTAAGATGTTGAGTTTCAAATTGAAATAAAATAAAAGCAAATATGTATGAAAGTGATTAAAATGCACTCTTGTTATAAGAATATATGATTTGAATTACAATAATATGATATTTTTGTTTTGTGAATATTATGAAACTACAATCGGGAGATGTTTGGCTAGAGTGTGATATGGATATAGACATTGTTAAATATATGTAAGACAAATTGGAATGCAACTGAGCATCTTACGAATTAAATTGCATTTTAATCAAACTTCATATGGATTTTGTTTGTGATATAAGAATATGATATTCGGTTTATATGAATATTGTATTTACGTTATCTAAATATTGTATTTGTCTCAGAATAACATTGCATTTTTTATGAAAATATTGTATGTGTTATAAGAATATTATGTTTATCTTATAAGAATATTGCATATTTGTTTTGTGAATATTGTATTTGTGTTATCAAAATAATCAATAATCATACCTTCTTCCATCTAGTTATTATCCGCATTAGTTGAAATTTTTAATATAAATAGCTAAATTTAAAGATTTATAGAAATTATGTATAATTAAAAATATATATAATAATATTAATATTAAAAAATGTTGCACTAAAAATAGACATTTTGATCAAAGTTATCATTTTTCATTTTTCAAATTTCACATTATTTTTCTATATTAATATCTGACCTCCCATCAAAAAAATTAATTCTGACCGGATTAGCAAAATTGGCCGAACCACCCTACCTGCTAAACCGGCCCAGCTATACGATCGGGTGGAATCCCACGGTCGGGCGCCATTCACACCGGCAACCAGCACCCTATCGCCATCATGATCAGAGTTACCTACTAAGTTTTCGTCAACGAAATCAGTGACTGCCCCAACAAGTTCTCCGACAAATCTGTTATTTCCCTGCGGACGCCCAAGTTGAGCTCAGAGGAAGAAGGGGGGATTAGGGATGCTTGTAGAGTTTTTGCGAGGTTTTCCGATCCGAACGACATATAATTTGCTCGGTTTGATTTTAACAACACTGATAATTTGGTTTGAAATTTTCAGCATTGGAAGTACTCAGGGTACCAATATGCTCTTCTTCGGTTTAGTTTGAATCGAATCGATGGTCACCCAATACCATACATGACATACAAATATTAGACTATTTAATTTATAAATTAGTTTACATTTTAATTTAAAAATTCAACTACTAAGAATAAATGAATGGAGCTGAAGTCGAACTTGTGAACTTATTGATGAACCAATTTTGATTTTGAGTAGAGCTCACGAGCTCATTAATGTGTGGAGCTCAAGACAAACTTTAGCCGAACCCGAACTTGATAAAATCAATGTTATTAAAACCGAGTCGGGCAACCAGTCGTGCTCTACAAGTTAAAACACCATCACACACAAAATCAACTGCTCGGTCAATGATTAGAATGGTTAACCGCTCAAATAGGCATACGGTTCACAATGATCTGTCGACAACATCCACCTCTTCCCGTGCAGCATTTCAGAAGTTGAAAGAAAGGAAGAAGCTTCCCCTACTATCTCAATACCCAACCCGCACTAAGCGCAAGTCAGGCGCAAGTATGGAGCGAAGCGAGTCGCCCCATTCTTATATGTTATTAAAAAAAAGAATGTTGAAAGATAAAGTCTAAATAGTTGAAAGATAAAGTCTTAAAATACATTTGGATAAAATTATTATTCAAAAAGGTCAGAAGATGAGAAATCAATTCCAAAAAAATCAATTCTTAGTGTGGCTTGTGAATAAGAACTATATTTCAACTGGGGAGAATATGCAAAGTTGGGCGAATGATGGATCTCTATAAATTTCATTTTGTGACTGTCAACTTGAGACTATATCTCATCTTTTTGCAGAATGTGTTGTGGTAAGGGAGCTGTATGTAGGGCTGCTAGCATTGGTTTTCGCCAGAACCCTGTCAAATAGATGGGAGGATGAACTGCAGTAGGCTACCTCTACTCTCAAAGGAATGGATGCTCAGAAGCAGGTGGCAAGAGTGGTTTGGGTCGGGTCATTTTTTGACCCTGTGACACTTAGATATGAAATTCCACAAACAAACACATTGGACCTGTTTGCAAAATTTTAAAAGTTTAGGTACTAAATTGTAAAAAAAATAGATTTGGGTACCAAAATTTAATTTTACCATCAAAATTTAGGGACCTATTTGTAAAAAAAATTAGGTACTAAATTGTAAGAAAAAAAATTTTGGGTACTAAAACATAATTTGTTAAAATTGGTATGTTGATAAGGGTTGACCCACTAACCCGACCCTTCCTGACCCGCCCCGACCTTAGAGGGTCATACAGGGTCAAGAAGGAAACAAGAGCGGGTTGGGTCGGTTATACATCGACCCTTCAGAGGTAGGTCAAAGAAATTATTTTCTATTTTGAAGAATAATTATATTTAGATTTCGGATTTAAGAAATTTTTAAGGTAAACTTTTTTATTTTAGATTTATGGTTTGTATTATTATTTGTCTTCTACTTATCATTTGTTTATAAGAACGGTTCAATAATGATTTTTTAACTATTAATACCGGTCAACCAATTAAATTGCAAGTTGTTTGCCCTACCAGTTCGGTTCTAACAACATTGAATAAAACTCGACTCAACTCATTTACGGCCAACCATTTTTCAATGATTTAATACAAGTCAACCCATTAAAGTTTTAGTTGTTTGATATACCAGTTCATATTCCAATTAGGTTCTCACAACATTGAATAAAACTCTACACAACTTAGCTCATTTGTAGCCAACCATTTTTTAACGATTTAATACATGTCAATCCATTAAAGTGTGAATTGTTTGCTATAACAGTTCATATTCTAGTTTGATTCTGACAACATTGAATAAAACTCTACTCGACTCATCTCATTTGCACAGACGAGTGTCATCCGATGTACAGTTATAATCTTTCCACCTTTCTTTTTCCCTAAGCTGGTTTGGAACTTACAATAGAGATCCCAACCCTCCTCTACATATGAATTTTTCGATTTTAGGTGTTCGGGCCAGTAATATTTAAAATTAGGTCCAATGTTATTTGATAATATGATTTTGTATAACTTGAAAAATGGTCTAGATGAATATTTCCAAACCACTATTCTAAATTTAGACTAAACATTCAAGCCCCAATAATTTTCATTGAAAAGAATAAAATAATCAATGAAATCTAAAAGCCTTACACGTAACAGACTAAAAGTGTAAAGTTTCATTGAAATAAAACAACCCTCTAAACTAAATCTCACACTTCTCTCTGTCAGAACTCAATAAACTCCCCCAATTCCCCAAAATAAAAAATTAGAATGAAGGCGAACAGACCCGAAACAAAATCCTCTGCTAGTTCGTTAGGCGCTGATTTCTTTCCAGTCTTTTGATGAAAAAAATATTTACAAACTTGTTGAGACGTCATTTAAATTGCTTGAGTTGAGTGGTGCACTAAATCCTAAAAGTTCTTTCCAGTCTTTTGATGAAGAAAATATTTACTAACTTGCTTAAGAGTTCCTCGAGATTTTGAAGGCTATTAGATGCATTCTTTGAAGAATGATCTACGGAAGTATGCCGCTCATGTGGTTCATAGTCATGAATATGAAGTTCCTTCCCTTGCAAACTTACTAGAGAAGCTAATGGAAACAGAGATGGATATACAATACAAATTGATTTGTTAGTTGATTCGTCTAATGTTGACCAAGCTCGTTTCAATGGCTACTACGGAGATAACATTTTCAGCAATGAAACATGTGAAAACTTATTTACGCAACAAAACGAGCGATGAATTTCTCGCTGATTGCTTAACTATTTTCTTTGAGAGATAGAGTATGTTATTGGTATGGATGAAGACTCCACGATTTGGTGAATTCGCTAAAATAAAAAGACCGTCATGTACAATTGACATTGTAATGAAAACTATAGTAATCATTTATATTTTGTTTACGGTATCTAATTTTCTATTCAAATGCGGCCCAGTGCTCTACTATGTCCTGGATCCGCCGCTGGGTTCTAACAACATTGAATAAAACTCTACTCGACTCAACTCATTTGCAGCCAACCATTTTTCAGTGATTTAATACTGGTCAGCCCATTAAAGTGTTAGTTGTTTGTTATACCAGTTCATATTCCAGTTAGGTTCTGACAACATTGATTAGAACTCCACTCAACTTGGCTCATTTGTAGCGAACCATTTTTTAACGATTTAATACATGCCAATCCATTCAAGTTTGAATTGTTTGCTATAACAGTTCATATTCTAGTTTGATTCTGACAACATTGAATAAAACCCTACTCGACTCATCTCATTTGCACAGACGAGTGTCATCTGATGTACATATATTCTTTCCACCTTTCTTTTTCCCTAAGCTGGGTTGGAACTTGCAATAGAGATCCTAGTGATCTCCACGTGAGCCTATCTCGAATGTCTGGAGTATTGATTCAGTCATATTTATACATATTTTACCTCTTCATATCTTGATTGTTTGACTTTATAATCATCATTTTTCAACCTATTTTATGTTAAGTTGTGCTTCTTTTGTCTCATTTAAGGACCTAGTGAGTGTGGGAAGGTCGGGTACGAGTTTCGGGACTATTGGAGGTCAAAATGACCAAAGATTGAAGAAGAGGCAAAGATTACAGGTTGGAGGTGAAGATTACTGGCATGGGCCTTGGTCTTTGCAAGCATGTCGTGAAGTCCACAAGGTTCCACATGCATTCTCCCAGTTCGCAGGCAGTATCGAGATCACGATCTCAGGCCGTGATAATTTCTAGGAGACCGTGAACTTCAGTGCAAAATGTTGAACTTTCGGTTGAGATCATGGCCTAGATTTTGATGTCAAGATCATGATCTCTGATCGTGAAATGTGCATTTGAGGCATATAAAGAGCCAGCTGCAGGGAGAAAGTGGAAAGCTTGATTTTGCCCTTAGGGTTTGGACCCAAAACACCAAAGAGCATTTCTAGAGAGAGAGAGAGAGAGAGAGAGAAAGTGATCTTGGAGCTGAATTGGAAGCTTGGATTGAGATTGGAGCAAGAAATCAAGCTTGGAAGATGGATATTGAAGATCTCAAGGTTTTGTATTGTAATCTCTCTTCTCTATGAACTAACCCTCTTCACTTAGGTTGATGAACCATAGTTCTAGATTATGGTTTGAATGTTGAAGCTTGTGACAACCCTATGATTGCTCACTTAGTCTAGTATTCTCCACGGTAGAGGTATCGAGTCAATTAATCTAGGGAAGTAATCAACATCGACCAAAAGAATGGATTAAGGGGTTCATGTCTAAGTGAGCTCCAAACTTGTAATTAACTAGGGTAGTGATTAGGTTAGTTTAGCTACATTAGTTTCTTAATCACTATTATTGTTTGCAAGATAATGATACTAAGTCGAAGTAAGGTACATTTAGACACCTGTGGTTTGATAATTTTATTACTTGCTTATCATATGCTACACCCGGTCGTTGGTTATATTTGGCATTTGATTGGGAAGTTGTAGTAAGAGCGAGCCAAGTTTTTTCCGCCGTTACTTTGGCCGTTTTGTTGGCCCACACTATTCACTCTGAATGGTGGTTTTGTGTATTTGATTTTCTTTTTAGTGTTATTGTGAGTGTAGGTATCGAGTATGGATCATTATGATTTCACCAAAGTGTGGGGGTATCCACCACCACCCGAGACTCCCAGAGTGGTTCCCCTGGAGCTCCATGGAACAATCAAGATGGTGGAAGTTAAGGATTCGGGTTTTATTACCAACCTCCCTTCCAAGAAGAACAACATACCATTGGGGATTTCAAGAAGCTTTCCCATACCATGAAGACTTCCTTCCACAATTAGAGCCAATTGGAGCTCATGGTGATGCGGTTTGCCCAAGGAACCGAAGAAGGATGCTCGAATATGGATCTCCTACTACCCAAAGAGAAGTTCAAGTTGGAGCTAACTATGGAAAACTTCATGGCAAGCAAGTCATTGGAGCTTACATGAATAACTTTGAAAGTACATGCTCCAACACGCATTTCCAACCCCTCCCTCCTCCCGATTTGACACTACAAGAGAAGGTTGCCCAAGTTTGTGCATGCTTCGCCTCTTGCCCTTTGAAGGAGAAGAGAAAGTTGAAGAGCCGATTAATGAAAAACACGTGGAGCAAGAGGAACTCACCCTGGATAGCTCCCACGGTGAGGATGACGAAGAGTGTCTCATTGACAACTTTTACAACCTTCCACATCCCAAGTCTAACTTTGAAGATCAAGTCACGAGGGTGGAGGAGCAAGATAACCCTTTCAATGACCTTGCATGGCATCTTACCCTCCAATTTGTGCTTGAAGAGAAGGATAGGAAGGTGAGAGAAGGGGTTAGGTAGAATAAAGTGAGCATTGAAGAATAAGAAGATATTGTTTGTTTCAAAGAGCAGAACAAAATTTGGAACAAGGAAGGGAGTTTGAAGATGCAAATGGTGTCCTGTAAGGGGACGAGGTCGTGGTGGATGAACCTTCCATAGGCTACACGTGCTACCAAAACTTTCTACCCGACCTTGATGCGCTTCTCGACTAGGCCAAACCATCATCGATCCCTCTTGGTGGATTTGATGGTTGTCAATCCATTATGTCCTACATGGTATGGTGCAAGAAGAAGAGAAGAAGAAGAGGTATCGTGGGTGGAGTCTTAACTCTCACCAAGTTCATGAGCAATTACCATCACTTGTTACACAACATACTCGTGACTTGAGACACCACCATACCAACAAGAATCTCAACTTCAAGGAGGTTTTGGGGTGGACCGAGACTTAGGACCCACTGTCGGGCTCACGACGTTAAAGAATCTCTTGTTGGGAGGCAACCCAACCACTAAGGTTTGCACTTTCTTTCGCTTTCCTTTGGTTTTCAAGTCAATAATTCGGTAAATTCGCTCTATCCCCCTTATCTTTCCTAAATTGAGGAAAATGTAGTGCTTAAGTGTGGGGGTATTGCATGATAGGTGTGCGAGTGAATGAGTGGTGTGAATTAGTGTTTGGCCTATTCTATGAATGCATTAGAGCCTTGATGGATGCCCAAATTTCAAAATTTTGAGGGCTCCAAGCACATGTGTGTGAATGAATTGACTAGGTCCTATATTAAGTGTGTTCGGAACCTAGATTATAGGCCCAAATTTAAAAAAAAAAAAAAAAAAAAAGAGGGTTCCAACACCTTGTCCAATGCATGTACCTACTTATTATGCTTTGAAGAGTTTGATGTTATGATGGTGTGTATTATAGGGAGTAGTGTGGCGCTACGAGGATTTTTTTATCATGGGTTGCTTTTCTTCTATCTCCTTTTGGATGTGTTGATAACATTTACTTCTATCACCTCTTGGACTCTAATTTTTTTTGCAAAAGATGCTCTAATTTGAAAAAATATATATTTTGAAAAAAGAGTGTTCTCCCGTGAGAGGCACCCGGCCATAGCCTTTGAATTATGCCATCAAAGGGCTTTTTTTGGTTCGGAGTGTCATTTGAGGATGTGTTTGGGGATCGAATAGCATTCTAGCGTCCTGACCATCATTTACTACTTTCCATCCCCTAAACACCTCTCCTCCTCAGGGACTTGTATGATAAGGATAAAGTGTGCCTGAAAGCAAGTCATTGAGACCTCTCGCTCTTGTTTGTGCCCACATGTGTGGCAACTTGTCTGTCGTTGAAACGAGGAGTGCAGGCTGTAAATGGTGTTGTGTCAGTGAATCCAACTATCATGTTCCTTACATGAGACTTTGATAGAGAAGGCAATGTAAAACTGCTCTTCGCTCGAGAAAGAGATGCCTTAATTTGCAAAATTACAAAGTGTGGTGCCATGTATGGTAAAGTTTAAGTTGAGACTCAAAAATTTAAGTCCTCTTTTGAAAAAGAAAGTAGGAGCACCACCATGAATTCCTTTGCTTTTCATGTTTTCTTGATAGTCCCCCGTTGCATGCGTAAAATTATTACACCTCCTTGGTCGGCAAGGTCCCCATCCGAGAGTGTGTTTCACGAAGAGATGGAAGTAACGTTCTCATGTCTCCAATTGTTTTACGTGCTACCAACAAACTATAGTGCATATCATTGGAGTTTCTTGCATTTGTTGCACTTGCATGAGTTAGGTTTGCTTAGCGATAAGCAAACATTCAAGTGTGGTGGAGTTTGATTCAGGCGTATTTATACATGTTTTACCTATTCATATCTTGATTGGTTGACTTGGTTTTCGTCGTTCCTCAACCTATTTTATGCTAGGTTGTGCTTATTTTGTCTCATTCCAGAACCTAGTGGGTGTGATAAGGTCAAGGCGAATTTCGGGACATTTGGAGGCCAAAATGAACCAAAGAGTGAACAAGAGGCAAAGATCACGAGCTAGAGATAAAGATCACAGGCGCGGGCCGTGAAGTCCACAAGGTTCTAGAAGCATTCTCCTAGTTCGCGGGCAGTGGCAAGATCACGGTCTCAAGTCGTGATCATTTCAAGGAGATTGTGAATTTCAGTGTGAAACACAAAACTTTCAACCGAGATCATGGCCTGGATGTTGATGTCACGGCCGTGATCTCTGGCCATGAAATGTGCATTCGAGGCATGTAAATAGCCAGCTGGAGAGAGAGAGAGAGAGAGAGAGAGAGAGAGAGAGAGAGAGAGAGAGAGAGAGAGAGAGAGAGTGAGAGAGAGAGAAGAGCTTGGTTTTACTCCTGAGTGTTTCGACCCAAAACACCAAAGATGTGTTTCTAAGGCGAGAGTGATCTAGAGTGATTTTGGGGCTGAAATGGAGGCTTGGATTGAGATTGGAGCAAGGAAATCAAGCCTAGAAGATGGATATTGAAGTTCTCGAGTTTTGTATTGTAATCTCTCCTCTATGAATTAGCCCTCTTCACTTAGGTTGATGACCCTAGTTCTAAATTATGGATTGGATGTTGATGCTTGTGACAACCCTATAATTGTAATTCTCTATTATCTATTGAACGGAGTACTTATCATGCAATTGATGAATCTTGATTTCGTCTCTCATTTTGAGGATTTTTTACCTAGTAGATAGAATATCCCTCTAGGTTGAATTGAGCACTACCAATTCATCGCTAAATGAGGGTGATAAGGTCAATAGTCGTATTGGTTTACCACGTGTTGGGTTTGCCCAATCGTGAGAATTAGTGGTTAGCACATCAATTATCTTCCCAGTTGTTCGGTACACCTCTCCGAGTACCGCAATTGAGCAGGGTTAGATGCACTTGAATAGAGGGGGTTCAACCTAGTCTAATATTCTCCGCGGTAGAGGTATAGAGTGAATGAATCCAGGGAAGTAATCAAAATCGCCCAAAAGAAGGGATTAGGGGGATTCATGCCTTAGTGAGCTCCAAACTTGTAATTAACTAGGATTGGGGTTAGGTTAGTTTAGCTAGATTAGTTTCCCAATCACTATTCTTGTTTGACTAGATAACGATATCTAAGTCGAAGTAAGGTACATCTAGAGACGGTGATTCGATAATTTTATTACTTGTTTACTCTATGCTACACTCGTCATTGTTTATACTTTGCAAGACAAATGTGAAGTTGAAGCTAGAACAAACCAAGTATCATCACACGATCCATCCCATTTAAATTGTGTCATCAAGAGATATGTAGGATTGGCACTAGGAAGTTAACTATTTCAAACAACTTTTGACCCAACCTTGAGTTGTACATAGACTCTGCTCTCACATTCTCAGTCTCTGATAGCCGCAATATTGATTCCTCTACAATCACGACGAGAACTCCTACCTGTACGGAAGCAACAAACAACCCGATGCCTTCCTGGACCACTACTGGTTTTTATTCAGCGCCACTGCACCAAGTTATGATATGTTGATATGGTCTGAAGATTTAACTCGCTGACAAGATCGCTTTATCCTCCCAGCAGCTAACATTCTTGCACATCTGCAAAGAGAAGCATATCAAAATGACAGCAACCATCAATCCAATTCTTAAAACTCGACTACCGAACACAACACACAACAATGCGACTCTAAGCTCACATATAATATAATTGGTTGGGAGGAGAACCACTTATCCTGGTGCTAATGGAATTCTTGAAAAGGAATAGGGGGTACGGCAACAAGTTTTCCATCAATGAATATCCATTGTCAAGTAATTCCAAACTGGGAACATGAAGGCCGTTTTTTTAGTTTTCTTTTAAGTGACGCAATAAAAGCCCAAACAAACACTCCCATTCCATAAACTATCGACCATCTCATGATCAATTGATACGAGAAAAGTATCTCAACATTCCTTCAATCCAACAGTTTCTAGTCCTTATCAAACACTTCTTAATCACTACTCCAACTAAAGAAAACGTCAGGTTTAAGCAGAAGTCAAAACGAACACATCCAAGAAGCTCGCTAGGAGAATTTTGACACACCTTTAGTACCAAGATCAGCAGCAAGATTGGAGTGCTTTTCTGGGTTCTCAGCTGAGATGCACCGCATTGATTGAGGAGAGGAGCAAGGATCACTTGTGCTCCAGCATTCATTTGAGACTAGATCGCCCATCCGATTGTTTGAGTAGTAGATGTCTACATTTGCAGACCCAGGACAGGACATTCCCACTTTTCTCTTGTGCTTGAACCTTCACCACCTAACAGGTGTGTGAGCGACAGGAGATACTAAAAGCAGAAATCTAGTTCCTTGCAGTTTTTATTTTTTGTTCAACAGCAGAAACAGGACATTAGCAATTTTGAGCTACCTGTCTTTCCGCTTCTCCAGGTACCTCTGCACCGACGCTTTCCTACTCCCAGGGCCTTCTACAAGGATTTTCCAGCAGAAGCAAAACAAAATGAGGAAATCCAGAATTCAGGTAAGTTATTAGCGACATCAAACAACAATCAGACTCCCCCGAGACACTCAACAATCGAGTGTCATCTCTATGTTTTACAGTAGCTACTTTGATTACTTAGAAGCAACTCATCACATCAAACTGGCCCAAGGCGCTTACGAAGATTGCATAAAAGCCCCATAAAAGAACATAGGTATATAGTCAGATGCCATAAGCAGAAACACTGAAAATAAATGTTATACAAGGAACAATGTACGCCTGACAAGTGGCAACAGTTTATCGGCTGAAGAGAGAGGGAGAAAAGGAGACACAAGGAACAAGAAAAATAAACACACAAGACACAACTGATTCCAACTTCTCTTTCTTTCATTCAATGCAGTGACCAGCTAGTATAATCCTAGGTAAGAACATTTAGATGCCATCAATCATCTCAGGTAACAACTTACAGGCCAAAGAAATACAAAAGCACAGGGAAATTTTCATGGTACAGAGATATGTTATTCAAATGCAAGGATACACCTTCAGGGACCAAAAAGAAACAGAGCTCTCCACCAGAGCCATATACCTTGGTTGACTTCAGGAGTTAACTGGTAATTGCCTCTCGGCAGCTGACAGTTTTCTGCCAGTTTCGCTGTGTTGACCAAAAACAAAATCAGTAAAAACATAAAGTAAAAATGTTCCCCGCAGTAACGAATATCAAACAGGATCCCTGGACAGTTTGAAGCTTTCAAGCAAGGCTTACACTAACACTGCATTTATCCTCTACAAAAATATTCCTCCACAAAACCATATGCATATCTAACATGAATATTTCAGTTGTAGAATGTTTTAGCCTTAATGTTTTATATTGGGCAACCAAGAAATGGAAATCAGTTCACCAAGGCATAAGAAAATAGTTATGACTAAATGGATCTAATGTGGTTTCTTAGTGGAAGCACTACCAGTTTGCACGGAAGGGAAGGCCAATGCCGATGAAAATTGAGCTGCTTTAGGAACGTGAGTTTCTGATTGGACCATAAATGGCCATACTGGTTGACTGCCGTCAGATGAACTATCCTGAGTCAAAGGGAGTGGACTTGCAGCGAGCTGCATGATAACTCGAGCCTGCAACGTCTTCCGGTCGAAACGGTTACCATACCGAAATGATAATTTTTCAATGACACTCGCTTTTCAGAGTATGGGCTGCATGAAAGGACCTTATCTATTACCTTATCTCTTGGCATATCATCATAGACGTTTACCTTCCCACAGTAAAATATCGTCATCTGCCTGGCTTGCTCAGTAGCAGCTGCACCTGTACTTCTGAAATGTCGAGAAACTCTATTCAGTGTGTAAACTTCAGCTTGAAAATCAAACCCCCCCAAGACGGGAAATCATATTCATAATCATAGATTTCTAGTATTAGGGCACTGAGTTATCAGCAACTATTTTTCGCAAGGAAGTTTAACACAACTCCACAATGTGGACATACACAGTCAAAATTTAGCAAATTTTGTACAGGTAACATTTTGCATCAAGTGACAACCTGGGAGACACGGAGTCGTTGTCTGCGGTGGCGTGACGGACGGCAGGAGCAGATGGAGGAGGAAGAGGATTGTTGGCCGGGAAATCATTCAAAGGCGGATCTTGCCGGCGGTATGAAGCAGATTCTTCGGCCGGGACAGAGATCGGAGAATCGGCGGAGGTTACTTTCGCTGAAACAGAGGGATTTGCAAGGGCCTACAGTGATGAAGACCACCCAACAATTAAAAAAAAACTGTTGCAACCGTGCCCAACCTTGGAATTATTTAACTTAATCAAATAAAAAAAACTAAGGGGAAAAGGCAAAGATTAAAAAATATGAGCAAAGTACTCATCATTATTGGCGAGAAAGGGGAGGTAGCCTCTGGTTTGAAGCAAGGGTAGAGAAACGCACACGATGGGTGTTATCCGGACGGGGAATGTAGCGCCTCCGGGGAGGCTGGCCGTCGTCGGACTCCGGCGGAGGTTCGAGTAGGGTTTTGAGTGAGATCACTTGCTGGATTGCCTGCGATTTGTTCCACGACGGCCTTCTCATCCCTGTAAAATGGTAACAGTCACCAATCGTCACCAACCACAATCAGAAGAATCAGTTCCAGAAAACGAAGGTGTAGAGTGAATTGAGAGAGAGAAAGAGAGAGAGAGAGAACAGTGCCTTTCTCTTTGAGGAATCTGCGGCAATCCTCGCGAGTGAGCTGAGAAATGTCATCTTCCGTGAGCTGGTGGAGCGGCTTCTCAAGCGGTGATCGAGCTGCCGTCTCATCGGCGGCAGACTGCATGACGCGTTGCAGTGAGATTCCGGCGGGGGCTAGTTTGGTCAGTAGTGGCTTGCTTTTGGGGGACTGTGTGTGACCATGGGAAAGGAGTTGAGAAGGGAGAGAAGAAAGTAAAGCAGCAGAGGGGGAGGCTTGGACGCCGTAAAGAAAAAGACAAAGAGCGGGCGTGGGACGGATCCAGTGTGACGCGGAGTCTCAATTTCTGAGCCTTTTGGATGAGAGACGGGCGACTGGTGAATCTGGATCGTTGATTAGTCTGGCCACCAGTCGTTGAGTCGGCTCAAATCAACGGCAAGCGGCAGGTGGAACTGTGCTGGCGCGTGGGACTGCAATCTGCTGCAACCCCGGAGTGACACGTAATTACTTAAATGCGTTACCCCACTTTCCGTTTGCTGTTCGCCATTTTCATCCGTCACCGTCTAAAATTATTTCGGCACAACGCGACGAAATTTAGCCGCACCATCAACTGTAACGTAGATTCTTACCGAGTTTAAATGACAGTTTTGGTACCTATGTTTTCGGTTGTTTAACAAAAAGTGCATATCTCTATTTTCTTTTAAAGGAATCGCCGACCACGACCCCGTGAATGTGTTTACCCTATTTTTCTTTAGGAGGGGAAAGAAAATGGAGAGGGTAAAGGTTCATCCAATCTAAATTGAGCTTAGAAATCGAATTCAGCACTGCTTAGATGTGATATGCAACCTACATACAAGGGCCAAAATTCAAGCTCTCGTGATTAATTTGCATGAATGATTGGCAATGAGTTAAGAGCACACATTCGAGGTCAGGAGACTAGAGCAAAGATTTTTTTTAGCAACAAATAGCTTCTGTCACGGAACTAGCAAGTGCGCCAAGAACTCAAGGTTCTCTCTCAAGCAATACAGAGAATAATCCTACAGAAGAGATCAAAGCTCTTGGAGAAAACCAACCTGATTGGTAGCGGATTCTCACTATAGCTCGACCAGAATCATATTCTTTGATGTTTTTGTTCCAAAAGGGGCAGGGGTTACAGTCTAGGGAGCTATATTAGAAAAATCCCCTTAGGCAGAAACAGGCGGCTTAGTGGCCAATTTTGGGCAAAAAATTGTGCCAGAAGCGTCAATTTTAGGACCAATAGATTCCATAACTCAACAAAATACTGATTCTAAAATCCTATGAACTGCCCATGCAAAATTAGCAGTATGAACTCTAAGAAGGGGAAAAAGAGACAAGCCTCTTCGATTCTAAACGTTCTCTCTACATCAGCTAAAAGCTTCCAAATTCTATTTTGGAGCTCAAGTCATATAGAGGGAAGTCCAAAGGAAGCAGAATCCATCTCTGGTATAAGACCAAAATTGGTGTCCAATTTAGCCGACAAAGGGCCCATTTTCGCTTCAGGGCATCTAAATTTTAAAAATTGCAGGAGAGGCGATACCAAGTTCACTCGTATACGGAATATCAAACACCTCCTAACCACGAACAAAAGCTTTGTCCCTCCATACCTACAAGGAATTATCATTTTCTACTAAAAAGCAACGTGGAAAAGAATTCCTTACCCCATAAGGTAAATGAATTCTATCTATATAAAGGTACGACTTCTCTAGACCCTCAAGACAAGAAAAAAATTTCATCACGATGGGAGGAAATTAACACCATCACGGAGCACGACGAGGACCATTGTCCCTCATCAAAAAAATTGGTCGCTTCAGCAACCAAATTTCGCAAGACATTGACAACCAGGGCACCATTTTCTACCCTCTCAAGAAAACTCAAGTTCCAATAGTCATGAACAAGTTCTTAGAGGTTATAGGAAGAAGAGAAGCGGTTGTAACTTGTAACCATTCTTAAAGTCATTGATGGGATGCCTAATCCAGTACACTAAATGCAAAATCTTTTTAGCTAAGAGGAAGAATCCTCTAAGAAGATTATAGTAGATGACTTACTTCCTCATATGCAGCTAATAATACTACAGAAGATGCCCGATCCATGACACTTCACAATTTCATGCCTCCTCAATGGTCTTCATGAAACGGATGCTCTCATAGACGTGATGCCTACTATGTTTAAAAAATACTTGGGATCACAAGTTTAGAGGAGGCGACCATAGAGCTAAAGCTAACGGAAAACACGATTATGTCCTAAACATGTGGTCAAGAATATCAAAGTCGATATAGGGTATTTTGTCTTCCTTCTCAACTTCGTAGTAATCGACAAGGATAAAGATAAATACTACTCTATCCTTTTTTAGAAGCCTTTCTTAGCCACATTCGGTCCATTAGTCGATATTCATGCACGAAGGATCACAATAAGAATCAATAATGTATAGTGCATCATTAACATAACTAAAACATATACTAAAGAAAGGGATGTCCCGCAATCATTTGGGTCCCCCGTGGTGGGATCCTATTGTGAATATTCAGAAACTTCTATGCCAAACTATTAGGAAGACGTCAACACAACTCGTTCAATCAACATATAAAGCAAGTTGGAATTCACCTCTATGGAACTCGTCGTTTCCTGGAAGTAAGAGAGAGTTTGAAGAGATGACGTGTAGTTTACATGAACCCGTTTATGAGCTTCCCAATGAATCTTATGACAGAATGGGAGAATTTTCTTGAACCACCTCCACCAGAAAATTGTGGAGGGGAATGGCTAGCAGAGCAACATTGGTCGTATGACTAAAACACCAATGGTCATTCCTATCTCAAGGGAATAAAATAAGGGAGACTCCATGGGAGGACACCCATGCCATCATCTAACTTTAAGACGTTAAAGCAAAAAAAAGTCGGGAGATATCCCGGATTTGTGTTTTTTTTCAGGTGTACTTTTCGAGATTTGGCTCCTAAGGAATAAATTTTGTTGGTACATTAGTAAGTGATGTGTTTTATTGTTTAGATCATCGATCTCTCCGAAAAGGAACAAGGTTTGTCATTCATTCACAACTTCTTCGTTTCTAAGGTATTTGCCTTGCCCAACTTTATTCAATTTATTCTGCTTTAAAGATGTGATTATGCATGGTATACATTAGAAACAACAGTCTGCGACCTATAACAATACCACCCCACCCATCCAAAACGGTGGCAAAATCGGCGGCCTGGCCACCATTTTGTTGCTCAGACCTCGAAATTCGGGCTCTAGTTCTTCCTAAAGCGTAGTATAGCGGGTTTGGGTTTTATTATCAACCCGGGTCCTAGATGTGATGACTACTCAGTGAATTCTCGTTATTTAGCAGTGAACTTTTAGTGCAACTCAAGCAAACAAAAACACAAAGCAAGTAAACGGTTGTTGTCAAGTCAAGAGAGGTCACCCGGATATGGTTCCCCCTAGACTGCAGTTAAGTCGGATTGCAATTTACCAAGTTCAGTTTTCATGAAAATTATACTGCGGAAGGTTCTCAATTAGCCTGAAGTCTTGACTAAAGGTCTCCAGACCCTCTCAATCTGAGTCTCTAGCGGGCGACTAACCTCCACCGGAGTAAACAGATTGAGGCCCTAACGAACCAAACCTCCACTACCGAATTGAATTCGGTACAAAATAGCGAATTGGCTCCTCGACTAAAGTCACCAATTCGCCACCTTCGATTAAGGGTACTCTATCAACCTAGGCAGATATTCTCATTCTAGGTCAAAGCAGAAACAACAGGAATTTGATCAGGATTCAAGTCATTCAATCATTCAAACCTCAATCGAATATAATCAATTCACAAACTCTGTACTTGGGTTCATACAATCAGACCTAGCATACAAATCTAGGGTTCCCCATACCCAGATGAATGGGGGAACTACTCCATAGAGAAAGAAGCAAAAGCAGATTCAGACGCGGAAATCATACTGTGAAGATGGATTTCTGCTCCTGGACGTTTAATCGCACTTCTCCAAGCTCAAGCCGGGCTCCAATGGTGATGAAGATCGATCTATGACGCTTGGGAACTCTGGTTCGTCGCTTTCTCTCTCTAGGTATCGCTTTCTCTCTCAAAAACTCGGAACCCCTCAATGTTGGCCTTCTTTCTCCTTAAATTGACTGCCTGGTCGCGATACCCGGTCGAAATACCCGGTCGGGTATTTTGGGTTTCGACCGGGTATTATCGCAGCGCACCGTTTCGCTTAAGGGAAGAATCCCCGGTCACTCGCCATAATCCCCGACCGGGGATTTTGCTGTTTTGCCCGGGCCCCTCTCTGCTTCTCGGGCGCCCAAAAGTGATGAATACCCGGTCGGGTAATTGGCCACCTGACCGGGTATTTTCCTCCTTCAGCCTACTTTGTCCCAACTTCGCTCCTTTCGACCCAGAACTCGTTTCTCCGCCTCGATTCCAACGCCGGGACCTGAAATATGACATAAACACACAACCTAGCGTGAAATCGGCTTAAAACACGAGATTCCTCATCACAAACGGCTTCAGAATAGGGGTGAAAACATGTATAATTATCGGTCTATCAAACTCCCCCACACTTAACCGTTTGCTTGTCCCCAAGCAAACCTAACTCAAACCAATGCAGCTCTCCAGACCTCTATAGCAACAAACAACCTCGATCGTAGGTAGAGGACTTCCTAGATCATTTAGCAACTTACGAGGTCAACCGACGCACAAGTCATCTCATAGCTTCTTCGGCGAGATCACTAGTCCCGAGTCAGTCTCATGGCAAATAGTGAACAGAGGACAAATGAATCGTGGATGAAGGGACTCTCAAAAACAAACGATCATGGACTCACATTAATTCAAGGTGCTCGATTTTCTTTTTGAACATGGTTGGAACCCTTTTCTTTCTTCTTTTTGCTTGTTTTGCTGTTTTGTTTTCTTTTTTCACGGGTTCCAACCTGTTTCTGCAGAAAACGGGGGCTCCCACCTAGCAAAGGTTTTGCGGGAGCCCGGCTCTTACCGGCCATGCCAGGAGCGGGTGTCTCGAGCCTCGTGCGGGGTAAAGACATGTAAGGGGGCTGGAGGTAGTAGGTGGAAATTGGGAACGGATTCCCGTCTCCCCTTACACACTTTCGCCCTATTCGCACGGGAGACGTTATTTTAAAGCACATTTCGAGCACCTGTTATTTTCAAAACATGATACAAGAGTCCATGACAGGCAGAGAGTCCACAACACCACACAATTCGAGGGTCCTAAGATCACTAATTCACCCAATCAACCAACACGATATGAAGAAGAAATGAGACGTCTTAAATGCATCAACATCCTCCATAGTGCTACACTACCTCCCTAGGTTGCAAATCACTACAGAGACTGTCAATTCAAAGCATACTGAGCAGGCAATTGCAAGGAACACGTACTTGGAGCCCTCAAATTTAAAAATTTGGACAGTGGACTAGGCTCCAAGCACACAAACAGATCGAATGCAGTCACAAAATAAACATCATCCCCCACACACTTAAGATCGACATTGCCCTCAATGGAGAAGAGAAAAAGAAAGGGGAACGATGTTACCGGTGCGCACAGACTGCAAGGGACTGGAAATGGACCAGTCGGCATGGGACGAACTAGAGCGAGGACCAGTCGGGAACACAGGCAGAGCTAAAGGAAACCAACAAGCTCAAACACATACGTTAGGTCCAATGGTCAGCCCAATAGTACAGCATCCAAAAGGAAAAGAAAAAGAAACAAAAACCGACATAAAACAGACAGTTTGCATGCTGACAAAGATAAAAACTCTCAAAACATGCCCCTAGGGCCCTCCAAGACCGGAGAAATCAATCTGATCCATAAGGTCGTCGACGCCATCCTCCGGTGGCTGCCGTGGCGGTGAATGCTCCCACCGGGTGGTCCAGTGGTGCTCCTCGGGAGGGTGGCAAGCCTGGAGCAGATGCTCGGAATACTCCATCAGACGGCGGCCTCGATCTCTCTCCCGCTCGATGAGAGCAGTAGTCACTCCCATGCTGGTCTCCAAGCGGCCTAGGCGCTCATCAACGCCCGTCATCCTGGACCGGTACTCGGCCTGGTGGGCCGAATACTGCTGGTAGAACTGGACCTGATGGTCCATGAGCTGCTGGTTCTGAAGACCAAGCTGCTGGAACTGGAGCCCCCATCTGCTGGAACTGCTCCGTGAAGAAGTCCATCGACGGACCAGAAGGACCAGAGGAGGACTCACCTCTCACCGGTCTCCGTCGAGGCTGAAGGTCCCCAGGCGGGGAGAGCGGGGGCTCCGGCTCATCGGCATCCATAGCGCCGTCATCATCATCATCCTCATCCTCATCGACCTCCTCTCCTGAATAGTCATCATCCTCCTCGTCCTCATCAAGATCCACAACCTCCTCAGGGGGCATAGAGAGCCCATCCACCCAGGTGCGGATGTCGTCAGTGGCCAGGAGGCGTGCACTGTGGAGCACGTCCCGGCTGAGGGGTGCGGAGCCGCCCTGGTCGGACGCATCATGAAGTCCCTCGAAGCTGATCCCGAAGTGGCGGGCCAACCGGGTGATCAGAGGACCACAGAAGAGGTGGGTGGGATGACCGTGGACTCGGGAGAAGGTGGTGGCCACGAAAGATCCCAAGTGGAGCATGTCCTCCGGATCCCCCATACAGGACATGGCGTACAGGACCCGCTTCGGAACCTTATGCGAGCCGGTGGCGTTGGGGACGATGGAGCGGGTGATCAGCAGGTTCGGAATGTGCCACTCCGGCCTGAGGGTGCTGACGTAGGTCTGGCCAGCCACGAAGAAGTCATCGCGATAGGCGAACCTGACGACCTCTCTGTAGAAATGATCCTGGTGCCAGTCGGGCGGGTTCGGGAGCTCGACCGTGTGGCCATCGAACGGGTGGTACTCGATCCCCAATGCTGAGGCCAACCCGTCAATGGTCAGCTGTCGGGGGCGGCCACCCAACCGGAACTTCACTGCATGGGCGTCCCGAGGCTTCTTCTTGTCGTACTCGAACGTGGTGTAGAACTCCCACACCAGCTCCGTGTACGTGGGCTCGTCGATGGCAAGCAGTGTCCGCCAATCAGGGTGACTGATGGCGGTGCTGAGCTCCTGCAAGCAGTGGAGCTGCTCGAACACTGCCCACTCGAGGTGGTAGTGTTTCTCCAGTTTCCCCCGGATCACCTTGCGGAACTGGTCCGCGTACTCCCGGTGCAGGCTCAAGCCCTGCACAAACGCATGATCGAGGGACATGATCCTGCACAACAACAAACCAAAAGTGGAACCAAGAAAATATATTGTCAGGACCAACGGCATGGGGTCAGCACTTCCCCCACACTCAAGCTCACCTAGGCTAACAATTTAAGCACAGCCGGTTGAATTGCAAGCAACTCAACCGGAATTCAAGACAGGATCACAGAATAAACCACAATAAGCACACGGACAGCACGTCTACCACATATACATCCATGCAAGCTCAAGTCATCCCTCACCCTACTCTAAATCAGGCAGGCAAACACAGTTCTCGGTCCTAGAATCTACAGTCCGATTTTCCATAAACTAGAAATGAACAGGAAACACACCTGGAAACACAAGGAGGACCGTAGCTAGGACGCGAAGGAAGGGTGAGGGACGCGAGGGGAGCGGAAAAAATCGCCCGGGAGACTCGCCGGAAAATGGCCGGCGAATCGCCGGAAAGTCGCCGGAAAGTCGCCGGAAAATGTCCGGCGGCGGCGCAGCGGCGACTGGCGGGCGGCGGAGGTGGCCGGCGGCTAGCAACGGCAAGCGGCGGCGGCCAAAGAGGAGAGAGAGGGGAGAGGATTTGAGAGTAGAGAGGAGAAAGTTGGAAAAAATGAGAGTAGAGAGAGAAATGGCCGGGGGTTTCCTTTAAATAGGAAAAATACCCGGTCGGGACTCAGAAATACCCGATCGGGTATTTGGGAGTCCTCGACCGGGTTTGCCAAACGCTGCATTTCAAATGGAAGATTATACCCGGCCTCGAGTCAAAAATACCCGGTCGGGTATTTTTGAATCAAGGTCGGGTATTATCATTAAACGCGGCGTTCAGAGTCGGGGGAATACCCGGCCGCGAACCAAAAATACCCGGTCGGGTATTTTTGGGACGGGGTCGGGTATTTCACCTTTCCCCCCCCCCCCCCCCGAGAAACAGAGGGGGCCCCGGGCGTGAGCCAAAAATACCCGGTGGGTATTTTGGCCCACGACCGGGTATTTCCCCCTTTTCGGCCAAAAATTCATTTTTTTCCCAAAATTTCAACCTCTTCTGCACGAAAACACCAAATCGAGGCGTCAACGACGACCAAACTTCAATACAGACATGCAACGGACTCGACACGACACAAAAACTCAGAAAAAAGGGAAAAGAAAGTGCAAACCGTGGTGGGGTTGCCTCCCCACAAGCGCTTCTTTACCGTCTTTTAGCTGGACGCCCATGGTGGATACTCAGGGAGGTGCAGGAACAGGTGCCCCCAAGAGCGGATCCACGTCGCTCTTGAGGTACAGCTTCAGGTTGTGGCCATGCACCCGACGGGTGCAACCACCAGCATTGGTCAGCTCGACCTGGCCATCCGACAAGATGCAGGCGAGTGAGTACTCGGATGGCCAGGGTGGTCGTGGTGCGGGGGGTGGGACCAGCTCATAGTGGTCTCCACCCTTCTTCTGTGCAGGCTTAGCAACCTGCTGCTTCGGCCGCCACTCCTCCTTGAGCTTTTTGTTCGGAGGCGAGGCTGTATGGAGTGGCGGCGAAGGACTGATAGGAGGGTCCTGCAAAATGAGAGGTGCAGAAGGATACACGACAGGCTCGTGTACCTGATCAGAAATGGCATGCACAGGTGTGACAGCAATCATAGCACATTGATCGAAATCAGTCACAGAAAAAGTAGCTTGTTCATTCCCAGCACGCAAGATCAGTTTACCATCATGCACATCAATCAATGCCTTGGCGGTGGCAAGAAATGGTCTACCCAGAATCAAAGGCACATCCACATCATCATTTATGTCCAGGATAACAAAATCAACAGGATATGTGAATGCACCAACATTAACAAGCAGATCCTCTATGATACCCCTAGGATGCACAACGGAACGATCAGCTAGCTGAATGCTCATCCTAGTAGGGCTAAGTTCACCTAGGTCTAGCTTTTTGAACAGTTTATATGGCATGACATTAATGCTAGCGCCTAGGTCCGCCAAGGACTTTCCTACATGCATGCTGCCAATAGTAAGAGGGATAGTAAAACTCCCTGGGTCTTTGCGCTTTTCGGGCAGCTTGTTCTGCAGGACAGCAGAACACTCCTCGCTCAGCAGCACTGTCGAGAGATCCCCAAGTTTCTTCTTGTTGGTGCAGAGATCTTTCATGAACTTCGCGTACTTGGGCATCTTCGACAGTGCCTCCACAAATGGTACGCTGATGTTGAGCTGCTTCAACATTGCCATAAACTTGGCAAACTCAGTCTCCAGCTTATCTTTGTGAAGGCGAGTGGGGAAGGGAAGCTGGGGTATGTGCTCCTGCACCACTGGTTGTGGCTTGGGAGCAGGAGCTTCCTTCTCCACCCGCACTTCTGCATCACCGGCTGGAAGTGCTGAAGCAGGTAGTGGTGCCTCCTGCCTGGTCGGGGCAGGATCAGCTGATATAGGCCTGCCGCTCCTGGTGAAAATGGCATCCAGCTGCTCGTGCGGGTCCCGTGGATTGGGGATGGTGGTGGCAGGTAGAGTCCCCGGGGCCCGAGCAGTAAGCTGGCGCGCTAGGGCACCGACTTGGTGCTGTAGATCTTGCAGAATAGCACCCTGGTTCCTCTGTCCTGCCTCCAACGAGGCTATGCTCTGGTCCACCCTAGTGAAATTCGCCTGGCTGGTGGTCATGAATGTCGCTAAAATATTCTTCAGATCAGCCATCTGATTGTCGGGAGCTGCGGCTGCTGGAGGCTGAGCAAACTGGCCCTGGGGCTGCTGCTGCCCTTGCCTAGGCTGGTAGGGGTGCTGCTGTGGTGGTGGCCCCTGCCTAGCCTGGAAGGGCTGCCTCTGCTGAAAACCACCTGCTGGTGCTGGGAAACCAGGTGGTTTGTTGGTGTTGCTGCTCCAGGCGAAGTTGGGATGCTGGCGCCATCCTTCATTGTAGGTGTTGCTGTATGGGTCGAGGCGCCGAGCATTGGCGATGAAGGCCACCTGCTCTTGGGGAGTAGAGGACTCCCTCATAGACTGACAATCTTCCACCAGGTGGTTCGGGCTCTCACACCACTGACACTGAGCGACTGGAGGCGGAGCTACACCTCGGCCCGGTAGGAGACTGTTGGGCTGCTTCAATGTTTGCACCAACTCAGCCACCTGCTGCTCTAACCCGGACCTGGCCTCCATAGCATGCACACCCCAGTCCCGGGAGTTCCTGCCTCTGTTGTTCTGCCCCCAGGAATGGTCTCGGGCAGCCAAGGTACTGATCATCTGGTTCAGCTCGGGTGGAGTCTTAGTAAGGATATCCCCTCCTAGGCACAGAGACTCAATCACCCTCTGGCTGTCTGGAGTGAGGGCGTTGTAGAAGTTCCCTACTATGAAAGCATCGCTGAAGCCATGATGGGGACACTGCCAGAAGTATCCCATGTACCGCTCCCATGCATCACGAAGTGACTCATCTGGCTCTTGGCGGAAGTGAGTGATCTCCCGCTGAATCTCCGTGGTCTTCGATGCCGGATAATACCGGTGCACGAACTTGTCAGCCAGATCGTCCCAAGAGGTGATGGACAATGGGGGTTGGGTCTCCAACCACCTCTTAGCATTCCCCGCCAGAGAATGGGGGAAGAAGTGAAGGCGGATTGCGTCATCCGGGACACCGTTCAGCTTGAACCCGTTCGTCAGCTGCAGAAAACGGGAAAGATGTACCCGGGCTTCCTCGTCCTTCAAGCCATGGAACTGGATAGAGGATGTGATGAGTTGAATCCAGCATGGCTTGATCTCGAAGTTATTTGCAGGAATGGGCGGATAGAGGATGACCGGGCGGATGTCAGCAATCCGTGGAGTATAGTAGTATTCCAAGGTGGGACCCGGTGGTGTTGGATGATGATGGCCAGCTCCCGGGGGGTTTGGGTCGTTCCCCAGGATCTGGTTCTGAGGAGGTGGGTTCTGATCGCCTTCCATCTCGTACTCGTCCTCGGAGTCGCTGCTCAATTGGCCGTCTCTGCGCTCCACCGTAGCCAGTCTAGCTCGCTGTTGTTTCCGAAGTTGTTTGCAGGTGCGCTCAATCTCAGGATTCAACGGCAATAAACCTCCCGACTGGCTACGGGTCATGCACTATCTGCACACAATCAAGCAATGCAAACCCATGAAGGCACAAGTGGGAAAAAACAAAAACTCAATGCGAAAATGAAAATGCTAAAGTAACAGAAATCACTTTTCTTCAACAACCTAGCCGTCCCCGGCAACGGCGCCAAAAACTTGACTCACTCCTACTGCCACACTAGAAAATGGCCAAGTGCAACCACTTCCTAAAGCGTAGTATAGCGGGTTTGGGTTTTATTATCAACCCGGGTCCTAGATGTGATGACTACTCAGTGAATTCTCGTTATTTAGCAGTGAACTTTTAGTGCAACTCAAGCAAACAAAAACACAAAGCAAGTAAACGGTTGTTGTCAAGTCAAGAGAGGTCACCCGGATATGGTTCCCCCTAGACTGCAGTTAAGTCGGATTGCAATTTACCAAGTTCAGTTTTCATGAAAATTATACTGCGGAAGGTTCTCAATTAGCCTGAAGTCTTGACTAAAGGTCTCCAGACCCTCTCAATCTGAGTCTCTAGCGGGCGACTAACCTCCACAGGAGTAAACAGATTGAGGCCCTAACGAACCAAACCTCCACTACCGAATTGAATTCGGTACAAAATAGCGAATTGGCTCCTCGACTAAAGTCACCAATTCGCCACCTTCGATTAAGGGTACTCTATCAACCTAGGCAGATATTCTCATTCTAGGTCAAAGCAGAAACAACAGGAATTTGATCAGGATTCAAGTCATTCAATCATTCAAACCTCAATCGAATATAATCAATTCACAAACTCTGTACTTGGGTTCATACAATCAGACCTAGCATACAAATCTAGGGTTCCCCATACCCAGATGAATGGGGGAACTACTCCATAGAGAAAGAAGCAAAAGCAGATTCAGACGCGGAAATCATACTGTGAAGATGGATTTCTGCTCCTGGACGTTTAATCGCACTTCTCCAAGCTCAAGTCGGGCTCCAATGGTGATGAAGATCGATCTATGACGCTTGGGAACTCTGGTTCGTCGCTTTCTCTCTCTAGGTATCGCTTTCTCTCTCAAAAACTCGGAACCCCTCAATGTTGGCCTTCTTTCTCCTTAAATTGACTGCCTGGTCGCGATACCCGGTCGAAATACCCGGTCGGGTATTTTGGGTTTCGACCGGGTATTATCGCAGCGCACCGTTTCGCTTAAGGGAAGAATCCCCGGTCACTCGCCATAATCCCCGACCGGGGATTTTGCTGTTTTGCCCGGGCCCCTCTCTGCTTCTCGGGTGCCCAAAAGTGATGAATACCCGGTCGGGTAATTGGCCACCTGACCGGGTATTTTCCTCCTTCAGCCCACTTTGTCCCAACTTCGCTCCTTTCGACCCAGAACTCGTTTCTCCGCCTCGATTCCAACGCCGGGACCTGAAATATGACATAAACACACAACCTAGCGTGAAATCGGCTTAAAACACGAGATTCCTCATCACAAACGGCTTCAGAATAGGGGTGAAAACATGTATAATTATCGGTCTATCACCTTATGAATGAATGCTAGATACTTTCTCTTATGAATTCATGGATGCATTGGAGATGCATTTTTGGGAAGACATATCGTTACATAGTGTGATGTTTGTTTTTGTATTCATGTATTGAAGAGTATAGGCCCCTACTTGTGCCATGGTGTGTTAATCGATAGTTTAATTGATGTTGGTATGATTTGTTTCATATGTTGCTTGTTCTTCCCAGTTATTCTGTCGACGAAGAAAATCTAAGTTTAAAGGGGGTTACTCTGTCAACGAAGAAAATCACCAAACCCATAAATCAACAAAAACCCAATGGCATATCAGCGACACAATTGACGCAGTATGCGCCAATTTTCCTTCTAGCCTACCAATTTTCAAGCCATTGGGAGTCTTGTCTTTAACTGATATTCTCCCATAGTTCTATTTCCCGGAGCGACTAGTTCGTTGGTTTTGTAGATTTGCAAAATCTAGAGGTTCTTTAGACTTTGTAACTATTGCTTCTTGGTATATACGAGTATTTCAATCACTTTTTTATGTTTGATTTATTTTCAATGCAATTTTGTGTTGGCGAAACTATGATCTCATATGATGTAGACTGTGAAATCTGACTTTGTGTTTGATGTGACTGGACAAGGTCGTCCTTCATAATCGATCATCAATCGATTGAATTGCGTGATACCTCAAGGGAGGAATCTTAGGGTCCTTGTAGCCCACTATATTTGGTATACAACATTACACAAGGAAGGAGTTAATCTTGCAAAGATCAAACAACACATACATGGCCAGGGCGAGCTTGCCTATGCAATGTCTTTCCCTTATATTCTTCTTGTCCACAGTGGCTTAGGTTTTAATTTTTTGTTTTTGTTTTCAATGCAGTCAAAATCTTGCTTTAAAACTTAAAAGCTTACATTTTTACACTTATAAGTCACCAAAATGCTTCTCCAAAATTATTAATAGAGGGTAAACCTAAAAAACTCGAAGAATTACAAAGGAATATCCAAAAAGAACTGAATTGTGTGAACCAAAAGATTCATCAACTATTATTTTTCTATTTAGTTCTATTTTTTTTACGTACTGAAATTTTAAAATTTGATTTCGATATATATTGCTTATATATGTTTTAACTCTACGACATATCGTGCTTTTCACATACAAATGTAGTCAAAATTTACACTTTAAAGCTTAAAAGCCTCTTCTTTTACAGTTCTAGGTCACCAAAACGCTTCTACGTAGAATCGCGAATTTGACTGATTTGTTATCATTTTTTTAAGACAAAGGGGAACCTCAACCCCCGGAGGCACGTCAACCCCACGTTCGTTTTAAAGCTCAAAAGAACAAGTTCCTTATAATCTGAGCAAGTAATTGTGAGAGGCCTTGAGAGAATACGCTTGGTTACCAACAAAGTAAATTTTTGTCAGTTCTATGGCGTATCAATCAACTTCACCCTATTGGCCTTTAGAAGGTTTACTACAAAATTATTTCCAAATTAATGGATAAATTTCTTAGCGAGGTCTTGCCTAAATAGTAAATTCATCTCCACATACCATAATGGGTTTATGAATAACTTCTCCATTGTGGATACTGTTTTCTTCAACAAAGAATTTATGAAATATCTTCGAAATAAGCATTGTGGCCGATAAATTTTATGGGGCTCATGTTGGATTTGAAAAATGCATATAATCAGATTGAATTGCCTTACCTATTTTAGGTCCTCACCAAGTTTTGTTTCGATGCTCGGTGGATTGATCTTCAACATTGCCACGCTCTCTCTACTACTATTTTCCATATGCATGAAATGATTCTATGCATTATTATCTCAACAGATAACTATGATAGAACTTAAGAACATTTGGTTCAATGATCATTACCTCATTATTTCCCACATATTCGTCATTGATGATGCATTCCTTTTTTTCTCTAGGACACTCATTTAGACTGTCAGACACTAATACACCTCCTACATCATATTATGAATGTATGAATAGTTAGCGCGTTAACTTAAATAAATTGAAAAAGTTCTCTCTAAGAACTCACTACCATCAAAACCAGCATCTTTCTAGGCCTTATTGCAATCGAAACCAATGGAGCATAAGACAAGTACTTAGGTCCCCTATCTCTAACTCGTCATTCCATGTGAGAAACTTTCTAATATATTGAAGACAGGGTTGCTAAGCACCTACAAATGTTGAAATGGTTTTTTCTGTCTTTAGCCAGTCTCGAAACACTCATTAAATCACTCATCTATGTCATGCACATGTATGCTATGTCCTACTTTTGTGTACCGAAGAAACTTTGTCGCAATATCAATCGTATGATTGCGCGACTTTGATGGGGGAAGCAGGGCACTAAACATAATTTACCTTGGGTCTCCTGGCGCAACTTTTGTAGTCCCAAAACAGAAGACACACTAGGCTTTTGAGATTTAAGATCTTTTAGCAATCTGTTTTGGCCAAGCAGTGTTGGCATCTCTTTCTGGAGCTAAACTCTCTAGTTGATTGGGTTCTCAAGGGTTTCTACTTTCATAATATGTTCTTCCATTCAGCGATGATATACTCCAACTCCTTATCTGCCTAACAATCCTTGCTTCACGTTTCAGATATGCTCCAACAAGGCTTACCCTGGGAAATTAGTTCCAGAACCACAATCGACGTTGTCATTGATCCATGCATTACTACCCTCTCATATTTCCGTACCAACCACCTCCCTACATCTCCAGTGTCCTTAAAGTTTGTTTTGTATTTTATATCACCCTCGACTTCCTCGTGATGCCTATGTGACTTCCATTTTAGCAATCGCTTTGCAACGTACCCCTTGTGTTGACCGATACATCTGCCATTTTAAATATCTGGGTCTTTTCTTGGTTAAATCCACTTATTGCCTCATCCTAGCCACCATCATGCCTTGGCACGTAATAAGGGGTCTATGCATGCCACAACTTCTCCCTTCAATTGTAAGGATGGAAATGGATAATATCAGGGGCGGATAATGCATATGCATTACCCTACCCATAATAGTTTGAGTTTTATCCATACAGATACCCATACAAGTATCAAGTAAAATAACAAACCATACCCATACCCGATAAGGTTCCAGATATCCACGGTTATCCATGAATAATAATTTATGTTTATAACCTCAACCAACATGTTGATAATTACATTATATTGACATTACACAAGTGAAAAAGTATAACAATAAGTTACTAGAATGAAGAAAATTAGTTTAAAAAAACATAATTTCATGAAAATATAATCTATGTATAATAAACATCTGATTTGTTGAGAAACATACTGATAATATTTAAATAAATTACATATCCATGTGTACAATCGGGCGGGTTCATACTGAATACTTAGAAAACTGACTCCATCAATTACCCATAATATTCGGATACGACTTTTAACCATACATATTAAAAATCGTTAGGGTTCGGTACCCAGACCAGATAGGTCGAATTTGGATGGGCATGCACGAGTATGATTATTTTTGCCATTCCTACATGACCCATCCCTCTGGCCTAAGATATGGGTCCTCTCTCTAGCACCAAATCTGAAGTTTTTCTCTGGCGTTTCTTGCTACGGATCCTACTGGTGCGTGAAGGTCTCCAACTATATACATGGGCTCAATGTGGAAGACACATTTCCAATTTATGGTGTTAAGGAAGGGGAATCACTCGAGCACCTTTTCATTTGTTGTTGTTTCATTTCGTCATCTTCTCGACCTTTAGCTGCCATATGGGCCTCCTCCTACTTTCACATTTCTATGCTTTGGCATCATCTGCTCCTCCACTCGAATTATGATACTTTCACCAATTGGGTCCTCCTTTGCTGGCGAATCTAAGGGTCATAACAATATCGTCTTCCTCCCCACACAGAATACACACTTGTTCTCCCTCGTAATTCCTCACCCACCGTGGTTATCACTTCATCGCTACAACTCAAGTTGAGCCATGCCCTCCTCTATTACTTCTACCTTATCATCATCGTAATTCCCATTAAGTATGTTGAGGGTTTCACATTCCTGTTAATGGTTCTACGAGGGCTCCTACTAGTTGGGTTGAGGGTATCGTCACCTATTATGACTTCGTGTTGACATTTATGTACATTCATTTTTACTAGTATTATTGTGTGCACTACTCTATTGGAACTACTGGCCTTTCATGAAGCTTCATATCTCATTCAGAGGTGGTAGTGACACAATCGACCCATCCACCTTATTGATGATGCTGAAACTATACTGGACGAGTTGACACGAGTTCTACTCATAATACTCGAGGAGGGACTATTTTGTGTGAAGTTCACTCTTTACTCATGGAGTTGCCTATAATACACTTTGTGTTCACACCTCGAGAAATGAATCAGCATGCCCATTCAATGGCATGACATGTCTTTTGATATCATGGTCCTACTGATGATGTTTATAACTTCACCTATCTAGTCTATGTATAAATCTGTAAGAGTGTTGTCATTGTTGTGGCATTGCTCGCTCTTCTCTAGGTTATCCCTAAAAATATCTATGACTTATTCCTAAAAATATCTATGACGACAAAAATATCATAAACATTGCAATTACATCTTCTAAAAGATAATTCCACTTCAAGTCACCTAATACAAACAAATTGAATATAAAAGGTTCTTTTCCTCCTCAAAAGACATGTCAATAAACTAATTATAAACTAAATAACATGATTCTTTTTCAAATTATAAATGACTCTTTTTTTAAGTTTGATTGGGCATGCACAAATCGTTATAATAAATTGACATATGACGAACTCATTATTGTTACATTTAACCAAAATACAAAATTTAGGTGTGGCAAAATATATAATGACACCATATAACAAAAATAAAAAATATAGGGATGACAAAAGATATAAAGCCACTAGTTTATCACCTGTAGATCTCACAATAATATACTAAAACTTATTTATAATGTGACAACAATAAAATCTTATTATGATAAAATATGTGTTTATTTTGACAAATGTATTTGTCACCATGGGTTCTTTTGGATGGAGGATTGTTGCAGGATTTGAAAGCAATCTCACACAATGTGGAATTTGAATCAAATAACACGTTTGGAAAGATCTGTACAAATTAGAGAATACTGGTCCCATTAGAGATTTTAAAAACCCACATGTGTGTGATTATGAAATAGCTTATGACCATCACCTATTTTGAAATCTCTCGTTCTTAATTTTATTCTTTCAAAACTTACCTTCTTTATTCTTGCTCCACCAATGACTCTTCTCCATTCTTCCTCCACCAATGGTCATCAAACTCGATTTTCAAATTCAGCGGTCATTGATTCTGCTTCTCCTTCTTCAAATGGAATCAAGAACCCAACTCACTTGCTTTCTGCTAACAACCATGAATAATCACCTTCTCTCTTCCGCTATATTCTTGTGAAGCTACTACTCTTCAGTGGAGAGATTCATCGACGAACGACAACTGTGAAATCGTGAACAAGAGAAGGGGAGATGAAGGCCAGATTTAGGAGATTCGTTGACCAAACCACATCCCTTCATCTTTGTTTGTGGGAGTCGACAATACGAGGCAAATGTCGATGTTGGCGGTGTCGATTCTAGTCAACGGCGATAGTTTTGGTGTTCAAATTGAAGAAGATGCAGTACTTTGCTCGGTTCTTCCCGTTTCTAGGTTATGGGTTTTCTTTGGTTGTATTCCATTTTCCCTTCTACTAAATAGGGGTGTTCAAACGGTTTGGTTACCGTGGTAACCGTTTTAACCGATACTATTTGGATAATTTGGTATGGTTAATTTGGATAATTGGTTTGGTTTGGTTAAAGTTTTTAGCTTGTTTGGTTTAGGTGGTTTGGTTTGGTTTCAAACACTCCTAACCAGTCAAACCAAATTAACCAATTAATTAATTAGTCATGTATCTAACATATATTATATACACATACTTAATACTTTGCATAACCACTCAAGAGTTAACGTTCATCCCTTTTAGACTCATAAAATATAAAGCTCAATATTGCTCATATAGTGTATATTTGTATATGTAAAGTGTAGACCACAACATATGGACGCCTAATTTAGATAAATTTCATACATTATGATCGATGAAAACTTGAAAGGAAGGTCATTTCCAGCCTATGATAATTGCTAAGAGACTAAGTCAATTTACACAAACACAACAATTCATTAACCCATACCATTGTCATACATTTTTGTTAGGTGAATACTTCTATACTAAATACTAAAGGTTGCAAATGCAGGAAAGGAGATCCAATTGAGTTCTGATTGGGAATCGATGTCAAAGACTAGGACTGCAAATGAGCCAAGACGCTCGTGAGCAACTCGGTGTTCAAATAGAAAACATTCGTTCGACACTCGGCTCGTTATTTAACAAGCCGACTCGTGAGCCGACTCGTTAATTAGTAAACGAGCAATTCTTGAGCTAGACCATGCTCTGCTTGATAAGCTCGTGAGCTAGCTTGACTCGGTGGCTTGTTGATCTAAGCTCGCGAGCTAGCTTGTTTAGAGCTTGTGGAAGGATTAATTACTGATCTTCTAAACATGAATATTATCTTGTTAATAAGAATGTGTATGGACGTTAACTGTTATTTTTAGTTTCTAGTGTTCTTTTTATCATTTAAGTTCTTATGTTCACACATTTTTTTTGCAAAAATAATTTCAAATCGAGCTCATCTTGAGCCAACCTTATACTCAGCTTGACATGCTATGTTGATAAGCATTTACCGAGCTCTACTAAGTCGAGCTCGAGCTAGATTGTTTTTATTCAAGCTGAGCACGAGTTCAAACTGGATTATCGAAATTTGAGTTTGAGCCGAGCTGAAAATTTTCTTAAGGAGCCGAGCTCAAGCTAAGAAAAAACTCGACTCGGCTCGTTTGCATCCCTAAAAAAGACTAACAAAACCTAGACAAGTGCCGGAGTTTTGCGAGGTCTCCGAAGATAGGCAAGGTTTTAGCTATCGGTTTCTAGGTTATGGTCGTCGTTACTGTTGCCTACATTTCACCCACACAGGCTACGACTCCACTTCATCTACTTCCTCATCTCCGTCACCATCAATCACCAACTTATATACGAAGATTCAAGTCGTTGTTGGTTGAAGAAGAAGAAGACAATTTATGGGTTTCTTCATCCCTGAACATATTGTTGTTGTTAAAGTTAAAAAAAGCATTTGAGGAACATATGGGGGCAAAACCGTATTTCTGCTTACTCTATTAAAATCTCTCGTTAATTTCCAAACAAGTCAATTGAAACAAATCTTGCGTATACATTTCCTGTGATTGTAAAGGAGTGTTTTGAAGCCAAATCTCTCACTAATCTCTCAAATTAAAAACCCTCATCCAAACCACTCCACATGAAATTTAATTTGACAATAGACTAATTGTCACATTATTCATATACAAGTGATTGCCAATATATGAGACAAAATTTATGTGTAATAATGGACGAGAATGTTAGGAAGCCTGCCACAAAGTCTTGGTACGTATAATTAAACTACTCGCCAATCAACATTAATTATTAAATCACTAATAATTAAGGAGGAACCACCATGTAGCTCCGGCGCGGGACTCGCTGGAACGTCGCACGAACCAAGTCAACATAGAGCGGGAACTGGGCGACCGCAAAGAAGCTGACCGGCAGACACGTCAGCGCATACACCGGATACGCCGCGTACTTGAGCTCGTCCCTGAGCACGAAGAAATGCCCGGCGCAGAAACTCACCAGCACGGCGGCGATGGAGACGAAGAGCGACGACAGCCCGATGAGCAGCTTTCTGGGCAGGTCCCTCCCGAAGTCCTTCTCCTGGAAGCGCGACGTCAGGATGGACAGGAACATGACGAGGGAGGTGACCGAGAAGCAGAGCGCCACCAGCGACGAGATCGCGAAGATGTGGAACGCCGGCTGCCCTTCCAGCGTCGGCTTCCCGTCCGGCTCCACACCTCCCGGGACGGTGGACGACGTGGCGAACGCCACGGTGGCGATGAGCGCGGCCACCACCGAGCAGGACTCCGACGTGCTGATCAGCCACTCTCCGCCGCTCTTGACCAGGTCGGCGTGCTCCTCCGAGAAGATGTCCCGTGGAGTTTTCCCTTCCTTGTTGTGCCGGATGAAGAAGTTGTAGGGCATCGAGTTCTTCACAAACTGCACGCATGCAAATATAATAGTATATCATAATGTAATTAATTTATTATTTTGTTGGGGTTTGTCTTCCGAAACTCACTTTTTTTAGTGTATATATTAAATGTGGTCATTTAATAATTGTTATTTTGAGCAGGTAATTCATGTTAAAACGATGTCAATCGTCACTTGTAATAGGATGGATAAGAAAATAAATGAATTTGTTACAAAATAATCATTATATGTTTACTTTAATTTGAAGATTTTAGAGATTAGTGATCAGGCTTCGGATTTATAATTTGGGATTTATTCTTAGTATTCAAAATTAAAGGTTTAGAAGATAGGGTAATTGATTGATTAGTTGTTATTCAATGTTATATTATCATATCATACTAATCATATCGAATTAAAATCCAAAATTGAATGTCTTAAAGCTACTTTTAGAAGCGATTGAATTATAATCTAAAACTGAATGTCTTAAACCTACTTTTAGAATCGATTGCATTGAATGTGCACAGAAGAAGCCACATTTATTTGGATATATATTGACTAATTAAGTAGTTAGTAACGGTTGGTGACTGACATACCTCGTACCACTTGATTTCCCACTGCATCTGGAGGGCGGCGCCAGGGATCCGCCAGGGCTTGTGGTGGCCGAGGGCGGCGGCGAGGTGCAGCGCGCTGTTCCCGCGGCTGTCCACCTTGCGGAAAACGCTCTCTCTGATCACCCCTCTCTTCAGCAGCCGCTCGTAAACGCGGGACTGCCTGTTCTCCACCGCCAGCAGCACGATGTTCTTCTTCCCGGCGTTCATGTCGTTTATGGCCACCGGGTACAGGTCCAGAATCTTCTCCACGATCTCCGTGATCCCGTTCTTCGCCGCTATTAGCATCGGCGTCTCTGTGTGTTCCCGGCCGGCCGACATGCATTGCATGCATGCACCGTAAGTCGAGGAATATATGATATGGTGAATAAATATATGTAATTAAATTTGATGGCACGTGCGAGCGATACGTACCGATGGTTTCGAGGTGTTTGGGCTTGTTGATGATGTCGTGGTCGTCGGCGGCGGTGAGCAGGTCGCTGAACTCGAGAGGTGTTCCGATGGGGTGGGGGCTCCTGCCGTTGTACTCATAAACGTACGTCTCCGCGTCTTTGAGAAGCTCGTTCATTATCTGGACCGACCACACGTGCTTCTCCTTCTTCACACGTATCTTCCTCATTTCGGTCGATCCTACGTACCAAACAGAATACTTGTTAAATGGGTACGTGCAGAATAAATGTTGACATTTGAAGGCAAAGCTTAACAATGGATGGGAGCCGAGCGGTACGCACCATATCCAAGGATGACAAAGAGGGACTTGAAGGCCAGCTTCACGAACTCAAAGCACGTGTCGTAATTGGAAGGAAGTAGTTGTTGACTCCCGGCTTCGAGTTGTAAATTGTAATAAGATTGGTATCAAACGTTAGGCTGGGCTATCAAAATTTTCTGTATATATAAATGTTTACCTGACTGTTTTGATGGAGCTCTCTGGTTCTCTGCATCCTCTGACGGAGCATTTGACTGTTTGAATCGACTCTTCACTAACATGGGGGAAAAAACAAAAGCATATATATATATATTGTAATTAAATTCATCGGTGAAACACTTAATGTATATGCAGATTAAAATAGGCAAAATACATATAGTAGTCACATATTTTGAAATATAAAATTCGTCTTGATGAACTAACAGTTCTCGAACTTTGATTGTGAGGGAAAATAATCACAACTTTATGTTTATTGATTAATTTGCCATATATATATATATATATATATATATATATATATATATATATATATATATACACGTAATTTGGCCTAATTTTGACGGCTGGTAGTATGTTACCTATATCAAGTGGTAATGCGAGGAAGGAAACACAGGTTTCGTAGTTAGGAGGGACGTAGGACGACGCTGGTGCGGCACCTTGGTCGGCATATGTGCGTGGCATTTCTGGCTGAAGCAAATCCACAAATGTACCTACATGCATTAAAATATAAAAAAGAAAGATGAACTCGCTAATAGAAAACTAGTTGGAGATTCTTTGTCCAACCAAGATTGGAGCTAATAATTTTTCGTGCAGGACTAGAGGTGGCAATTCTCAATCCAATCCATCAATCCATTAAAAATATCCATTTAATCCAATTCATTTAAATCCAATCCATTTGATCCAAATTCAATTGGATTGGTGGATTCATGGATTGATCCATGGATCCAAATGATAAATTACGGTTTGGTACCTATACTTTTATATTTTACATTTTGGTACCCAATATTTAATTTTTATACGAAAAATATCATTAGAAAATTACATTTTGGTACCTAAAATTTTTCATTATGACACTTTAGTATCTAAACTTTTCACATTTTACATATTGGTTCTTGGTTGAGAATGTCATTTGGATTCATGGATAATCCACCAATCCATCAATCCATTGGATCCAATTCATGAATCCACCAATCCATTAGATCTAATTCATTTGATCCATGAATCCACCGATCCAGTCCATCGATCCATGGATCAATCCATTTGCCAACCTGTGCAAGACAATAAAGAAGAGGCAAGAAAGGGCCGGGAACTTACAGTAATAAATAAGCTGGTGATATCCGCCAACGTGGCTGCCACTTCTAAACGCGCCAGGTTTGCTGGCCAGCAGGTGCAGAGGGGTTTTCCCTTGCGTGTTCACAGCGTTCACCAGTTCCTTGTACAAAACTATTATCTGATACGCCAACTCTGCATTCGCATCCAAGTACTCATATCTTCAGCTAATAATTAAAACAAACCAAAATGAAACAGAGACATTAATGGTTCTCAGCTGCCTGTCCAGCTCACCGAAGTATTCCCCGGCGATGGCGACGTGGAGGATGGTCTCGCCGTCCTTCCCCCGATAATGCCTCCGACAGTCCTCGGCCCCGCAGATCTGGTGCATGCGGAGGAACGCTTCCTTCATGCCGTGTACCGCGGCCAGGAACAGCGGCGTCTCGCTCTCGTCGTTCCGCACCCCGACCAGCGCCTTGTCCCTCCCCGCGATGCTGACGCACATCCTGGCGTTCCCCAGCGCCGCCGCGATGTGGAGCGGGGTGTTCCCGTGGTCGTTCCTCACCCTCAGTGCCGCCCCAGCTGCCTCCTCGCCGCCGGCGCCGCTCTTCCCGTACATGATCTCCACCAGCTGCTCCACGTAGCGCTCCTGCCCGTCCGACACGGCGATGTGCAGCGCCGTGTCGAGCGGCTTCGTGATCTGGGCCGCGTACGCCGACGGCTGCGTCCTGTAGGTGTGGATCACGCGCCGCCAGTCGCCCTTCATTGCCGACTGAAACAGCTCCCTCCTGATCGCGTCCAGCTGGTCCTCGTGGAACCCGCCGCACCCGTCGGCTAATGGAGTCCCCATTTTCGGCTCTCTTTCTAAATTCTAATTCATTCTGCTGGTGTGTGTGTATTTATATGGAATCGTCATGAGATCCGGCTAGTGATTGAAGCAACTAAGTGCAGTGGCAAAATTAAGCTTCTCGCTGAATATTATTTTGGAGTGAACAAGTAAAGATTAGTTGGTGACATATATTCTTTATGTAAGATTGCAGCTAGAATCTCGGAGCATAGTACTAAAACAATAGTCGGAAAATTGTATTGAAAGGAGGAGGAGTACTTAAGTTTGGGGGGAGGGTGGAGGAGTGTCATAGAAGTTTGGCATAAAGTTTGGGTGGGGGGAGATTGCGCTTTGGCCGGTAATTAAGTTGTTTGATTCACACAATAATAACATGTCGTCCCCGTATTTGCAGCTTTATTTAACTTTTCCAAAGTGAAATCCCAAGAGTTGAGCTTACGGAAGGGACAGAGCATGTAACCTGGCAGGTAATTGACTAATTTCTATTATTATATGATTTTTTTCACAACTAGAGATTCATGTACAAGGAGTTGTAACAAAATATGCTTGTATGAAATGAAACCGTTCAAGGGTGCCGTCATCAGTGGCGGAGTCAGGAAATTTAAATAGGAGTGTCCTCTTTTAAAAATTAAATAATTTTAAATTAGAAAATATCTAATTAATACAAGTGACAGCGAAAGTCTACGGCGTGTTACAAAATATACTCAGTGTCTGGACGGCTCAACAAATATCTCCATCTTACTATACAATCATTCACAAACTGATCATTTAATCAATTTCGAAACTTGTTCTTAAAGTTTCCCAAAACTAAATATGTTATTTCAACACCTGCAGTTGCAATCGGTAAAATCAATTACTTTGAGAAGCAAGTAAACCAATGGATATAATAGAATGAAGGGAATAAGGATAACCCGTAATCAGGTTCAATGGTTAGATTTTTAAAATAATTGGGAGAAGGAATATCATTTTTACTATTAAACTAGTGTTTAAAATACAATAACAAATGAGTTGTGGTCTAATGAAAAACATGTTTACTAATAATCTTAGTAACCTAATTTCAATCACCTAGCTACCACTTATATTTTTTTATCCACACGAAAACTACTACCAGGGGTAGTCATATTCAATCTTTAGAAATAAATGAATTGAATTCCCAAACCATGTTTGGTATATGTTTAGAAATGAATTAAATTAAAAGTTTCTCCAACTATACCCTTATTAATTTTCGGAAAAAACAATATTCATTGAAAATTCATCTTCTAAAAAACGTATTTGGTCTCATACGTAGAATTAGGGGTAGCAGTTCGGTTTCCGGTTAGCTGCTAACCGGCCGGTTCAACCGATAACCGCCGGTTAGTAGCTAACCGAAAACCGACGGTTATTTGCCTCGGTCGGTGTTCGGTGGAATAAAACTGGTTTTCGGCTAGCCGAGTAACCGAGGCTGATTAACCGCGGTTACCCGACTAACCGAACAGCCATCATTTAAATAAAACCCCAACCCTAATTCTTTCTTCTTCCTACTCAAATCCCAGCCCTCTGTTCCTAAAAAAAAAAAAAATCCCAGCCCTCCGCCATCCAAATCCCAGCTCTGCTGACTACCGTTACCTTTGCCCTCCTTGACGACCCCAGCATCCGCGCGTCTCCCATCGACATCGCGTGGCTGCAGCAGAAGAATCACCAATCCTCCGCCCAAGAATCGAATCAAAACCCTATTCGCCAAAACCCTAATTCCCTCCTCGATTCACGCCAATCCGCCCGCAGGAACCCTCATTCTGGCGGTGAAGATGACGACGGAGATGGAGATGGCGACGACGACGATGATGAAAGGAAGGAGAAGAAGCACAAGCTTCTGCTCGGCCTGAGTTCCCAGCAGCAGCAGCCAGCAACAATCGAATCCCCTTTTGCGTTCCATTTCCTCTGCCTCTAATTCTTACGGGTAGGGTTTCAATAATCCCGAGGCCGGTGCGTTGGCCATCGTCAACTTGAGAGGAAGGCAGGATCGGAGGTGTCTCTGCTCTTGGTGGTACTTTTTGGAGGAAGGCAGGAGAGAGAAGGAAGAAGAAGATAAGATTTTTGTGGTAGGGAGAGGAGAGAAGAAGAAGGGGTTTGGTTTGGAAGAAATTAAAAAAAATTAATTTTATCTGATAAAAGAGCAGGAAGTGACGTGGGTGGGGTGGGTATTGGGTTTTTTTTTCTTCTTCTTTTTTTTTTAATAAATTCGGTTGTTGGGGTATAACCGGACCAAAACCCGAAAACCGGCCGGTCGGTGGTCGGCTAACCGCACCTTATATCGCGGTCGGTGGTCGGTAGACAGGGGGAAGGCTCGGTTTAACCGAAAACCGATAATTCGGTTTTCGGTTTAACCGAAACCGACCGACTGCCACCCCTACGTAGAATATCAAAAGTGTTCTTGTGTGTTTCTATTCTATTAATTAGTTCTTGAAACCTACAATCTAGTTGTACCTTCTCAAAATACTGATATAATCGAAGCAAAAAATATAAAATAGCTAGCATATGCTACTAGCGTTGCAATCAAATTCTTGGTGACGTTTCTCATACTGCATCAATTGGCGTCAAATAATATATGTAGAATTAATTTTTTAATAAATGAGGATAATTATGTCATTCTATTAAAATTAGTAAATTGTTGGGGGGTACTACCCATCAGCCAGTGTTCTGGGCCTCCAGGCAACAGATTTGGGGGGCAAGGCCCACGAATGGGTTGGTGAAGCATCTCTAGGCCCAAGTGAGATGAGGGGCGCATGAGGACAAAACACTAAGAGCCAAGGGAGGCCAGGTTGTCAGGTGGTCCACAGCCGACAGGCGCCTGCCAACGCGTCAGAAGCCTGACAAGGCGGTTGAGATATCTGACAAGGAGGGTACAAGGCATTAAATGGGGACAGTGACGTGGAGGAGATCAACCTCGAGCTCGGTGAGTATAAATAGGGGCAGTTGGTAGCATTTACACAGGTTGGACTCTCTCACTAGAATTCCTACTTTGAGACTTTTCCCTCTCTAAGGAACTAACTTGGGCGTCGGAGGATTAACGGGCCCAGGCGCCCTCCTCTTCGTGCGTGTGTGTAGGCAGGCGCCAGCCGAAGGGAAGTTCCAGGAGTATCGGTAGGTATTGTGGCTCAAACAATTGGCGCGCCAGGAAGGGGAATATAACCAGGAGTCATGAGTGAGGAGACGTCAATGAATGGAGAGAGAGAGAGAGAGAGAGAGAGAGAGAGAGAGAGAGAGAGAGAGAGGAGATTACGGAAGACAAGTCGGGGCGGATGAGGGGGCTGACGCCCGAGATGGAAGAAGGTGAGGAAAGCGATGGCATGTTCCGAGGGTCTGAAGGCGCCTCGGTGACGAAGAAAGAGCTGTTTAGGATCATCGAGGACCAAGACGGAGCGATTGAGGCACTTCGAAGGGAGGTCGACGCTTTAAAAAGGGGCGAAGGGATGACGCCCAGCCCAACAAAGAAAAGAGAAAGGGGGCGGAGAGAGAAAGCGAGTCAGGATACCAGAGGCGCCCCAGTTGGTGGCGCCCGCGTGATTACGAAGGGCCATACGCAGGTGGGTGGAACGGAGGAATTTTGGGGCGCCTGTCACGTCACAGTTTCGTGAAACAGCCTTTAGCGCGTAACATACTGATGGAGCCCACGGGGACCAACATTCCCCCGCTCCCCACCTATGATGGGACCGCTGATCCAGAGGACCACCTCAATGGGTACTTCACCAAGATGCAGCTCTACAACAGTACAGACGCCACCCTGTGCAAAGTGTTTCCGTCAACTTTCGCGGGCGTGGTCCTCGACTAGTACTACCAGATTGAAGAGGGGGCATTGAGTGCTTTGAGCAATTTGCGGAGATGTTTTTGGCGAAGTTCGCCAGCAGGAAGCGTCGCACCCTAACCATAGGCGTCCTGTTCAAGGTCAAACAAAGAGATGGAGAGGCGGTGAGGGAGTTTTATGAGAGGGGGCTGTCCGTGGCCTTGGCGGTGAAAGATGCGCAGCTGTCGGTATTGGGAGTATGCTTGAACGAATGTACCACCAGCGAGGAGCTGTGCAGGTCGCTTGCAAAAAGAGACGTTGTGTGCACTGAAGATCTGGATCGCAGAGTGCAGAAGGTAATCATGCTCGAAGAAACTTTGGCAGCCAGGAGGGCAGACAGGCGGAAGACAAGAGGGGAAGAGGTTGAGATGGCAAGGAGGCCGCACCCTCCGAGCGGTTCAGGGTATGCGGCCGCGAATCCCCCCCCCCCCCCCCCCCACCGAGAAGAATGGACGCTGGACTCCCGGCGCCCAGGGGAGCCTTTGCTGAGTATACCGACACACTGAAAAAACATACTCCAGCATGTCAAGGAGAAGGGTATCACATCAGGTGACCGGGCCCCATGAGGAGACAGCCCAATGAACGGAATCTGGATCGATATTGTGACTTTCACCGAGAGGTGGGGCACCATACAGCTGATTGTTATCAATTGAAGACCGAGTTGCAAGGCCTGACCGACAGAGGGATGCTCAACGACTTCGTCAAGAAGCCTGAAGAGAGAGTGCACCGGGCGTGCGTGGCCGGTATGGAAGAAGCGAGGGAAGAGCTACCACCCCCGCCCTATGACCTCGGCCAAGAAAATGCGCCCGAACGGGTACGCCTGACCATCGAAGCTATTTCGGGAACGGGGGACCTGAGGGAAAAAATAGAGGCGAACCGCCGGCTGAGAGCGGCATCGGCAGACGTGCAGGAGGCAATCGATATCAGCTTCAACAGGGCGCCAGAGGAAGCGTGCATGCTCCCATCCATGGACGCCCTAGAAATACAAGGAGTGGTGGCGGGGTGCCAGGTTAGAAAGATGCTCGTCGACACGGGAAGTTCAATGGACGTGTTGTTTAAGAATACAGTGGTGCGCATGCAACTATCGCCAGAGCTTATCAGACCATCGGAGTCGGTGTTAGTCGGCTTTTCAGGGGCGCCCGCCAGAGAGATAGGGCGAGTACGCCTGCCGGTCACCTTGGGAGATGGGGAGCAAAGGGTGACGCGTGCCATCGACTTCGAGATAGTGGACTGCCCGTCACCATACAACGCGATCCTGGGAAGACCCCTCCTGGCCTTATTCAACGGGGTGGCCTCCACTTGTCATCAAACCTTAAAATTCATCACTCCGCAAGGAGCAGGCGTAGACCGGGGGCAGGGCGCCCCGCGTTATGCGAAGGAAACAGGACGGAAGCGGAGGTGTTCCGATACAAGAGTCACGTGATAGAAACCGTGGCAGAAGAAGCGCCCCGAGCCGAGGCTTCCGACAAGGACCTTATGGTGTCGCTAGACGAAAGATGCCCAGAAAGGCAGGTGAGCATATCGGCAGAGGTGCTCGACGAAATGAAAGAGCGCATCATCGCCCTCCTAAGGGAGTTCGCGGAACTTTTTGCCTGGAAGTGCGCTAGAAATGCCGGGCGTCACCCCCGAAATGGCCGTGCACAGGTTGGCGGTCGAAGAGGGTAGACGCCCCGTGCAGCAGAAGCGGATGAACCTTTCGCCGGAGAAGGAGGCGGCACTCAGGGTTGAGGTAGACAAGCTCATGGGCGCCAACTTGGTCGAAGAAACCTCTTATGTTACTTGGCTATCGAATGGCCGTGCACAGGTTGGCGGTCGAAGAGGGTAGACGCCCCGTGCAGCAGAAGCGGATGAACCTTTCGCCGGAGAAGGAGGGCGGCACCTCAGGGTTGAGGTAGACAAGCTCATGGGCGCCAACTTGGTCGAAGAAACCTCTTATGTTACTTGGCTATCGAATGTGGTCTTCGTGCCGAAACCGTCAGGAGATTGGATAATGTGCGTGGATTACACGAGCCTCAACATAGCGTGTCCAACGGACGGCCTACCCGATGCCCGAATAGATCAACTGGTGGATTCCACAGCGTACCATGAGATGCTAAGCTTCGTGGACATGTTCTCTGGATAGCACCAGATCCCCATGGCAGAAGAAGACCGACCTAAGACAGCCTTCATGACGCCCTTCGGAAACTTTTGCTATCGGGTCATGGCATTTGGGCTCAAAAACGCGGGCGCCACCTGTCAAAGGATGGTCAACAGCGTCTTCCATCAGCAAATTGGTCAAAACGTGGAAGTCTACGTGGACGATTTGATAGTCAAAAGTCGGAGACGTGAAGACCACCTGGAAGACTTGCGGGAGACGTTCCAAGCTATGCGGGCGCATAGGCTACACCTTGACTCGCTAAAACACAACTCCTAACAATGGCCAAGTGTAACCAATGAAAGGGACTGCAGTATAGTGGCTCAAGTAATAAATATCGAATCCACGGGTCTCTAGAGTTACTATTACTCAGCTTCAGTTCGTTATCTAGCAAAACAGATTAAGTTGAAAGAACTAAAACTACTCTAGCAAACTACAGTTAAAGTTAATCTAATTACAGGTTGGGAACTCACTTAGGTATGATTCCCCCTAGCCACTAGCCAGATTAACGATCGATGATCTCTAACTTGTTTCACTTTCATTCACAATGCGGAGAATCCTTGACTAGACCTTGAGTCTCGACTAAAGGAACAAGGCCCTCTTGAGTCAATTGCCTAGAGGGACGTATCCTTCTCTAGAACAATCGATCAAGGCGTTCTGAACTAGACTCCCTCTATCGAATGAGGTTCTCAATCGATACAAAGCAGTGAATCAACCCTCGACTAAAGCAATCAATCCACTACTATCAATCTATGGTGCTCTATTGACCTAATCAGGTATTCGCTCTCATAGGATCAAAGCAGAATCAATAATCTCGACTAAAGCAGAATTGAATCGTGAAAACATGCATAGATTGAATATGAACTCAAGATTATCAAGTCAGAGTACTCATACAATCATCCAATCAAACAAACATGGCTAGGGTTCCTCAAAACCTAAGTGAAGGGAAGTTACTCCATAGAGAAGAGAGAGACTGCAGTAAGAATCTTCAGATGATCAATCTTCAAGTCCGGGCTTGATTCCGAGCTCCAATGGCGAAGAAATATCTCACCTCCACCTCGATGTGAAACACAAATTTAAATTGGGACCTAGCTGACTAGTGAACCCAAGACACATGACATGTGCATGAAAGGACTCTAAAAATGGCTGAATATAATGAACTCGATGGTGGTGCTCCTACTTAAAAGGGCTCAAACTTTTTAGCCTCAACCTACATTGCCACTAATGGCATCACACCTGCAGTTTCGCAGAAACAAGGGCTCCATCTCATTAGCAAGAGTTGCAGCGACATCCACTTCCCTATCAAGCCCATACGAGAAAAAAGGTGTATATTGAGGCTAGAAGGTAGTATGACTTGGTTATGATGGAAGAAGATCCTAAACTTACTTTACACGAAAGTGCTTCCCAAAATGCACTCTCATCCCTAGACATGATGTATGACGACCAGTCTAAGTTAGCAATGGGTTGTCACACATGTAAGATAGTCAAGATTTGAGGCCTCTGGACTTGAGCATAAGAAATGTCTCTTCTCTATCAAAGACTGTGAGGAGGAGAGGTATAAGAGAGGATGGACAATAGTAGGTGAAGTTCAGAAATGATATCCTTGTCTCCCTTACACATCCTCAAAACGTAAACCGATTTTAGATAAACCCTTAGAGAGATTCACTAATCACTATTCCAGGAAGCCACAACACATGAGACACTCTTGTTTTCATTTACAACACATTAAAAATGAAGCACCTTTTGCTAAAACTTTTCGAGTCCAAAAAGGAGAGAGAGTCCAACACATATGTACTAACCATCACTAGTCAATATTATCAACCAACCAAAGAGGAACTGGAGGCTAAATTTCTTGTGTACCAACATCCACCCTATCGCTACACTATCCTCTCTAGAATGCAAACCATCATGACATCTAACAATTTAAAGCACAATGAGTAGGAATCATACGTAAGACAAGGTATATGGAACCCTCATATTTGAAAATTTGGCATATAAACAAAGTTCCAAAACACTTTCAATATAGGCCATAAGACAATCATTCATCCAAATGTGCTTGGAGCCATCAGTTTTTTGAAACTTGGGCAATAAACATGGCTCCAAAGCATTTGATAGATATGCCAAATAATTCATTCACATTGTCATGTCATTGGAAACCATGACATCTGACAAGCTTGCGAGATGTCCAAAGATCATAGAATTTTGCAGACTTCACGGTTTTCCACTTGAGATAATCATCCCAAAACCGTGATCCTTGCAATTTGGTCCAAATTGCTCTCTTTTCACCCTATTTTGTCCAACTTTCGATCCCGGTGCCAAAATTAACTGTTAAACTCTGAAACATGACACAACACAAATAAAACTAGCGTAAAATTGCTCCAAGGACAGTGCAAACACATAAAACATTGCAAGATAAAAGGGTACAAATGTGTATAATCTAACTCGAATCAAAATTCAAACATATAAAAAAATGCAATAGCCAAAGTTGAGAGAAAAGAGGTGGTGGTACGGTGCCAAGAATGGCAATTAAACACGGTCATCATCATCATCATCCCTAGCTCTCTTCGGATAGTGAAGAGGAGAAGGGATCCATCTAGAGCACCTGAAGTTGAGTCCTTGTCGGGCCTTGAGGTGCTGCCCCATGTAGTATGAATGACGGCGGGCATCCCTCTCTCGGTCAAGACGGGTAACTAGGCCGGAAAAATGGCCCTCCAAGTTGATGAGCCTAGCATCAACTGAGATGGAGGAGGAAGGACCAACTCCATGGGCCAATGAAGATGGTTTGGCTCGGGCCAGATGGTACTGTGGAGGCAGCATGTAAGCAACCTTTGGTGGATCCTCTACAGCTGGTGATGCTAATCTCAAAAGGGCATCAAGTTGCAACCTGAAAAGGAATTAGACTCCTCTATAAGTCTTGATGAGTACAATAGGTCAAAAGGTTGCCATCTAGAAAGACATCGAAATCCTCAACTCGAGTGCAGATGGCGGTGTCAACCCCGAGGTTATGGTATTTTCAAGTTATAATAGATTAATAAACAATCTATGAGATAAGTTGTTTGTGTGTGTGTCTGTCTTTTTTCAGAAATTTTCTTCAAATTTTACAAGTAACCATTTATTGGTTTGGAAATCGATAGCTATTAGCTAAAATGCGGTATTAGATTAAGACCATCACGAACTGAACCATCGAACATCCAATCGAATTGCGCCATTTCAAGGCCCAACACAACTTTAATAGCTATCTCTTGCCTCTTTGTGTTGGTATCTCGATGATCCAATCTCATCCCAAAACTCCTCTTCCTCAAGTGGCAGAGAAACGATCCAGTTCAATTATCGTCCATCCTCTCTTCCTGTCGGCGATGGCTTCCAAAAATTCGTCGCCCATCGCCAACACTCCACTCCCCCGACACCCAGATCCAACACTACTCTCCATGACCACATACCTAGCACTTGGTTGCCATCACGAAGCCACAAACCTTCTCTTTGGCTCGACTACTCCTTCTTCCCCTCCAAGCGGCTGTAACAAACATTGAATGTGATTTTAGGAATAATCTCAAAAAATGGAGATGACAAAAGAATTGTGAAGTTTGTGATGTATGAATCCATCACCACTCATCCCATACATATTCCGTGGCAGGTGGAGCCTAGGTCGGGTATATTGTCATGGGGCGTGGGTCGGGGCAGATTGACCTATACGGGTATGCATTGTAACAAAAATACAATTCATACATTGATTTGTTTTCATTAAAATTTCAAAAATAAACTATAACATAATAAGTGTAGTTAAATCATTCAAGAAATTGACGTTCTCATCTATTTACAACTTTATTATAGCTAAAATATGATACGATAAAAGTGAAATTTTAAATATTTTTTTGAAATTACATATAATTTAGACAATAATGATCTAGAATGAGACATGTCAAGGAAGGTGAGGGATGTGAGTAATTTTATAATACTTTAAAGCATTGGTGCTTTAGTTTTTAGCCTTTATGGTACAACTTGAAGTTATACCTTTAACCTTATGGTACAACTTCAAGTTGTACCTATACTCTTTTTGTAAATCTCTTGATGGTACAAACAAAAGTTGTACATTTATGTTATGGTACAATTTGTACAATTTGAATTTGTACCATAACATAAAGGTCCAAATTCTCTTATGGTACAACTTCAATTTGTATCTTTAACGTTATGGTACAACTTAAAGCACTCATGCTTTAAAGCATAGTAGAAGTGCTCGAGGGAGGGTACTCATACCACCTCGCATCAAAACAAGTAAAAAATGTCACAATAGTACAAGTCAAAATTATATAGATACATAGTGCAGCAAGAAAAAGAACCGTCAAATTACCGGAAGCCCAAATCCTCGAGTAAGAAAGAAAAACAGAATTCTTTCCCACAAACAAGTGAACAACGAGCTAACAAAGGCAGCAACGGCCGTTCATCAACTGAGTTTGAGATTTCCCCACTTCAGAGTTGAGTCACCGGCGATTACAGTCACCGGCGTCATCTTCTTTCTTCTCCAATTTGTTTACTTCCCCTTTTGTTCCAACCAAAGGTGACTTGCTTGCTTATCCTTCATCTGAACTAGACCTAGCAATCGGGTCGGGTTGGGTAGTTTCGGGTTGAGAACTTCTGTTACGGGTCGGGTCATGTTTGCTTGGCTTATTTCGGTTCAAATATTGACCCAACTCATTCGGTTTCGGGTCGGGTTACGAGTCATTTCGGGTTATGAGCGTTCTCAGAAACAATATCAAATCTGCTTCATATTTCTTAAAGAACACAAATTTTCACATATGCATGACAATAGTTTACCAACACATGTCAATTAACATATTCTCAAATCCTCCCACGCTAATGAAATGAAATATAAATTGCGGAAATCGTCAAAAAACAATCACAAGAGTAAAACTAATACAAGAAACACTTGATATTTGATTACCCTTAAACTCCAAACATGTCATTCAAATCCTTGTGATTTTTTTGAAACATCTCACCAATTTATGAGTGATTTTATCATATTTGGGAGTAATATATTAAATGGAACGGGTCTAACGGGTCGACCCGCTAACCCACCCAACCCGACCCAAAAAATCATGGGTTATCGGGTTCGGGTCATTCGGATTTCGGGTTACAAAAAAATTCTAGTTTTCGGGCGGTTTCGGGTCGGGTCAACGGGTCGGATTATAATTTGCCAGGTCTAATCTGAACTTCAAATCTCCCCTTGGCGAAACAATTGCCAATCTTTTCTTTGTTTCCCTTTATCTCAGTTATTGCAACAATGATGCGTTATTGTACTAGTTTGCGTTTCCGCTTTGCTGGATGCTGGCGCTAACTTGAAAACTGATAGACCTCGACTGGCGGCTAAACTTCCGGAAAGATTATTGGAACCCAGATTTAGGGTTTTACTTTCCCTCAAGAACCTTCTGTTCTTATACAGATCCAAGATTCTATTTTGCTTTGTGGAATGAAGCTATCGTTTCAGAATGGAATGTTGTCCCTAATATTTTGTTTGTAGGATATGCCATTATGGTTTTGTTCCCAGTTCCTCTTTGATTTTTCTCTATAGGACGATGGATGTGTGCCTCGCTATTTGCATCTGTACAATTTCTCTAATAATGAATGTTTACCTAAGTTGCGTGCAATTTGAAGAGTTACTTCCGTGTTACAGGGAAAGCAAAGATGAGCAAGAAAAGAAATCCTTTCATGTTTTTTTATTTGTCTATCGATAGGGATCCTGCTGAAAGAATTGTTACTGAGGTAATCTGGAAGGGTGTATTTTGGCAAAGTTTGTCCACTGTTCCTTCTGTAACACCAGAGCTAGAGTAATAATAACACATTGATTCCTCCAAGTGCAGCTCTTTGCGGATGTTGTTCCCAGGACTACAGAAAATTTTTGGGCGCTGTGCACTGGTAAGTAGAGTTGTCAGTGTGTTATTCACAAATTGCAGTTAGCTGCACTGTCACAAGCACTACTCTTACGACTGCCGTGAACTTGCCTACTGACTGTTCATTTCCATCATTTTTTTAATTTAACCTTTTTATTGTGATTGCCACACTCCATCACTATGAAATGTTGTAGGACTGTTGATTTATTTCTCTTATGACATGCCGAACTGATGAAATACTTATCTGTTGCTTATAAAAAAAAAGTATCTAGTCGAGATGTGCTTCAACATCTTTGAAGCATTGGTATCTATTTTTAACAATTATAATGCATATCTGATTCATTTCTATTGTTGCCAATGTCAGGGGAGAAGGGAACTGGGGATACTACTGGAAAATCTCTACACTACAAAGGATCCTCTTTACTAGGGATGGCAATGGGTCGGGTTGGGGCGGGTTTTGTCAAACCCAAACCCATGGATTTATCCGCCAAAAAAACCCGGGGTAAAACCCGCTGGGTTTGAAAAACTCAAACCCAACCCAACCCGCTGGGTATCCGCGGGTTCATGGGTACCCGTGGGTTTTTGTGGTAAAAAATTTACAATAACAAGTTTATTTCAAAATAAAAGTTTAACATCAATTTTCACATACAAATTATTCATACAAAAAACACCAATCTAGAGCATACAAGCAAACCGCAAATGATCAATACAAATTGTTCAAAATTAAAGATAAACATCTATAAACAATAAGATTAATTGAAAGCTTCTTCCTCGTCAACTAAGTTTCTTCACTTCATAATATCAACTTCATTCTAAACAATTAGAAATAACAAATTATACATGTCTCCACAAACATAAAGAATATTAGTTGTTTAAGGAAGATATATTATTTAGAATATTAAATATACCGAGAAATTAATTATATGTGTGTGAGCGGGTACCGATGGGGCGGGTTTACCTAAACCCAAACTCAACCCGACACGGTGAATAGTGTAGCGGGTTTAAACCCGAACCCGGCCCAAAACCCGTCAACAAGGGTTTTACCAGCGTTGACCGGGTTGGGTCGGGTGGGTACCCATGGGTTCGGGTTTTGTTGCCATCCCTACTCTTTACATCGTATAATTAAAGGATTCATGGCTCAGGTATGTATTTTTCCCTTTTACTTATACCTCCATTGGATGCTATAATGTTTGTGCTTGGATATTATCTTGAACAAAGTTTGGCTCGAGTCCTTGTATATAAGGGAGCCTTCTATTCTCTAACGAGTAAAGATTAGAAGTTAGTTTGAAAATTTGCATGGACGGCAACTTAGTCATCTTAACCTTACCTTAATAATCATATCAGGCACTTTACTAACAAAATGTTCTTAACCTGTGACCATTTTGTATCTTTGGCCACTTACTTGCATATGATTCACTATATTATTTAGTTTTTTGTATACGCTTACATTATTTTTGGCCATTCCTTTATTGACAGGGTGGTGACTTCTCAAAGGGAAATGGTAAGCTTTTTTTTTCTCTCTCAATAGTGTTTGAGTGAAGAACGATATCCTAAGTCTGCACACTTCAATGGGCCGACTCTGTTTACCTGACAGGTACTGGTGGAGAAAGTATCTATGGCGGGAAATTTTCAGGTTAATCTTCTTTATCATGAATTTTGTTTCTTGATGGTTAATCTCTTTGCTCTTAGTAACAGAATGGTTTTTGCTGCAGATGAGAACTTTAAATTGAGGCATGATGGACCGGACATACTTTCTATGGGAAATAGTGGCCCAAACATGAACAGTTCTCAATTTTTCATTACTTATAAGAGTCAACCTCACCTAGATGGGTACTTGATCCTAATTTATTTGGAGTTATTTAATTGTTTGCAATATTAGTTGCTAAGTATCACTGGATTATTTCCCTAGATTCTGATTTCTTACATGTATGCAGGAAACATGTTGTTTTGGGAAGGTTGTTAAAGGACTGGATATACTAAAGAAAATTGAACAGGTAGGAACAACTAAAGGGATCCTCTTCGACCTGTAAGAGTTGTGGATTGTGGCGAAACTTTCGAGGCTAAGCTTCATACTGTGGGAAAGGATTCAAGTATCCTTATGGTTGTTCAAGTAAGAACAAATGTAGTACATGCAATCCAATGATTTAAGACTGACCTTATGAAGTACGATGTGAGTTGTGCAGGAAGAAAAAAGAAATCTGGAAAGGCTGCTTCAGATGATAGTTCTGATGGAAAGGTTAAAGGAGGACGTAAAAAATCACTGAAGAATATAAGGAAAAAAAGAAGAAAGAGATACTCTTCATCTGATTCATACAGCTCAGCTTCCGAGTCAGAATCTTAATCTTCAGATTCTGAATCTTCAGACTCAGATTCTTCATCATTTGATTCAAGTTCTTGTGATGGAAGACACAAGAAGAGGAAGTCCTCAAAAAGAGGTAAACGCCAAGGCAAGAGGAAAAGGATGGACAAGAAAAAGGAGAAAAAGAGGAGTAGGCGTGATAAGAGATCCAGGCGCAAGTCTAAACGGTTTGATATTGTATTTATTGTAACAACACCCTCTAGGTCTTTATCTTTTATTGTCTATTTTGATAGTTATATTTTCAAGAGTTCGGATAGCGGAAGTGATTCTGAAATTGAAAGTAGCAGAAGCAGCAATTCTGAAGACAATCAAGTTGATCGTGTTCTCTCTCGTCAAATCAACAATTCTACTATACCTGAAAAGTCAATGTTGAATATTGATATGCTTTCTCCTATGCAATCATCGTATGCAATTCATATATGACCTGTCATCACATGGACATGGCAATACTTGCATGCACTTTTCATCTAACTTGTCCACCTTTTATATTTGTCTCATGGGTTATTATGGTACGCAGATGAAATGAAAAAGTCTCGTGGTCAACAATCGGAGAAAGCTGCAGAATACAAAGGGAATGGAAAACAGAAGTCGTCGATTGAAGTGAATTCTCCCCCATGAAGAAGGGGAATTGTATCTGAAGCGAAAGAAGCTTCCGAATAATGGGCATGATATAGATTCTAAAGCAGATGGAAATACTATTATTCGCTCTTATTCTCACGACTCAGATATATCCAATTATGTAATCATCATTTAATTTTTTGTTGTATAGACTCATGTTTCTGCCTTATAATTTTAGAGCTCATGTAAGTGCCCCTCTTCATATGATTTACACAAGAGCGTCACGCCAAGCCCTAGGAGACCAAACATCAGCCAGAGGCGCATCCCGAGCCAAAGTCCCCAAAAAGCTTCTCGGAGTCCAAAATTGAGAAGTGAAGATAGGAGTCTTGGTAAAAGGTCTGTTGTAACCGAGGACGAGCTGTTGAGTCACGAAGCCGATCTCCTGATGTTGTTACCAAACGCATTAAGAAAGGACGTGGCTTCACCGAACAATATTTCTTTGCTCGTCGATACCGCACCCCTTCTCTCGAGGGCCCACGGAGGTCTTTCTATTATGGGGGAAGAAATGTCAATGAAAGGAACAATGACAGGTATATCATATCATAATCTGGTGCATTTTAACTTCATTACAAAACTTGTTTGGGGCTTGAAATTAGGATTGCCTATCTTATGCTTTTCCTATTTGTTGTTCAGGTACTCAAGCTATCGAAATTATTCGGCACATTCACCATATAGACGTTATAGAAGCCTAGCAAGAGGCAGGAGTCCCCCTAGGTTTTGTTTCTGGTTTCACTCTCTATCTAGTCTATGCTCCTAAATCATGAATGAAATAGAATTGCATGTTAGATACTTCGGGTATGTTTGTCTTGGCTAGAAAATAATGAACTTAAAAAGAGTTTGGCTTGAAAGCAAAAGCTAAAATGAACATACTTGTTCAGTATAACTTTTTAAAACAATTATTTACCCTAAATTCCACAGATCATTTAGATCTAAATGTTGCCTCACTAATAAATTTCATTTGGCTACTCCCTTTGAAATTAAAATATATTTTTACTTGTAATACTCATCTCTGAATGTCCTGTTAATGAACAATCTACCATGCATCACTCGCCAATTGCTTTTTATTTCAGAAAATAATTTTATATCATATATCAACTCAACCATTTCTAAAACCCAACCATACATTGCAGATATGGACGTCGGAGAAGTAGAAGTAGGAGCAGATCTCGGAGCAACCCAAGAAATTATCATGGAAGAAGGAACAGAGCTCGCAGCAGGAGCCAGAGCCCTCCTATACAAAGTCCCAGTCCAAAAGACAAGCGACCTCCTGTTAGTGAGGGTTTGAGAACACGTCTTGGCCCTCGAATTGATGATGACAATTCAGGTAAGAAAGGAAGACTGAGGTCAAGGAGCAGGTCATCAGCTTCTCTTTCGAAATGGTAGCCTGTCGTTCATTCAGGGTTTCTGTTACTTTGCGCCCCCTTGGTTTCATTGGCTCGCAGATTAACGTCCCTCTTATCACAGGAGGTAAAAAGGCCAAATTAAGCTGTTGTGAAATGGCTATGTAGAATTGAGCAATCGGCGGTAGTTTCTTGGAAGGCCGGCCATATTAGCGGAGTGTAATAATGAACTTTCGACATGGAGAAGGCAGTTAAAATCTTTTTCAGGAGACCTTTCTTGAGGTGTTGAGCTTTAGACTTGATTGAAGTGGTTGTTGGTGGTGAACAATTTTTTTCTAGTTTTGCTTGAACAGGGGAAATTGCAATTTTTAGCTCTGGGTATTGATAGTTCCTAGCACGTTGTTTGTGTTGGACGACACAAGCTTTTAGGAACAGATCAACATTGTCTCAACATTACTATATCTATCTTCTGGTGAAGTTAGCCCTCTCAATGTTAAATCTTTCTGTGTTTCATTCTTTTCTATCTTTTGCAAACTTCACACCAACCAAAACATCATCACTGCTGTTGCTAGCTCCGGAAACCAGATGACATCTCTCTTTCCATGCTGTAGTTACACTCACAAACCAGACAAAATGATCAATATGGCAGCCTTGCACCTGATGAAATCAACTGCAGAATGCCAATCCACTGTGAAGCGGAAGGTCTCAGTGTTGACCTGGTTGGAAAACTGATTCAAAGAAGAGAATTTGATTCTATACCAGCAACGCACATAACAGTAACAAAATCTGCAGAGGCCGATCCACCCAACGATTTTTTTCTGTTGTTGTTCCCGAGTAGCAATTCGGTCAAAAATAAATCAGATTTGTGCAAAAGACTGAATCTTGCAACTGAATCCTTATACTTACCTCTCAAAGAAGCCATGTCAAGGCACAAGGAGCCATGTTTTGGATGATGATAATCACAAATCGGAGAAATTTCTCCAGCCCACAAATCGAAATAATAGAAAGTAGGGATGAAAATCGAAAGGAACAATCCCACGGCTGAAAGCAAGGTCGATAGCCGCTCGCCGTCAAGAAGGTTGCGAACTGGATGCGGATCCGCCGGTCGGGTACGCTTTGTTGTAATCCTCCAGCTCTTCGTAATAAACGTCCCACACGCATCTCACGCACCCGCTGCCGCAACAATCTCCCGGCTCAGGCTTCTCCGGCGGCGGCGGAGGAGGAATCGCCTTATCCTTCGCCTGCTCCTGTTCCTCCTTGTCGTCAATTGACCCTCCCCGTTTCGCTTCAATCGTTGTCGTCGTGGCTGCCATTTGGGGATGGCCGGGTGAAACGGCGAGGCTGCGGCGGTGGACGGTGTTGAAAGATGAGAGGATCGCTTTGCGGCTGAGATTTCTCATGGCGGTGGAGCAGCCGGGACGGGCATTTTGTAGCAGGTCAATAGGTGGACGATGTCGTCGTTTGTGAGGGATGATTGGATGCGGTAACGTGCACGGTAACATCTGGCAGAGAATCCCACCAATCAAATTAATTGGGGAAGGGAAGGAGGGAGGAAGGCCCATCCGCCTCCGCCCGCCATTTTATGGGAATGGGAAAAGAGGCGAGCTATTTCCGCTTACTATTTTTCAAGGTTATCAAACCGGTTTATACCAGTATGTTGGTTTTGAAAGTGAAATGGTCCGATCGTGGTATAATCAGTATTCATGCCGGTTGTGCCGGTTTTAATAAAATATATGAGACAAATGGAAATCCATAATTCCAAATAAATTAGTCATCAAAAAGCAATTAGAAAAATTATTTCACACAAAATAATTTATAGCTAAGAATTGGTAACTAATACTAAACAATTAGATGCTTAAAAATAAAAGTATAAAATGAATTTTATTAATATTTATAATGATTTGTGTAAAATTAAGTATTAGATATATAATATATAAGGTTAATATATACACCAAAGTTGCTTGTAGCTTGTTGGTGTATAAGTGAGATTACAATGAACATGAGGTACTTGGTTCAAATCCTAAAAAAGGTGTTTATTTTTGGATAAAATATGTGTAACATTGAATTCCGGTTTCTAGTCTAATCGGCCGGAATTTCCGGAATTGACCGGATCTGACCGGCATTGACCGAATTTGACCACAGTTAAATACCGGCCGCTTTCCAACCGGTTTGGTGACCGGTACCGGTTGTACCCGATTGAACCGGCCGGCATGAAACCGGTTTGACAACCATGCTATTTTTCGCCTTCTTGCCCGCCATCCATTGGCTGTATTATATGACTGGTCCGTATTGTTAGCCTTTGCAATCATTTGGCTCTTCTCCTGCCGGTAGGGGTGGCTATACGGTCCGGTCCGGTTAAATTGGCCCAAATTGATCCGGTCCAGTCCGGTTTTTTTGAAAATATAAGGACCGAAGATTGGATTGGATACAGTCCGGTCTTGATCCGGTCCGGTCCCAATTCGGTCTTGATTTTATATTGAGATTGCGGGAATTTGAGTGGCCTAAAAGGGTGAGGAGTTGGTTAAGTTTTGTACTAAGTGCAAAGGTTTGTGATCGTTTATACAAATTACCCTTAAGTTTTGGGTGTTGAGCTCTCTTATCCGGTCTTTATCCGGTTTTTTACCTCAAATCTAAGCCCAAAGATTGGATTGGATTGTTTACTATCCGGTCCCGGTCCGGTCTCGGTCCGGGTTATACGGTCCGGTTTCCGGTTTTTCATCCGGTCCCGGTCCAAATAGCCAGCCCTACCTGCCGGGCACTCGGTAGGGGTGGATTTTCGGTTATTTTGGTTATACCCGGTAATCGAACGGTTGGTTATCGGTTAACCGCACCTCCTTCAGGATCAAAACCATCTGGTCCAGCTTTCAATAACCGACCGAATTTTGGTTATATTGATTATCGGTTAGTGGATAACCAATCGGGTATCGGTTTAACCGATCGATTAACCGAAAACCGGTAACCAAACCTCCACCCCTACCACTCGGTTATGGTGCTCATAGGTTAAGTAGTGAGCATATGCTCACACGGCAAGGATGGTGGACACATAGATGGAGCTGCAATTCTAAGACCACAAATGAAGGAGCTCAATTATGTGGGGGACGTTCAATCTGAAGGCGACCTCCATCTCCGGCAATACACGAACTCATTTCGACTTGAGAAGCGACGAGTGGAAGTAAGAAAGAGGCGGGTCACACAACTCCGACTCTTTCTTTTCTGTTGGATAAGATTTTAAGGGTGAGTGGTAAAGAGCGTCAGAAGACTAGATAGAAATGACGAAAGAGAGCGTGCAAGCGACGACAATCAATGTAGTCAAATTCACGTTTTTACGTGAAACGGAAACATAAGTAAAAGCGTAAATTGTAAAGCGTAGCATACAAACATAAGAACCAACTAGCTATCTGCGGATAAGGTGCACTTTCCCTTTTATAGTTTAGATCTGCCCATGGGGCAACCCATCTGTGAAACGACGAGACCATGGAGGTTTATTCTGTCAAGTAATTCTTTCTTTCTGTGATATTCACGGTAAGCTTACTGCCGGTTTGTAATGCAAGCTTGTACTTTCATTTGGGCTGAGAACACACTTTGGGCTGACAACTCAATAGTTAGTCTTCTCTAGAAACCAGATCTACCTTTGTGATGTTCATAAAAAGGTCTCCAAAAATTTCCTTCCAACTCTGATAGATCAATTCATCTGTTAGCTAGTGTTATAATGCGTAGCTTGGTATATCGTTGATGAAATCACCATATGATATTCAACAATGAAGAGACATGAAAGAACTTATTAGCCTGCTTTACATTAAATAGCTGGTGTGGCTTTCGTTCTGAGAAAGATAGGCTACATCAACATTCATGTGATCCCACAAGTCGCAACTACTTTGACAGCTTCCAAAACCGCACAACTACATCTCAAAGAAAGGTTCACAAGTGTGGAAAGAAGAGCACATACGAAGATACAACTCAAAGGATTCTTCTTCTCCTTAGATGGGCATACCTTTGGGCACAATCAGATCTTTGATCCACATGTAGATTGGCACCAATACATAATATGTTGCAGCCATGGCACCCAAAAGGAAGCGCATCAAGAACACAAATGGTTTTACCGGCTTTGACACATCCTCAGCCTTTGGACCAAGCTGTCATAATTCAAACCAAACTCAGTCAGAAGCTATTTTCATATGCAGAAACTGTTCAATAAAACAACTCCAGAAATGTTAGCAAGAAGAAACAACAGAAGTGCAATGCATTATATAAGACTTAAGGATCATGGAAGCACGAAATTTTCCTCAATCTCGTGATTGAAAGAAGTACTCATAAAAAGGAATTATGAAGTGTAGAGTGTAGATAAAGGTCCACCATCAGCTGACTTATGCATGAAAAAGACTTATCTGCAAAGTAACAATGTCTATTAATCTGATAAGCTTCCATCTGGAGAAATAAATAATAGGAAGGTATCCATGCTCAGTGTATTCAAGATTTGACTTTCTAAAAAAAAAGTGTTCAAGATTTACATATTTGTATGATATTTTTTTGTAATCACATGTTTAAATCACCTAAAGTTTCAGATCAACAAATTTTTAAGTCTGAAATTTGAAACATCCTAAAATGATGGCCCTTTACCCACTACAAACTTTAAGTATCACAATAGTAAACTATAAAGAAATCCAGGACCATGACCTCTCTGGACAACACCTTGCTCTTGCCTACCTATGTATCAACAGAACAACATCCAAACTGCCGTACAAAGCCTACGCTAGCTTTGCACAAATCCTTTTACCAAAGAAGCCACAACTTGATGTGGTTAGAGAAGGGAAAACAAAAGTTGACGGATGATTACCTGCAAAGGAGAATCTCCAGATGCAGGTTTAACACCTGTGACTGAACATCCCACGATAAGTCCATGCCGACGAACACCACGATACCACTTTGGGCCAATCCTCTTCAACTGAACATCCTTAAAGCCAGCCTTCGTAAACCACTCTATGTACTCTTCCTCCGTTGGGAAGAGCATCCAGACATCCGCAAAGAAGCGAGACATCCAAAATGTAGGATAAACTGGACCAATTAGACATGCTTTTCCCCCAGCTTCAAGACCCTATTTGCCTCTCTGATTCCACGCTGTGGGTCAGGCCAGTACCCAATACTGACAAAATTTCACAAAAGGTAGTTACCAGTTAGAGGCACAATTAGAGAATTTAACTCTTTGTCCAATGGTAGAATAAAACCGAAGTTGGATTCTTTGTAGGATGTCCACCAAAGTTTCTATGCAACCATATTGATCAAAGGTGTTACTAAAAGTGCCAACCAAATTCCACATTCTCTATGTAGTCGTTCAAAGTGATTCGCTAAACAGTCAAGTCTTAAAGCAGTACCTCATTATTGGATTGTGATCTTTAAAGCTGTCCTAAATGTCTAAGTACACAAGCATCACAATAGTGAATAGAATTCGCTAAAAGAAATACATTACCTCCCAGCAGCAACATATCTATCCGCATAATCAGTCTTAAAGGGTAGGTCTTCAGCGTCACCTAGAACAAACTTACATTCCTTTAGAGGCTCCTTCTGCTTGGCCTTTGCCAGCTGATGCGGAGACTGGTCCAGAATGGTGATATTTTTTGCATCAACGTGCTTCGCAATCCCTAGAGTGGTGAAACCAGTACCACCGCCCACATCCACCACAATCATTCTCCGGTCACTGAGGTCAGCAGGCTCGAGGGCATCATCCCTCATGTCCTCAGTCCAGTGGCCAGGGTTTATCACATGGTCGTAGACAATAGACAGGAATCTATAAAACCAGAATGCCTCCTGCTTGTGCTGTATAAACCTGGGCTGGGAAGCAGGTCTGGAGGCAGATAGGCTGCACTTAGGCGCCATTGTTGCACACCTAGACATCCTATTGACATAGACTAGATTCAATTTAGGGAAGATCTTCCCCTGCAAATCTGAACCCACTATGCCTAACCCTCGTGGAGCTATGCCAAACCCTCTAAGGAGAGTGAAGTTTTCAGCTCCATTCACAATCGAAGACGCCATTGTGATTGAATCGAATCGCAAAGAGGCCCCACAAACCAACAGAAGACAATGAAGTGAAATTGATGACGTTAACAGAAGCCCAATTCCTAATACCGACTGATAACCACGAACCAGTACCGACACGAATCCTATTCCTGCATTTGGGAAGCGTCACACTCCCTGCGTGTGGAAGCAGTTATTTCTAAGAGAATCTACAGAATTTTGACGGAAAATAAGAACTCCCGGCGGCCGGCAGTGGGATAGGAAGAGTAGAGAAGGAGAAGGGAAACTTACCGGCTAACAGTAAGGAGTGAAGTGCTGTACTTTGTGGCTGTGGAGAGTGTGCAATCAGAATAGAGAAACTGTTGCTTTGCAAGCGAGACGCTGAAAATGGGGAAACGAAATGGGACACAGATCAGTCTCTGGAGTGTGGTGGCAATTGGACGGTTAAGGAAATTTCACGCCTAGTTTTTATTTTCTCTTAAATTATCCTTTTTTATTCCTATAAAAGATTGTTTTTCAATGGAGTTGACCTTCCGAGAAAATAGAATTGACAGCTCGAACACAAACCGTATATATGATCTGCTCTCATCTGAATCACACTGTTTTCCATCTCTAACTAGAGCGAGGCAGCTTGATGAACCTGTAGGTGATTTGGAAGGTTCTCTCCCTCTCTAGGGTGATTTGGAAGGTTCTCCCGGTCGATCACTGTCATGATCTCTCAATAATCTTCCTTTTCTCATCAAGGTGAATGACTTTTTTATAGTGTTTATGTTTTATCGACTTCATAGTCTAAACATTGTCGGTGAATATTATTTATGAATTTTTTTTTGTGTGGTTCTTTGATAAGGAGATAATGCATAAGCGATCGTTTGGGCAATTCGTTGGCTCTCAATTATATGAAGACTCGACTAACTATGTTCTTCAAATACAAAAATGGAGGTTTAATTTGGTCTTAGTAGGTAATGTGTCACGGTTTATTGTGGTAGATCGCGGTCTATACCACTTCAGACCACACACTAAAAGAGCATACTGCAAACCAAACCATACCATAGTTCTGGTCTCTCGGTCCAGACCAAATCATACGATATGTTCTCGACCGTGGTTCCCCATACGGTTTGATCTAGATTCTCAGCCCTAGTTGTAGTTAGTGCTCTAGGGATGACAATATAACCTTATACACGGATACCCTACTCGATCCAACCCGGTCAAAACGGGTAAAACCCGTGTTGACATATTACAGGCCGGTTCGAGTTTAAACCCATTCTACTATTTTGCGGGTTGGGTTGGATTCGGGTTTAGCCATATCCAACCCGTACCCAACTAATTTGTTCTTCATAATTGTATAGAATAAAGTTGATATTATGTAGTTAGTGCTCTAGGGATGACAATATAACCTTATACACGGATACCCTACTCGATCCAACCCGGTCAAAACTGGTAAAACCCGTGTTAACAGATTACAGGCCGGTTCGAGTTTAAACCCATTCTACTATTTTGCGGGTTGGGTTGGATTCGGGTTTAGCCATATCCAACCCGTACCCATCTAATTTGTTCTTCATAATTGTATAGAATAAAGTTGATATTATGGAGTGGAGAGTGAAGAAGCTTTCAATTAATTATATTGTTTATGGATATTTTTTTTTTATCTTCAATGTTGAACAATTTGTATGAATAGTTTGTGGTTTGCTTGTATGCTCTAGATTGATGTTTTTTTACGAATAATTTGTATGGGAAGATTGACGTTCGACTTTTATTTTGATATGAAGTTATTGTGCATTTATAGAACCCATGGGTATCCATAAAACAGCGAATACCCAGCGAATTAGGTTGGGTTTGATTTTTCCAACCCATTTTATTTACCCCAAAATTTTTTAGTGTGGATATACCCATGGGTTTGGGTTCAGATTTGACAAAATTGAACACAACCCGACCCATTGCCTACTTCCCAAAACAAAGATAAATTTTTTGTACTTATTCTGAAATTTGCGAAATTGGAATTTCTTTCAGTTTGCCGAGAATTGTGTCTGGTAAAAAAATATAGAAAAAAAGTGATGAAAAATCAGTACATTTTATTAATAGAATGGTAGTTGTAGGGATGACTAAAAGTAAAGTTGTGAATGAATTTTGGGAAATTATTATTAACTTTAACAATATATTTTTTAAAATGGTAAAGTTGTAAAATGATATTCTTTTTGTAAGATGAATTTTATTTTAATTAATTTGTAAGTTTTAAATGCGAATGGTGGTTTTTACCGAATGTGTTAAGCGCAATGTGTAAAAGTGTGTTTGTTCCTTATCGAAGAGTTCCATTAGTAACCATCCAAGGTGAACCCCAAAAGCGGTTCATGATAGAGTGAAAAATTGACATGACGGTGTGGCCGTCCCCCTGAGGTCATTGATGGTAGAAAGTTAACTAAAGTGTTGCACAGGAAGTGGTTTGTGACGTTACTGGCAAGGGAGGTGTCACACTTCAAGCGTGTCACATTATCATAAATCTCGGACCAAAGTATACGGTCACTAGATCATTGATGTGAAGTTATCGATGGACAACCAAGAGTTGCCTAAGAGAGTCGGTCCAACTTGTTGTTTACTAAAGGAATGTTCAATATCTTGATGACACTCTATTTATAGTATTTATCACTCTCATATTTAATTCATTTTCCCTTATATCTACGCATCTTTAGTGGTTTGATGATATTTCATATGAATTTTATAACTATTTGGATAATGAGCTTTATGATAGAACTTGAATGTGTTCTTGTACTATTTGATTTCTTTTGGGGTTGTTTTGTGATTTTCAGGGATAAATGCAATGAATAAGGATACAAATCTCCAAGGGAACCAATGGATCGGGAGGAGGACGATAATACAAGCTCATGGACTCAAATAGAGATGGATTCTGACATCAGATGCTCACTTTATGCCAAAACAAGTAGATCTGGTAGTGCAACATGCTCAACTTTGATCGAGGTCCAATTGGAGTTATACAAGTAAAGACGTACCCAAATTCGGAGGAGATGTTGCTTGTGGGACAAGCAACCAAGCCCAATTGGAAAAAAATCATCGACCCCAACCGCCGCACCCTTGATGCTCAAACCTTAATTCTCTAGAAGACTCTCTAAAGAAGCTACTTTATCCACAAGTCAAAGGAAACCAAGTTCAAGTTGAATAAGGAAGTATATATTCGACTTTACAAGGGAGAAGACTAGAAAACCTAATTCTGTAACTAGTATAAATAGGAAGCTAGCTTTTAACATAACACCTTTGATAGACCGTCATTTACACATGTTTTTACCCCCGTTCTTACACCGTTTGAGGTGTTGATTCTCGTGTTTTAGGCCGATTTCACGCTAGGTTGTGCTTGTTTGTGATATTTCAGGTCCTAGTACGTGAATGAAGGCTTAGGAGCGAGTCTGGGGTTGATTGGACGAAGAACGGACGAATGGCGAGGTTTTTGGGGAGCTGCACGGGCAGACCAGGGAGGCTGCACGGCCGTGCACGTGAGCAATATGGCCGTGCGCCTTATGCCGAGGCCACGCACGGGCAGACCCTGAAGATTGCACGGCCGTGCACCCTGGCCGTGCGAGAAGCCTGAGGTCGGACTTAATGGCTACGCCGCGTTTTGGAGTGCACGGCCAAGTGGGTGATATGCACGGCCGTGCACCCTGGCCGTGCGAGTCGGGAAAGCCTGGTTTTAGTGCCTATTCCGAGCCAAAAGTGGGAGAATCGTGTTTTGAGAGCAAAAACAGAGCCCTAGGGAGAGAAAGTGTGAAGAACACATCCTAGAAGCTGTCTTAGAGCTGGATTTCATCGAATCGAGCTTGGAGATCGTCATAGGAGTGATAATCATCGTCCCGGAGCAGATTATCCTCATCGTTATGAGTATGACTAATCCGATTCTTGTTTTCTCTTCTCTCTCTATGGAGTAGAACCCTTCTCTCACTTGGGTATGAAGAACCCTAGTTCCTTGTGTTAGGGATTTGATTGTAATGACTTGGGATGATATTACTGTTTGATTTTAATCGAATGACGCATGTTTAATGAATTGATTTGAGTCTGATCAGCTTTTCTCAATTTCTGCTGCAACCTGAGATAGATAGAATCTGATTAGGTTGTTAGAGCCTCTTCATTCGATAGTAGGAGATTGGCTATACGAGAGTTAGCCAGTTTACTGCTTTGTACTGGTGTTCTTGGCGCCAGTAGTGGAGTTCTGTGTTCATAGCCTCAGCTTTCTATCCCGGTGAAGACTAGTCGTCTGCCAGGTAGTTAGAATGAGAGGGCTTGGTCAGCTTAAGAGATTCCAAGCTACCGTCGGATCTTCTGCAGTCTAATCAACAGTAAATCAACCCAGGGAATTACACTTGAACCTAACTAAGGGGCTAGGGGGACTCAATCCCGAGTGACTCTTGCCTGCTTTAGAAAACCGAACAATTTACTGCTTTCTTGTTGCTTTTACTTTTCACAACAATCACTCGAACTAGTTTGCTAGATAATAGAGAATCGCGGAGTAAGCAGTAGATCTAGACCCCGGGTTGATAATTAAACTTGCCTGTTACTGCATTCCCGGACTGCGATTACACTTGGTCGCAGTTTGGTGTTGTGTTTTGGCGTGTCAAGTTTTTGGCGCCGTTGCCGGGGACCCTCTAGATTATTGGGGAAACGTGAGAATTTGTTACTCTAGCTTTTATTTACTGCATTTTATGTCTTCCACCTGTGTGCCTTCACGGGTTGCTTCTGCTGATTGTGTGCAGGTAGTGCATGACCCGTAGCCAGTCGGGAGATCTACTACCATTAGACCAGGAGCTTGAACGAACTTGCAGGAACTTCAAGCGGCTCTAAAGGCGCGACTGGCTGCGGAGGAGGCGCTAACACAGCTGCAGTTAGGAGAAGAAGAAGAAGAAGGAGAGATGGGTGATCCGCAGAACCACGATGTGATCCCCGGGGAGCAGACCATGGGATCCTACTGGACCGCTAGGGCTGCGGACATGAGGTCACCCATTCAACACCCTCAGGTCCCAGCCAAAAACTTTGAGGTGAGCACCTCCGTGATCACCATGCTGCGCGGTTCAGTAGTGTTCCGTGGTAAGGAGGGAGAGTGCCCTCGATCACATCTCAGGCGATTCCACGAGCTCATCGATGGAATCAAGATCAATGGGGTACCAGCAGATGCCATCCAGCTGAGGTACTTCCCATTCACTCTGGAGGGGCAGGCCAAGGAGTGGCTAGACACTCGACCTCCGGGCTCCATCACCACGTTCGCCAACCTGGCGGACAAGTTCCTCACCCGCTACCATCCTCCATCCAAGACAGCTGATCTCCAGAAGCAGATTACACATTTTTCTCAAGATGAGGATGAGACCATTAGGGATGCTTGGGAGAGGTACACCAGCCTCTTTCTCAGGTGTCCCAATCATGGTTTCAATGATGCGTTCAAGGTGGGCACCTTCTATCACGCCCTCTTCCCGGAGGACAAGCAGCTGATCGACTCGGTTTGTGGCGGGAACATGCTGACCAAAACCCCGCCACAGCTGAATCAACTCTTTGAGGAGATGGCGGAGAACGGTTATGACTGGGGCACTGCCAGGAGATCGCGACGAGCACCTGGACGGGGTGTGCATGCTGTGGGCACCCAGTCATCTGATTTGGTGCAGGTGGTATCGAAGCTGGTTTCAGCTATCGATCGTTCTGGTTTGATTGCAGGTACAGGACAGCCGCAGGTGATGCACTGCCAGTGGTGTGAGAGCTCCCATCACACCGTGGAGGACTGTCAGGCGATGAGGGAGTCGTCCACTCCCCAGGAGCAGGTGGATTTCATCGAGAATGCCAGGCGCTTTGACCCCTACAGCAACACCTATAATGAGGGGTGGCGCCAGCATCCTAACTTTTCTTGGGCTGGGCCAAATCCCAGACCACCAGCTCCCCAGGGACCTCCCGGTTTCCAGAGGCCTCCATACCAGCCCAGACAGGGGCAATTTCAGCAGCAACAGCAGCCGCTCTATCCGCCCAGACAGGGACCAGTTCCAACTCAGTCGCAGGCACGACCATTTCCACAGGCAGGGGCAGCCCCAGCACAGATTGACCCGATGGCGGAACTGAGAGATCTGGTGGGTTCTCTGGCCACCTCCAGTGCAAGTAAGTTCACTAACATTGAGCAGTTCATGGAGAAAGCTTCTGGCAAGTTCTTGGAGCTAGAAGCTGGTCAGAGAAACACACAGGCTGTGCTGCGAGATATACAGACCCAGCTTGGTGGTGTTGCCCAGGCTGTTGCTCGGAGGACTCCAGGTACCTTGCCTGGTCAGACCATCCCTCACCCGCAGAACCAGGATGAAAACGTGAGTGCCATCACGACCAGGAGTGGCAAGGTGACTGCCGATCCACCTGTTCGGGCAGAGGAGAGAGAGACCCCTGCTTCAGCACTTCCAGCTAATCAGGAAGAAATGGAGAAGGAGGTTGAGGTGCCTGTTCCTAAACCGCAACCAGTGGTGAAGGAGTATGTACCACAGCTTCCCTTTCCTACTCGGTTGCACAAGGACCGACTGGAGACTGAGTTTGCCAAATTCATGGCAATGCTGAAGCAGGTGAATATTAGCATGCCCTTCGTGGAGGCATTATCGAAGATGCCCAAGTATGCCAAGTTCATGAAGGATCTCCTCACCAACAAGAGGAAGCTTGGGGAGCTGCCTACGGTGATGCTAAACGAGGAGTGTTCTGCCATCCTGCAGAACAAACTACTAGAGAAGCGAAAAGATCCAGGGAGTTTCACTATCCCTTGCATGATTGGTAGTTTGCATGTAGGGAAGTCCTTGGCGGATTTAGGCGCTAGCATTAATGTCATGCCATATTCACTGTTTAAGAAGCTAGGCCTAGGTGAACCCAGTAATACTAGGATGAGCATCCAGCTTGCTGATAGATCTATTGTGCATCCTAGGGGTATAGCAGAGGACTTGATAGTCGCAGTAGGGCCATTTTCATACTGTCACTCCTACTGTCACTCTAGAAATTGGCCAAGTGTAACCACTTCCTAAAGCGTAGTATAGCGGGTTTGGGTTTTAATGTCAACCCGGGTCCTAGATTTGATGACTACTCAGTGAGTTCTTGTTATCTAGCAATGAAACTTTAATGCAAGTCTAAACTAACAAACTAACAAAGCAAGTAAACTGTTGTATTCAGGTTAAGAGAGGTCACCCGGATATGGTTCCCCCTAGTCTGCAGTCAAGCCGGATTGTAATTACCAAGTTCAATTTCTATGAAAGTTATACTGTGGAAGGTTCTCAAACAGTCTGAAGTCTCAACTAAAGGTCTTCAGACCCTCTCAATCTGAGTCTCTAGCGGGCGACTAACCTCCAACGGAGTAAACAGATTGAGGCCCTATGAACAAAACCTCCACTACCGAATTGAATTCGGTACAGAATAGTGAATTGGCTCCTCGACTAAAGTCACCAATTCACTACCTTCGATTAAGGATACTCTATCAACCTAGGCAGATATTATCATTCTAGGTTAAAGCAGAAACAACAGGAATTTGATCAGGATTCATGCCATTCAATCATTCAAACCTCAATCGAATATAATCAATTCATAGAAACAGTACTTGGGTTCATACAATCAATCCCAACATACAGAACTAGGGTTTCCCACACCCAGATGAATGGGAGAACTACTCCATGGAGAAAGAAGCAAAAGCAGAATCAGACGCGAAAATCATACTGTGAAGATGGATTTCTGCTCCTGGACGTTGAATCGGCACTTCTCCAAGCTCAAACCAAGCTCCAATGGTGTTGAAGATCAATCTAGGGCACTTGGAGGCTCTTGTTCGTCGCTTTCTCTCTCTAGGAATCGCTCTGTCTCTCTAAAACTCGAATCCCCACTCAATTTGGCTGAAATCTGCCTAAAAGGGCATCATTGGCCAAAGCACGGTCGAGGGCACGGCCGTGCTTTGCCTCAGCCCGACCGTGTTTTGAATCTGGCGTAAAAGCACGGCCACGGGCATCATGAAAACACGGGCGTGTTCAGTGCAAAACACGGCCGTGTTCTTCCTCAGGCCTGCCCGTGTTTTTTAGGTGGTTCAGGCCACCCTTGGGAAGTCTCGGCCATAAAAGCACGGTCAGGAACACGGCCGTGTTCTGAGGGCCTCCTGCCCGTGTTTTGGCCCTGGCTTGTCCAAACGACTTCCAAACGATCCGAACTCGTGCTTGGCCTTCCCTTTGACGCCTGGGACCTGAAATAGGACAAAGTAGCACAACCCGGCGTAAAATAGGCCAAAACACACAACCATGCTCCGCAAATGGATAAGAAATAGGGGTATAAAATCATGCAATTACATCGTTATCAAACTCCCCCACACTTAACCGTTTGCTTGTCCCTAAGCAAACCAAGTCAGACACCAGGTAAGCTCGAGCCATTTCAATCAAGCAGGCTTTAGGGCAAATCATATCGGCACAAAACACGTGGATCATACTGGCTTTCGATCATCAACACACGGCAACTCGAACGACAACCTAGACAACCACCACAGCTGACATTCGAATGCAATAAAGTTGAGCAAAGAAAGAGTTCCCTTCTGTTCACTAACCAACATAGACTTGACTCAGCCACTTGTTCAAAACAGTCACTTCATGCATAAAGCTCAAGACATCAGAATTGAGACCGAGCAATCTAGGTCCTCACCGGGGTAAAGAGCATAGAGAAAATGAGAAAATGAATCGCTCACTCTCGACCAGTGGGGTCAGGACAAATTGATGCGAAAAATGCGCATGCTTAACTCTCAATCCCTAACATCTCTTCACCATGAATGCAGCCTCTAAATGCTAGAGTTCACATACGGGGTTGTCACCACTAACTAATCCGGAGGTCTTAGACACAGGTTCAAATGACTGGCTAGGGTCTTGGACATGGGGAAAAAGCCTTTTAGGTGGTGGCAGTTATAGCACAAGGTTCCACATTTCCCGACCCAACAAAACCACAATCAAGCAAACCAGTAACTTTCGTTCCGCTATTCTGCATCAATCAAATTCTTCAGGGCACAAGAGCGAAGGAGGTTATAAGAATGTTAGCATTTCCAAGCCAGACTGCTAGGAAACACTACTTAATGGGCACTATTCAGAACTTTGGTGGTGGCTCTCTTTTGCTTTCATTTTTCCTTTGTTTTTCTTTATTTTTTTTCTTTATTCATTCCTTAAGAGAACCACCACCTCTGCACATTTTTCAAACACACGCCCAACTTTTAAGCACTACCTCCAACCCTCACATTACATTTAGCAGAACAGCAGAAAGCATGCAAAAACCACTCTGTGGAACCTTCTAAAAGATGCAAAGGGTGATTTTTCATTTCAGACCGAAAGAAAGGATAACACACGGCTCAAAGGGGCTGACTAGGGGATATGACACATCAGGACAGTCAGTTTGGTCGTGGGCTAATCCTATGCCTCCATCATCTTAGCTAGTGACAACGTGAATGCTACATTTCATGGAAGAGGGATCTATCGCACAAGAAAGAAACGAGCAGGCTCAAATCTCACATGGGCTACCTATATGCTCTATCTCACATTCTGATTCCCTGAACTAGATGCATAAATGACTGTCAAAAGTAAGTGATCAAATGCAAGTCGCAGTTGGTAAGCAAACAGTCGAAAACTGAACCCCTACACAACTCTACTACACATCTCAGTCATCGTAACAGGCTACCTTAGTCACACTCAAGTTGTCATGCATCGAGTCAAAAGCCATTCAATTCTCTAATCACATCCACAATGCCAATACGATCAAATATCAAGCAAACAGCAGTGCTTGGAGCCCTCAAATCTCAAGATTTGGACAGTGGACTAGGCTCCAAGCACCCATACACCCGTTCCAATTAATACAAAGAACCCCCCACACTTAAATGCGACAATGTCCTCAATGGAGCAGAGGGAAGGGGAACGATGTTACCGTGAAATCACGAACGGAGATCAAGAGGCAGACCAGACAATAGCAGAGGACGGGAAGGGGACCCAGTCCGAGGCACAAAGCTAAAGTCACACAAGAGACACACTGGGTGATAGAACCGAAGTTCCGAGTCTACAATCCAAAATAAAAAAAACAAATCCAAATGAAACAACATAAACATGGAGTCTCAGTCTGGAACAGGAATCACGGTCAGAGCCTGGTACTCTCTCCACTAGAAGTCATCGCCACCATCGCCGGCAGGTGGTGGGTACTGGTCCTCATACCCCGGGGACTGGACAAAAGGGTAGTGAACTGCGCTCGGGTCCATGCCCAGGTAGGACATGATGTAGTGCTGGCCGGACATCAGACGACGGCCGCGGTCCCGCTCGCGATCCAGGCGGGTGTGAATGAGTTCCTGGCCGGCCAGGATGCGCTCGTTCTGCTGAGCGATAGCCGCCAACTGATCTGAGATGGGCACCACCACGGGTGGAGGAGACCTGGGGGCAGGAGACCGGGGAGCAGCGGCGGGGCTCGTGGGAGCCTGAGCACGAGGAGTAGCACAGCGAGGAACCCGGCGTGATCCAGCAGCACTGGACTCGGGCTAGTCTCCCGCGGCGGGAGCAGGTGGCTGGGGAAACCCCGCAATCCAGTGAACACGCCCCTGGCGGGCCACCAGGTGCTGAGCACGGAGGGTGCTCTCGCTGAGTGGAGTGGGGCCGTGGACCAGGGTCATCCCAGTGATGTCGACCCCGTAGTAGCGGGCCAGGGCCGTGATGACTGGGCCACAGACAAGGGCGCGACTTTGGTTGGCAGCAGCTTTCGCGAACGTCCGGGCGACCACCGAGCCCAGCTGGATGGTGTCCTCAGAGCGACCCATCGCCTCCATGAACCACAGGGTCCGGAGGGTGACCCGGTTGGCCGAGCCCCGGCTGGGGGTGTAGGAACTGCACAACAGGTGGTTGAGGATGCGCCACTCAGGCCGGAGGAGAGAGCCTCTCGTCTGGCTGGCGACGTACTCCACATCCACGTAGTCGGGATGACAGATCCGCCGGAAGTATGCCTGGCAAGGAAAATCTGTGGGATCGGTGATGTCCAAGCGCAGGACCTCGTCGCTGGCGTGGGGGGAATTCACCCGGAGTGCATTGGCGAGCTCCCAGTAACTGATGGAGTGCTCGACCCCGCCAAGTGTGAACTGAACGGCGTTACTGTGGTCGGCATTCCCCCTCTGGTTGTGGCGGAAGGAGGCATAGAACTCCCAGACAAGCTCTTGATAGGTCGACTCGGCGAGACAGAGCAGGCGCCGCCAACCATACGCCTGCACAGCGGCCTCCAACTGCGGCCTGGCGTGAAGGTCATCGAACACCGCAAAATCGAGGTGCAGGTGCTCGGGAATGGTGCGGGTGCGGATAGTCCGCAGTGCATGGCGCTGGGTGATGCTCAACTGCTCTAGGTAGTGTTCCATGACCCTGCATAGCACAAGAACGGACAAAATGGAACACGAGCAAACGGGGTCAATGTTAGTCAATATTACACCGGGAGTCCTCATATCGGAAGATATGGACAGTGGACTAGACTCCCGGAGAAAAATAAACATCCCCATCACACAGCAAGTACACAGCCAAATCCACCGGGGGCCCTCAAATCAATCGATTTGGACAGTGGACTAGGCCCCCGGGAAATAAACAACAAATCCAATCCAAATAATCACCAAGCAACCAACCACATCCAAAATACCCCAAACCCGGAAATAATTCCCACATGCAAATGGTAGGCCGAGGGACTGAAATCCCAAGATAAAACAGAGCATGCAAAGAAAACCATCGGCCTACCAAATCATTCGCAAAGTCATGCACAATCCAAGTTCTTCACCTAACTCTAGGTATCGATTCTCCATAAATACAAGACAAGGAAGGATGAACACACCTGGAGACACAAGAAGATACCCGGAGAAAGGTGAAGAAAATAGCACGAAGCCCCCAAAGTCGCCGGAAAACTCACCGGAGGCTCGCCGGAGAACTCACCTCCGGCGACCCAACCTCGGCCAAACTCGCCCAAACCTCTGGGGAATGTGCTCCTCGAAGCCAGGAGCGTGGGGGAGGTCGCGGTTTTTGATTTGGAGGTCGGGGGAGCAAGAAATGGCCGAAAAACCGAAGAGGAGGAGGGAGGGGGGCGATTTCCGGCGAGGGGGAGAGGGGAGGGCGGCTAGGGTTCTGAAAAAAATGGGGGAAATGAGGGGGGAAGGGGGAAAATTCGTTTTTATAGGGGGGAGTTAAAACACGGGCAGCCAAAACACGGCCGTGTTTTGGCCATGGTCCGCCCGTGTTTTTATGGCCGAGAGCGAGCTCCCCCTCCTTTAAAACACGGGCGGGCTGGGGGCAGAACACGGCCGTGTTCTGAACCCCCTGCAGCCCGTGTTTTTATGGCCACGAGCATAATGGGCGAAGATTTAAAACACGGGCGGGCAAGGGGCAAAACACGGCCGTGTTTTGACCCCCTGCTGCCCGTGTTTTTTATGCCGAGCCCAGAAAGCTGATTTTCCAAATTCCAATTTCAAACCACCCAAACTCATTCGTGCCCCGGCTCGAAAATTTACTCAATTACACATTAAAAAGCACCGCTAGAGGCACGAAATACATTCCAGACATACTCCAGACAGACTCTATGACGCAAAAACCGACAAAAATAAAATAAAATAGAACAAAGGGTAGAAATGCAAACCGTGGTGGGGTTGCCTCCCCACAAGCGCTTCTTTACCGTCTTTTAGCTGGACGCCCATGGCGGAACTAAGGGTCCGCGAGTTCCACTACCAAATCCGCACGTTCGACCTCGTCTCCCAGGTAGAGCTTGAGACGATGGCCATTCACTTTAAACGGCTCAGTTTGCGGGTTGGCAAATTCGATTGTGCCATACGGGAACACCTGTGTGACCGTGAACGGTCCAGACCACCGGGAGCGGAGTTTTCCGGGAAAGAGCTTCAGGCGAGAGTTATAAAGGAGAACTCGATCACCAACCTGGAACTCTTTCGGACCCCTCAATCGTGCATCGTGTAGGCGCTTAGTGCGCTCCTTGTACAGCTTGGTGTTCTCATAGGCGTGGTAACGCCACTCTTCCAGCTCCAACATCTGCATTTTTCGCTCAGTACCTACAACATGAACATCCAAGTTGAGCAGCTTAAGGGCCCAGAAGGCCTTGTGCTCTAGCTCCACGGGCAAATGGCATGCCTTTCCATAGACAAGCCGGTACGGTGAAGTACCAATGGGCGTCTTGTAGGCAGTGCGATACGCCCACAGAGCATCATCGAGCTTGGTGGACCAATCTTTGCGGGACTGATCCACCGTTTTCTCCAGGATCCGCTTGAGCTCCCGGTTCGTCAGTTCGGCCTGGCCACTGGTCTGGGGATGATAGGCCATGGACACCTTGTGAGTCACACCATAGCGAGACAGTAGTTTATCGAATTGGCCCTGGAAATGGGTGCCTCTATCGCTTATAATGGCTCTAGCTGTCCCGAACCGGGAGAATAGCTGCTTCAGAAAACCACAAACACGTCTAGCATCATTGGTGGGCAAAGCTTGCGCCTCAGCCCACCTAGAGACGTAGTCAACAGCAACCAGAATATAGGTGTTACCAAAAGATGGAGGGAAGGGGCCCATGAAGTCGATACCCCAGACATCAAAAATCTCACAAGTTATAAACACATTCTGGGGCATCTCATCACGGGCAGAGATGTTACCTGACCTCTGGCATCGGTTGCACCTGCGTGCGAAGGCGTCTGCATCCTTGAAGAGCGTGGGCCAGTAAAAGCCCGACTGGAGCACCTTCCTCGCCGTGCGGTTTCCTCCGTGATGACCGCCAGTAGGTCCCTCATGACAGTGAGATAGAATGCCCTCCATCTCACTCTCCATAACACAACGACGGATGATCCCGTCGGCTCCGATCCGAAAAAGATGAGGGTCATCCCAGAAGTAGTACTTCAGATCGGAGAAAAACTTCCTCTTGGCGTGAGTTGCCATCCCCTTGGGCAGCTGCTGGCCCACCAAATAGTTCGCAAAATCAGAGTACCAGGGGATGACACTCTCCACCAAGCACATCATCATCAACCTCTCATCTGGGAAGGAGTCATCAATCTCCTCCACGAGGTTGTCCGCAGGAGGTGCGTCCAACCGGGAGAGGTGATCAGCTGCAACATTTTCTTCTCCCTTCTTGTCCCGGATCTCAATATCGAACTCATGCAGCAGTAAGATCCATCGTATGAGCCGAGGCTTGGCATCGGCCTTGCTCATCAGGTATCTAATCACGGAGTGATCTGTGTAACCAGCACTCTGCTCTAGGGGCACGAGTTAGAGAGCATAGGAGAAGAAGAGGAGCTCGAGGAGGATGGCTTCGTCATCTTCCGATTCTTCTTTGTTTAGCTAGACCGATATGTTTAGAGATGTGAATCCTATGATGCTTTGCGTATTAGTTTCAATGATCCAATGATAATTCATATTGTGTTCTATGCCTTTCGACGCGTGTATCATCTATTGCTTGAGACTATCGATGTTTTAGTTATTGAATGCTTTAGTTTTTGAAACATCACGATACTTTTACCCAACAAAAATACATGTGGCTACGGAGCCGACTTAAAACAACCTAAAAAATTTCATTAAAACAAATACAACTGAATCCTTTTCAAATGAAACATCAAATGCAATGCCCTAAACACGTGGGCGACCTCAAATCATGGTCATTAAAGCTTAACCTTTGAACCTTGAACCTCCACTATATACTCATAATCCTAAACATATAAACTAAACAAACATGAATCCCAACTCCTTGCTGTTATAAACGCGCTGCTACGGATCGGGAAATCGCCGGGATCGACAAAGCAAGAATACGAGAGCGAGATCGAAAACACGACACACGATTTACGTGGTTCACTAACACGATGTGTGTTAGCTACGTCCACGGGCGAGAGAGAGCCGATTTCACTATATCAAGGAGATTACAGATTACAGAGGAGTATGAGAAGTATTTATAGTACTTCTCCATGTGGGTCTAAACCTAATCCAATCTAGCAAAGGAAACGGTTACAGACCAGGCCCAGAACAGCGAGACCCCCGATTACCAGTCGTAGCGGCTGATAGTCCGATTCAAGTCATATCAACACTTGCTAAGCTCCTTGAGATCTTGTCCACACTGGTGCAACTTCTCGCCTTGCCTTGCCTCTTCTCGAAATCCACCTCTGTTAACCCTTCTTCAACCTAGTGAGTGAGAAGGGGTCAGTCTCGTCGTTATTTCCTAAGGTCTTGCCCTAAGCAATCTCCTTACTAAAACATGTTATTAGCATTTCCTTTCCTTAGACGAAAGTCGTTCTCACTTTCATCCTCAATACTTATTCCAACGTTAACTCATAGAAGTCCTCAACACTAGGGTTCACCGCATTACGTCTCGCCGTCCAGGAGTCCCTTCCTTGGTATGCCAACCGCGTTACGTCTTGTCGTCCGGTTGCATACCCAACTCGGCAATGGTCTGCGTTACGTCTTGCCATCCAGTACCATGCCTGATCAACTGTTGTGTTACGTATCGCCGTCCAGCAGTGATCCGACCATCTACCACGTCTAGTAGTGGCCTAACCACCAAGGGGTTCAATTACTTAACATTAACCATACATCACAAACACATTCATATATATAGCACAACGCGTGCCTCCATCTTAAGTAGGCGGTGAGATTCCTCACACACATAATCGCGCTTACTTGAAAATAACAACCATAACTGAATTAAAAGACATAAACTAAAAGACCTCGACGGAGATTTTACCCCCTTTACACTCACCTCGAATCCGTCGAAACCGAATCTGATTCTGCTCTAAAACTTCCATACTCTCTCCCAAAATAATCTCCTTGCTTCCAGGATTCCATAGGCACCGACGGTTCCTTGATCGAACGTCAAACAAACAAGTCATGACCAAAATAAATATTATTTCAGATTCCAAATTACCAGGTGCCAAATCCGAAATTTTTCCAAGTCAATACCATTGACCTTGACCCGTCTGGAAAACAACAAATTCAGCCTTCTAAATTTTCAAATTACCAAGAGTGGTACCTGAACTTGACAGATTTTCCTCCAAGCTTTCGTGGCTCGGTTCTCCCTCGTCCGACGTTGGAATTCGATTTCTTCAACTCGGAGACGATCCTGGGATTGCCCTCTAAGCAACCATACCCACCATTCGAAGTTTGGTTCAACTTCATATTTTTCTAGATTCTGGAGACTCTCCAACGAAACTCCGACGACCCATCAAACGACCACCAACTTGGATTTCGACTTCATGGAATGGTTTCTAACTTTCTCTCGACCAAAACCCAGGGCTTGGACTCCTTCCTTTCCCTTCTTCTCTTCCCCTATTTTCTTCTCCGACGAGAAACGTTGGACATGGGAGGTCGGATCGGCGTGCCATTTGGATAAGAACAAGAGAGGAACAATTCCTTCATTTCCTTCGTCCTCTACTCGTTCAGAGCGTTTGGTGATTTTTGGGAGATGAAACCGAAAATGGAAAGAGAGCAGAAAACTGGCGTCTTTTATATCAGGTCGAATACGATCACGAAACATGACCGTGTTCTACCCCGTGTTGTCGCCAATCATTGTCCTCGTTCCAATCTTCCTGAGCGATACGGCCACGCGACACGGGCGTGTTCAGGCCGTGTTAAGATATGCTACTGGTCTCCTCTGAAATGGCTTATCCATTAATCACGATAATAAAATGATCATTTAAGTGAATGTTGCATTACTAGCTACACTTCCCTTACGGTTCTTAATTACCTCCACCATACATTTTCAGTCATTCCGACAAGTCATGGTAGCGAGTTAGGGGGAGCTACACTCGGGTGAATCCTTCTCATTTAAGAGTCAAAACCAATTACTTTTACAACTGCTTTAAAATTAGATCATAGTTTTCAACCAATCGCTAGATAATATTACAAACAATCGAAGTAGGGTATACTGATGACTCGATATTTACACATGTTTTTGTCCACCATTCTTATACTGTTTGAGGCTTAGATCTCGGATTTTAAGCCGATTTTACGCTAGTTTGTTCTTGTTTATGACATTTCATGTCCTAATTTGTGAATGAAGGTTTGAGCACGAGTTCGGGGTCGATTGGGCGAAAACGGGACGAGCGATGAGAGCAAACGAGTTGCACGGCCAGTCCGAGAAGACGCACGGTTGTGCATGGTGGTCGTGAAAGCGAAGATGCGCAGCCAGGTTTTACACGGTTCGTGCACGACGTAATTCCGGCCGTGATGAATTGTGCGAGAATCTGCACGGACAAGCCCTCAGATTGCACGGGCCGTGCAATGGTCGTGCACTCCCTTCGCAGAACTAATTCAAACTCTTGGGTTGCATGGGCAACGAAGGAAGTTGCACGGCGGTGTAGCCTAACCGTGCAATCGTGGACAACTGCTTCTTAAGCCAATTTTGGTTTTGAAGAAGGGAATCTGAGTTTTGGTTAAAGAAAGCAAAAACCTAGAGAGAGAAAGTGATGAACAAAGCCTCTAACACTATGTTTCTGAAGGAAGAGAGGAAAGGGAGGGGAGGTGAAAGAAAATTAGGAGGGGAGGGGAGGGGAGGGGAGATTTGGAAGTGAAGGGAATTGGGAGGAAAATGTTGTTTTATGGAGGAAAGTGTGTATTGAGAAGTGTGAGGAATATTTTATTTTATTGGTTATGTAATAGTAAAATAAAGTAGATGATTTGATTTTTTTTTGTGAATTTATAGTTAAAAATCAAAAGTAGACGTGAAAAGAGCTTAACCTATTTTTTTGTGAAGCTATGTTGCAATTCATGCATTCAAATTAAAAAAAAAAACTAACAAAATATTATTTTTAAATAAATACATAGTTATTTTCTAAATCCATAATTCCCAAGTTAAAAAAAGAACAAAATTTTCACAAGAAAATGAAAATGTAAAAAGGGAATTAAATACTTACATTTCCATCTCCACTAATAGACACTAACTTAAAAGAAAAAAATTTTTGAAAAGTTTAATATATATGTTATTTTATTAGTGATGTAAGAATAAATATGTTTAAAATATATTTTGTATTAAAAATTATGTAGAAGTGGATATAATGAAGACCAATTTCTCCATGACTTTGATCATAACCATTTTCATTATTTTTAGCGGAACATGTCTCATTCATTTTAACTTGATTAATATTTTCCCCATAAAAGTTGGATTACATTTGTTGTACAAGATAACATCCGTTCTATAAATATCACACTCTAATGTTGTTTTACTTGAAATGCAACACACTTTTATGTCTCGCGTAATAATTTTATATATCACGTAAACAACATTATTTGTGATGTAAATCACTGTTGTGTTTGGTTCAGAGTTATGTTCGATATAGTTTCACTGCGGTTTCACCATAAAATGTTCTGCCGCAAAATTTTTCGATACAATATTCGATAAGCTTTCACAATTTTTTTAAAAATTTGATAGTTTACATAGGTAAAGAGGTTGGGTTCTTTTTATGGGACGATAAAGAAGTTGGATTTAATTACAACTCATGATTATATTTAGTTATTTACACTTAGCCATAATTATCTTCTAAAAATCCTTCCACCCTTACCTTAAAAAACTAAATAATTGCCAACTTATTTAATCAATTACATAAAAGGGTATTAAACACCCATAAATTGGATGCAGATGATGGGACACATATAATGGGAGGCTTTCTCTCCCTTTTCTCTCCGAAACCGATGGTAGGGTTGCACAGTAATTTTTCTTTTCACTATTTTCCTCCTAACAGTTTTCCTTCCTTCCCAAACAGAGGAGAGTTTATTGGTTCCCTCATTTTCCAGCCTAACTTTCCCTTTCCTCCCTTTTCTCTCCTTCTAGAACAGAGTGTAAGTGACCTAGATCGAGATTCAACACCATTGGAGCTCGATTGAAGCTTGGAGAAGTGCCGATTGACAACCAGAAGCCAATTTTCATCCTTCATAGAATAATTTCCGCATATGAAGCTGATTTATCTTCTCTCTCTATGGAGTAAACTCTCTCTCTCTCTCACCTGGGTATGAAGAACCCTAGATTTGTATGTTAGGTTTGGTTGTATGAACCCAAGTACATGTTCTTTGACATCGATTATATTCAATTGAGGCATGATTTTATGAATTGCATGAATCCTAATCAAATTCCTGTATTTCCTGCTTTGACCTAGAAAGAGAATATTTGTCTAGGTTGATAGAGCTCCCTTAATTGAAGGTGGTGAATTGACTACTTTAGTCGAGGAGTCAATTCACTGCTCTGTACTGGATTTACTCCAGTAAAGGAGGTTTTGAACGTTAGGGCCTCAGTTTATTTACTCTAGTGGAGGTTAGTCGCCCTTCGAGTATTCAGATTGAGAGGGTTTTGAGACCTTTAGTCGAGACTTCAGACTGAATAAGAACATTCCACAGTATAGAGCATGTAGTCCACTGTCCAATTTATAAATTTGAGGGCTCCAAGTGATGTTTTCTCTTGCATGAGCAAATTGCATGTCCAAGTGATGTTTTCTCTTGCAGAGGTTCCACAAAGAGATTTGTGCTTGATATCCTGTTGTCTTTGAAAATGAATGTAGGAGGATGTTCTTAAGGGATTGAGCATATGCATGTAACCAGAGAATGTAGCAATTTTGTGGCTCTAGAAAATGAATGAAAAAGAAAAAGAAAAAAACTAATAATAATGAGAAAACAAGAGTCACCACAAAAGAAATGAAAAAAATGTTCATTAATCAGTGTATCTTAGCATACTGGCTTTGAACACTCTCATAATTTTTTACCTCCTATATTCTTGTGTTTGGAAATGGACTAATGCAGTGATAGCACATATATGCAACCTATTTGATTGTGTTGTTTTGGAACTGTGAACCCTATGCTTGAAATTACCACCACCTAAAAATCATGTTCCCCATGTCCTAGACCCTAACCAGTGCATCTGAACCCGGTCAAGTCCTCCTGACAAGTTAGTGGTAACATCAGCTTTGTGAAATCTAACCCTTAGAGGCTGCAATCATGGCGAAGAGATGGTATGATTGAGAGAATGAATGTGCATAGTTTTTGCACCACAATGTCCTGACCCCACTGGTCGAGAGTGAGCAATGCTTTTCCTTATACTATACCCTGGTGGGGGCATTGATTGCTCTGCTTTTGATTCTGGTTGTTTGAGCGTTATTCATGGTTGACTGGGATGCATGGGTAGACGGTGCTTGTCACGTTTTGGTCTGTGAATAGTAGTCTGATTTTTCCTTTGCATGGTTTTGCTACAGTTGGGTGTCATCTGAGTAGCCATTGAGGTTGTTGTTGCTGTTGTTCAAGTGTCAGTGCTAGCCATATGTGGAGATCACTATGTTTTGTGCCATGTCCCTAAAATTGTTTTGAATGAAAACGTTAGTAAGCTGGCCTTGTGTCTGACTTGGTTTGCTTGGGGAAAATCAAACGGTTAAGTGTGGGGTGAATTTGATGACTCGATATTTACACATGTTTTTGTCCACCATTCTTATACTGTTTGAGGCTCGGATCACGGGTTTTAAGCCGATTTTATACTAGGTTGTTCTTGTTTATGACATTTCAGGTCCTAATTCGTGAATGAAGGTTTGAGCACGAGTTCGGTGTCGATTGGGCGAAGACGGGACGGGCGATGGAGAGAAGACGAGTTGCACGGCCAGTCCGGGAAGACGAACGACCGTGCATGGTGGCCGTCAAGCGAAGATGCACGGCCAGGTTTTTCATGGGTCGTGCATGACGTAATTCCCGCCGTGATGAATTGTGCGAGAATCTACATGGCCAGGCCCTCAGATTGCACGGGTCGTGCAAACTCTGCGTTTTGAGTTGCACGGGCCGCGAAGGAAGTTGCACGGGCATGCGGCCTGGCCGTGCAATCGTGGGCAGCTGCTTCTTAACCCAATCTCGAGTTTTGGAGAAGGGAACCGAGTTTTGGAGAAAGAAAGAAAAAACCTAGAGAGAGAAAGTGACGAACAAAGCCTCCAAGTGACCTAGATCGAGGTTCAACACCATTGGAGCTCGATTGAAGTTTGGAGAAGTGCCGATTGACAAATTTCCGCAATTGAAGCTGATTTCTCTTCTCTCTCTATGGAGTAAACTCTCTCTCTCTCACCTGGGTATGAAGAACCCTAGATTTGTATGTTAGGTTTGGTTGTATGAACCCAAGTACATGTTCTTTGACATCGATTATATTCAATTGAGGCATGATTTTCTGAATTGCATGAATCCTGATCAAATTCCTGTATTTCCTACTTTGACCTAGAAAGAGAATATCTGCCTAGGTTGATAGAGCTCCCATAATTACAGGTGGTGAATTGACTACTTTAGTCGAGGAGTCAATTCACTGCTCTGTACTGAATTTACTCCAGTAGATGGGGTTTTGAACGTTAGGGCCTCAGTTTATTTACTCCGGTGGAGGTTAGTCGCCCGTCGGGTATTCAGATTGAGAGGGTCTGGAGACCTTTAGTCAAAACGTCAGACTGAATAAGAACCTTCCGCAGTATAGAGCATGTAGAGCATATAATTTGTCAAAGTTGTTTATTATTCTGAAAGTTGAGGTATTGTTTCATTACTGAAAGTTTGGCCAAAATTCTCTATTTATACAAATATGAGACATCTTATAGAGTATTTATCCTACTAATAAATGCGAAAATCAATAGCAAGTTGTATTTCGAGGAAGCTTGGTTGCATTTAACCAAGATGCGCAATAAAATGGGAACAACAGTTACAAAAAAAAATAGCAGTTACTGAGTTGGAAAACCTTAATTGGGGATGGTTGAATACCTTATTACATAAGTAGAAATCAGTACAAAAACATTATTAGGTTGTTCATCTTGTTCAATGAAACCCCAATCAACATACTCAAAATAAAAATAGCTCGAGAAACATCATAATCTCTACCTTTCTCTCCCTCTCTCCCTCCCACACAAACAAACAACACACACAAAAAAGGTTAAAAGGAAAAAGGAAAAAAATGTAAAACCTACACAAGAATAAGGATGGATACCCAAACAGGACGGCGTCGTAGCTCACAAAGTTAATCCCTCCAAGTAAAATCTCATCAAGCCATCTCAACCTGGCCGCCGGCGCCGGCTGACTTGGTCGATTGCGGAATCTCCTGATCGGCGGTGTAAAAGGAGTTGTGCCTCGACTGGTACTTCTCTCCGTCCCCCCACAACGCGTAAGCCTCCTCCCCATGGATTGCATCGTCGCCGGTGCTTAGCTGCTCCTCCGACAACCTCAACGGAACCACGAACTTAATCACCACGCAAATGATACTGGTCATGATGACGTTGGTGAATACCACAAAGAGTATTCCGAGGAGCTGAACACCCAGCTGCTTGAACCCTGCACCAGCACGGTTGTTATGGAAGCCGTTGAGCAGGCCGATGTAGTGCTCCCACTCGGGGACAAGGTAGAAGATCCGACACAGCTTGGGCTCGGCGAAGATTCCGGTGAGGATACCTCCGAGGCTTCCTGCAATGGCGTGGGTGTGAAAGATGGCCATGGTGTCGTCGACGTGCTTTAGGAATGAAATCTTCTTGTGGAGCACCATCATTGTGTACCATGGGATGCTTCCTGACAGCATCCCCATTATTATTGCTGCCCATCCTTGCACTACTCCTGCATTGTAAGAAAATAGACTAGTTGGTAAGGCTTTATCCGCAACTGTTAGCATTTTTAGTTTTTACTGTCAAGAACCAGTTGATCCCAATAACTCGAGTTGTTGGGAGAATGTTATGCTGGATCTTATACCACACTCTTACACGCCCCTCAAACGAAAGCCAACTCACGGGCTTGAAGTTTGCACTGGCCCACCATACTTGTGCTTTAATCAACTGTTAATATTGGGGTTCGTGGAGATTCGAACACACGACCACTTTGGCCAAACCAGCTCTGATACCATGTCAAGAACCAGTTGATCCTAATAACTCGAGTTGTTGGGAGAATGTTATGCTCGATCTTATACCACACTCTTACACTTACATAATTCTATTGTTGGGAATGAAAATGTAATTTTTACCGGCGGCGGGAGTGATGCAGACGAGGCCGGTGATCATCCCCTGGATGGCTCCAATGACGGAGGGCTTACCGAAGAAGATAATGTCGAGTAGTAGCCACACCAGCAAGCTCGTAGCCGTGCACACGTGGGTGTTGAGCACGGCAAGAGAAGCATCGACACTGACGGTGTAGGGATCTCCCCCGTTGAATCCGGTCCAACCCATCCACAAGAGACCCGCTCCGGCCAGCATGAGGAGGATGTTGTTGGGCGGGAACCTCTCTCTATCCTTGTTCGTCCTGGGGCCAACCTGCCACGCATGTGATATGGTCATTAGATGTACCAATCTGAACGGTCATTCATTTTTTTTTATTATATTGAACTTCGGGGTTTAGAAATTTCGGATAAATTAAAATTTATCCATTAGAGATTATGATATAGTATTATGCTCCAAATCGGTTTAACCACGATGTACAAACGTACGTACCCAGAAAGCGGCGGTGAAACCCGCGACGCCGGAGGAGAGGTGAATGACGTAACCGCCGGAGTAATCAATGATGCCCTTCTTGTAGAGCCAGCCGGTGGGGCACCAGATGCTGTAAGCGGTAATGGTGTACGAGAAAGTGAGCCAGAGGGGGACGAAGATCATCCAAGCATGGAAATTCATCCTCCCCAGGAGAGCTCCGGCGATGAGGATGAGGGTGATGGCAGCGAACACGAACTGGAAGTAAACCATGGTGGCGTTTGGAAGGTAACCAACGAAAGTCCTGCGGAGGAGGAACTTCTGGTCGAGGGCGACGTCCGGCTGGCCGAGGAAAGGGATGAATTTGTCGCCGAAGGCCATCTGATAACCCCACCCGACCCAGCAGATGAGGACGGCGGCGAAGGCGTAGAGGGCCATGAAGGCCGAATTGACGGCCCACTTCTTCTTCACTATGCTACCGTAGAGGATGACGAGGCCGGGGACGCTCTGCATCCCGACGAGGGTTGCGGCGGTGAGCTGCCATGCGTTGTCGCCTTTGTTCAGCCAGTCTGGGCTTCCCTCGTCCGTCGCAAGGTTCAAGGGGAGCGCCATGTTTTTTGTTTGGTGGGTGGAAAGAATGAGGGAATCGAGGGGGTGATGGAAGGGAAGAAACAGAGGACTCTGTTTTTATAAGTGGCGAGAGAGAATGTGTTTGGCGGAGTGTGCTGTGTTTAATTTTGGCAGAGCTTTTTGGTTTTGGTTTCGGGCGGAGAGTGCTGTGTTGGCAGCTGTGACATATTTCCCTTGAGGAAAGCTTGTTAATTTTAATCTTCTTTTGCTATGCGCCTTGAGGAATCTGTGTCTTGGAAACTCTGGGGCAACAACAATGCATCTCTCCCCCATGTTTCTCTTTCTTTCTTTCTTATTATTATTTTTGGCAGAAGCGTTTCTTATTTGTTCATTGCTGTTTATTGTTTAAGCTATTAAGGTTGTATTCCTCGGGGCCAGGAGATTACTGCACTTCTAAGAATTATGCACTTATCTAGCCGCACAATTAAGCTTGTCTAAAGCTAAATAAACAAGAATTTAAGCTACTAAGGTTCACTCAAGAGAAGAGGCACTTGGGGTTTGATGCCCTGACCCAAATTACGTGAATTGGCAACAAAGAACTCCACTCAATCATATCCCTAACCAGCTAAGATGCAAGAATTTCAATTATGACAAGTTGGTTGCTAGCTTTAGAAACTCAACTCAAGTTATACAACTTTATTCGTCAACAATACTAACTGATCCAATTCAGGACAAGTGTATCATATATTGGCGGAGTAGTAAAGTGGTGATCAAGGTCGTATTTTAGTCTGGAAGTCTGGTATCGTTATTTGCGATTATATTGAGAACCCTAAAAAATTTGTCGATATTTGGTATTAACGAATACACCTATTGTTTAATGGGATTGTGATTGAATTTCAAATATTTTGTTAGTATTAGGGATTACGGTATTAAGATCCGTATATACCAAAATATCGATCAATACTGAAATATAAGCTAGTGTGTATTTTATCCCTCACAGCTTGGCACCCTCACTCAATACTACTTAACAAATCATGTCAAACTCATTTTGTGAATGAGAAATACAAATCTCCTATCTTCATAGGAATCAATGGGAGAATGGAAAATTGCTCAAGTGGGCTGTTGGGCGTTATCGTAAGAAACACTTTTCATTTCATCCCCGTAGTTCCGCTTCTTGTTCTAAGCAGAGAGACTTGTTCTTGCTCTCCCAATTCAGGAAGACGGAAATCGCCGGTTGGGTTAGTCCAACCAAGAAAGACATGGGATTTTTTGGGCTCCGAAGAGCATTCTTTTCGATCTTCTACCCGGTAGACTGAACACCAACCCAATCTCGATAAAGAAAGTAAAGTAAAAAAGAAATCAATCAACTGGGGGAGCTCGACAAAGAAAAGTACAAGCTCTTCGCTAGGACCCGAACTAGGCTAACATTCTTTTCTTATGAAATTTCGAGTTAGAGGAAAAGAGAACTTCCTAGGTTACGCCATTTCCTATTTCACTTCTGTAACTCTTTGCTTACCTTGCTGCCTTTGCGCCAAAAGATTTGTTGTGTTACACTTGCCCCTCCTAACCCAGTTTGTATGCTTGGGAGTATAAACTGCTAGAACTAAATGACCTGCTGGAACTTCCACTTCCTTAGCTTCATTAGCCCTTCAAGCTGATTTTAATGCTTCGTTCCTCTCCTTTCAGTCGAGCAACTTCGTTCCTCTCCTTATTTGGGTCATCCCAACAGGCCTTTACAAATGTTGAGACCGACTACCCAACGATCGTCCAGCAACGCTGAAAGAAAATAGGACTTAGTCCATCCCAGCCTGGAGACTTTAACGGCACCATCAAAGGCCTACGGGTCGTGAACTTCTTTTCCCGGAGAAGAAGCAATGACGGTATCTGGGGAATAAGCATCGGCTAACTCTGTGCCAGCAGCCGCGGTAATACAGAGGATGCAAGCGTTATCCGGAATGATTGGGCGTAAAGCGTCTGTAGGTGGCTTTTTAAGTCCGCCGTCAAATCCCAGGGCTCAACCCTGGACAGGCGGTGGAAACTGCCAAGCTGGAGTACGGTAGGGGCAGAGGGAAGGGTTCTATCAAAGTCATTAATACAAGTTATGTTGAGGTTGGTGTTCATGGGGAAGAAATGCACCCCATAGAGGAGCTGCGTTGCTGATCTTGGGCCTTCTGCTTCTTCTTGGCACAGCCACAGGCAGAATATGTAGAAAATAACTCCTCCTCCATGGAGGAGAGCTGGTGCCAATGGTCCTCATTATTGTGTAATCTGGATAGGCTTATTGTCTCGAGATTGATAAGATCCTTTTATGGGGCAATGAAGATACTCTAAGCATTCCATTAGTTATGTATCAGCGTTCCAACAGCGGACAGCTAATGCGTTCCACTTATTTATTGAACAGGGTTCTATGGTCGGTCCGCGACCCCTGGATGCCGAAGGCGTCCTTGGGGTGATCTCGTAGTTCATACGGGGTGGAGACGATGGGGTCGGTCCATGGATTTTCCTTCCTTTTGCCGCATTTCGCTAAAGGGTTGAAGGGAGATAGTGCATCAAGCTGTTCGCAAGGGGCAACTTGATCCTCTTCCCCAGGGATCCCAGATGAGGGAACCCTAGGAGAGCCGCTGACTCCAACTATCGTCCATGTACGATCCATACTAGATCTGACCAACTGCCCATCCTACCTCCTCTACGTTCTTGACAACCCATCTTTGTCTCAGTAGAGTCTTTCAGTGGCATGTTTCGCTCTTTTGATATTGGAAACAATCTCTTTATCAATATACTCTTTCTTTTACACACTCATCTCCTACTGATAGTCATAGTGGAGAATAGCTAATAGTTAGGACTCAGTAAAAAAATGGCAAATCCGCTTATGGAAAATCCTTTCCTGCATCAGGCACTAATACCTTTTTAACGTAAATTTAGATAAGATAATCCTTTTAATTTCAAATAAAAAAATGAAAATTAAGAAGGGAAGCTCATTTCTTTTTTGTTTACTGATAATTAGAGCTTTAATATATATATATATATATATATATATATATATATATATATATATATATGGTGACTTCTACGGTGCCCAGGGCAAAACCCGGGTACGGGTGCTTTGGCCGATCTTAACCGTTCGTTTTCAATCTCCACGGCTCACGTTTGTTAAACCTAGCTGCGCCACTAAATAACTAAACAAATTACAAATTGCCTCCTCCGCGTTAAGTTAGTTTTCATCCTAGTCCAACTAACTGCCCCGGTTAAATTAAATGGATTAAGACCCAAACCCAATTGGGTAGACCCACTGCCGCCCAAACCAATTTCCAGTCTCCCTAACCAATTACACGATCCCTCTCTCGTCTTGGAGGGACGCCCCTTCATAGTTCCAAGAGAAGCTCCCCATCCACATTCGACGTAGATTGAATTTCCCAAAATAATTTTGTCTTGTTTCTTCTTCGCCAGTGTATTTCCCCTCGCCTATCTCTTTCTAAACACGATTACGGCGACCATGTCTATTATTGTGTTCATCGAACTTTTCATTTGGAAAAAAAACCCTTGAAAGAGGTTTGCTAACCCTAGGGTTCATGTCACTAGTGCTTTGTCATCTTGTCTTAGCGTTATTGTGATTATATCTCTCGGTGAAATTAAGGTTTCCTGATATGCAGTGTTCGTCTCGCCCAGAGGATTGAGGAAGGAGATGAAGAAGACCTAATTTGATTCGAATCAGATGGAGAGGTCTCCTTAATTTGTGTTTATGTATTAACGCTGCGTTTAGGACTAATTCTAGTTGGACTGGGTCTGATCATTGATTTTTGCAGGCTTTTAAATAAAATTCAAACGTGGGCTTGTACATGACCCATGAAATATTCAAAATTGGGCCTGGAACGTGCGAGCCCATTAGTTTTCTCCTGCGGTATCAGCGCCAACCCTAGTTTAACTAGATTTAGTTACCCTAGTTTAACCTACACGAGTTAACATCATCATTACTACATATCTTCCCAAATCTTCTAACTCTTGACATTCCAGACTCAACCGTCTCCATCACACGTCTCCACACTCAACCCCCACTTTTTCTTACACCTACAATCTCTCTTTCCCTACAATCTCTCTTTCCTCCATCTTCACCTTCCCTTGTTCCTTCTTCCTCTGACTCCATGGCAAACATGGGCATTCTAACTCTATCAAACGACGACTGCCGAACCACCACAAGTCTCGCGGACTATCTTTCATTCACGAGCAAGACATCTATTGTGGCCGAGTACGAGTTCATCAACCTGAGTCCTTTCCCTCAAGAAGTTAAGAAGTTAATTAAAAATCTTGGCTGGGAAAAGTTCTTCGATCTCTGGAGTCGAGGAAGCACCAGTTACTGCCCGCATGTGGTGAGGAAGTTCTACCACAATTTAGAGCTGTCTGGTCCCTCCGATTCTCATCTCGTGTCGATCTTCCTGGGTCATAGAGTCTGCTTCCAGCCTCATCAGTTTGCTGAGATCCTCGATCTCCCCGCCGCAGGACACCACATTGATAGCAGAAGCGATCTTCGGCGGCTGTACGATTTTGATTTTGAAGTTGAACTGGGGAAACTGACGAATGGGTGCATCCAGGCTTCTTACCTCCCAGATCCTCTTCGATTCCTCCATTGGATGATCGTCAACTGCTTCATGCCAAGGTACAGAGGTCATTCGATAATTCGTAGACTTGACCTGTTTATCCTTGTGCAAGCTCAAAGAGGTGTTCCTCTTAACCTCGCATCTCTCATGTGCGTGAACATGGTTGAGGCGGCTCCTAGAGGGGAAAACTGGTACACTGCCTTTCCATATGCCACCTTCTTGACCACCTTTCTTGGAAGGGTTGGGATGGATATGGGGGTTTATGCTAGGGAGGACCATTCCGCCTATTTGCCAGTCTACCGTATCGTCGAAGTGACCAATACTTTTCATGAACTTCGGCATACGGAGCATGAAGAGACCCCTGAGGCATCCTCAAGCAAACGTCCTCGGCTTACATGAGAGTCGATTGATGCAGGGCGGGGTGGAGCAGTGCAGGGCGGGATGGAGCAGTGAAGGGGCCAGCATTGGATGTGTTTTGTTAAGAAGTTTACTGTAAGGCTTCGTTGTTGTTTTTTTCCAGTCTTTTTCTCCAGCACTCAAAACTGTCAGGTACTGAGGGGAGCCAGTACATCATCTGACTAGGAAAGTCTCCCATTTTTTTAATTATCCAGACAAATATTTTTCTATGCATGCAGTATTTTGTGAATTTGCCATGGCTAATTTCCCTAAGACAGGTGACGAGATGCAGTAATGGTCATCCCTAAGCAAGGATGTGCAATTGCATCCTACACTTGCTATGATGTGAGAAGCTATTGCAAGGGTGCAAATTTGGTTGCAATTGAAATTGGCCCACGAGTGGGGACTATTGATGAAATTGCAATGTTTTGTCAAAATTATAGAAGTGGAAGTAGGGACTACCTATGAAATTGCAAATGAATTTCATTGGGGGAGATTTTAATCCGCTTTTGTTCTAAGCAGTTCCAATTAGGTTGATTATAATGATTTTTTTATCTATGGTGATTTTTTCCCCCTTTTTCATCAAGACTCATGCTTCTTTTATCCCCCTGTGGATCTATCATGCTTCGTTTATAGTAAAATATCCTTTTAATTATACACAATAAAGAATCCATTAATTATGTATGCCTTTTTATTGTATTTATTACTACAATGAATTCTCTGAATAAAAGGGGAGCTTAAACATCGTTGGTGGAAATTCAAGGAATGGAATGATAAGGGCTGTGCATAAATTCAATTTCTGTAAATAATTAATTTTATTATTATTAGTTAGTAACGTCATTAGTTTTAGTTAGTGGGTTAGTGGCTCCTACTTTGTAGCTTCAATCTGTTCAAGAGTTGGTACTTAAGCCACTCTCCTCATCAATGTAAATCACTACTTCCAATCAGTTTTACCTTTTGGGTTACCTATACATGAATGCAAATTTAATTATACGATTGGGAGCCAATCAGTTTAACTATACATGATCCCAATTAAACCTCTCTACAAGATACAATGGCTTGAAGCCTTGAACAGACGCAACCTCACTCACAAGTTGGAAGGTGGAATTTTGGTGAAGTCCCTTTGCCATTTCCACGAAAAAACAAACCAAACCAAACCAAATATAGAAAGCATTCACAATACCAAAAACCAAATATACAAAGCATTCACCAAACCAAAAACCAAACCAAAAAACCATTCACCAAACCAAACCAAAAACCAAATATTAAAACCATTCACCAAACCAAACCAAAAACCAAATATAAAAAGCATTCACCAAACCAAAAACCAAATATAAAAACCAAAAATAATAAGCATTCACCGAACCAAATTAAAAACTGTTGTCCATCATCCTGAGGAAAAAAAAACATAACTGTTGTCCTTCATCAAAACCAAAAACTTAGAACTCAAAATCAGGTTGTTTTGGGCTCGTTGACCGGGTTTCCTTGTGCTCGTCTCTTTCCTTTTTCCTCTTTTCATGGCTTGTCTTGTACTCTTCCACTGCAGCTTCAACTTGAGGTGCAACTCTTCTTGCTTCCGTGAGCACCATATGCCTTATGTAGTTCATGGGCTCTCGAACAAGGTACAAAGCGATCTGCATCCTCCTCACTTGAGTGCATGGCTATCAACATCAACAAACATGGTGCTTACCGCATGATTCAAAAATAACAATCAATTGTGGTTTTCTAATATGGGAATTAGAATTGTCTTTACCCAAATATAAGAGGAGTCCCAGCTTGCGCCATACATCCACATGCATACCCAGACTCCACTGTCAGACCTACATAAAATAAAAGCATTGCGTGATAAGAACCAAGTTGATAAGTCGTCGTTTAATATCACAAAAAAATGGGCATACTTACCGATGAAGTTGTTGTTGCACAATTGAAGGAGTTGGGTACGAAAACTCCGCAATCCTTGGTGGCGACAATCCCGGACCTTGTTCACGATAGAGAATCTTCCACAAGGCTTGCATAAAGCACATCTGTACAAATTAAGAAACGTTTGTACTTAGAAAGAGTTATTTATATTTTGTTGCGTTATAACGGCACAATGTCACATATTTACCATTGTTTGAACAGATTGTAGTCGAAAGGAATTGCGGTCTTCATTTGGTTGTGGATCCAAGATATGGACCTCTTCCTTGTCCAACTTAATGACAGCCAAGTACCAATGGGCATTATCTCTCATCGGAACACACACCTACATATGCGGAAATTGTCAACACGTATTAAAAAAATAAACTGCAAACCATGTAATACTTATTAAGACGAACAGTTTACCTTGTTCACCATATGGGTTCGACTAAGGAATTTTGATTGGTATAGGTCTAATGCCATCTTGGGTGTTATTCCACATGAAATCACTAGTTCCTGCCCATGTGGTAGTTGCACAATTGAAATTTTGTCAACACAATATGATTCACGTTAAAAAAACATGTGTTGTAATTTTTATGGTGAGAGGAAATTGTCATTGAGTATAATCGGAACACAACCTGTAGTTCAGCAGGCAGATAGCACACTCCTTTTCCGTCCTTGGAATTTGTCCACAACTCTTCTAGAGTCAAGTGGCAGGCCATCGCTGTTATAACCTAATATAACATGGACAAAAAACACTTCATGATACTATCGAGTTGTTATAAAATAATTCTATGTAGAAAGCATTGATAGTGGACATGTAAAAAAAAAATTTGGAGTTCCGTTGATTACATCAGCATCTACGAATGAGCGAGGGCTTAAGGACCACAATGACTTCCTCGTACAAGAGTTGTTGGAGGTTTTGACCAATACTTCGTCAGGTGGCAGATGGGCTAAAAATATGTAGTGAGCAAGCTGGATTTGCTCATCATCGTATTCCATAGCGGTAGGTAGCTTAAACTTCAAAACAACCTGGAATAGGGGCCACAATAAACACGAGTTGAAATGCATTCGTCATGACGGAATAACGGCAAAGAACACTTCAATGGCAAACATGACACCTTTATTACCTTGTCAACAGAAGGTAGACAAATACTTTTTCCATTTGGCTTCTTTGGTGTGACCTCAGAGTCAGATTCATCGTCCGAAATAAAAACGATGACTGAAGCATGAGTGGGTGGAGTGCTTACACCTTTGCCTTTGGGTATCCTTGGTTTCTTTGTTGGAGTCACAAATTCGGCTGTCTCCTACAATGACAGTGAACCTGCGATTAATAAATTAAGTAGAATGAATTTCAATGGTAAAAAGAGCTATTATACATACCACGAGCTTGGACGAAGAGCGAGTAAGTCTCCTATTTTCCATGTTGTGCCTGTAATCTAAGCTTTACTTTGTACTCAAAATCGCGGCAAAGAAGGATATGGAACCACTGCTCTACCGATGAAGGTTAATTATATATACAAGGTTAGGATAAATTGTGGCGCCATATTTTTCCCGCGGAAAAATAGTTAGGGTTTAGTCTAAGGTACATGAACTTGGGATAAACATGGGTAGTTATTAAACCTAAAATTAAAAAGATACTTTCTTCGATTGAATAGAGAATTGAGTGGTATTAGTAAATATTCGCTCATATTAATATTTGATCCTTCCCCATACACGTAGTAGACACCTAGAGTCAGCTGGCGTTTGGCTTTACTACGAAAGGTTTTTCATTTTAAATATTTTCGTTATTTGTGAAAATGGTAAAGAAATCACTAAGATAAAGAACAGAAAGTGCAACTCGTTCCTACCAAAAATAAAAGATAACACAAATCGTGTTATTAATGGGGATAATTATTAAGTGGCCCGTTGAATCATTAATTCGGCCATCATTCCCAGTAGGGTTGTGTAATCTACGTCCTTGGTTCCCCAAACTTTCCAGCCGTGACAATGACGTCGGAGGCAGACTCACCATTGACGTCGGAGGGAGTCCTAGTATTGACGTCGGAGGGAGTCCAAGAAAACGCTGGTGCCGGAACAAGTCACACCACCCAGGACGATAATGTCGCCGATCTCTTATTGCTACAGCCTGAAGATATTAAAAAAATGAAGTTCGATGATACAGAAGAAGCCTATGATTTCTACATGGACTACGGGTTAGTCAAAGGCTTCGACATCAGAAAATCAGACATTGGTCGTGATAAGAACAAAGTTATGATATGGCGTGACTATGTATGCTCTGGCGAGGGAAAGAGGCGCATGAAGAGCACAGAACGAAAGAGAGAAGCAAGAGGGGAGACCAGATTTAACTGCAGAGCCAAGATGCGTGTTAAACAACACAATGTCGATGGGAAGTGGTACGTGCACCAGTTTGATGATGTACACACACATGAAACGATCCCGAGAGAATATAGACACTACATGAAAGGGAAACGTCGTATGAGTGATGCAGTCAAAGCAGCGATAAATTTTAGAAGAGCTGCAGGTATGAAAACTTCTCAAATTGTGAATCTGGCCGTATCAGAAGCAGGAGGCTACGACAATTTGGGGTACACGAGGAAGGATGCATATAATTATGTGGACAAAGAGAGGAAAGAACAAATCAGTGAAGGTGATGCCGCAACAGCCCTAGCCTACCTGCAAGCTAAATGCACCGCGGACGAGCATTTCGTTATTGAACTAAAGAAGGATGACGACGACCGGCTTATTAACATTTTCTGGGCCGATAGTATTTCTGTTGCTGATTATGCATGCTTTGGTGAATTACTGTCATTCGATGCTACTTACAAAAGGAACATTTACCAGATGCCTCTCGTGATTTTTTCAGGTACTTTTCCTTCACACATAGAATTATCCCGAGACTGTTATTACAGATGGGGATAGAGCAATGCGTAATGCTATTCAGAAAGTATTTCCCGATGCAACACATCGTCTATGTTCCTGGCATATAGACAAGACTATAACCAGAAATGTGAAGAATCATCCAACTTTTTTGCCCCGATGGAAGCATTTTGTGTCAGCTGACTGGGAACCTTCAGAATTCGAAGAAAAGTGGAAAACAGTGGTTGAGGAATGCTCCCTTCAGCACAACAATTGGGTCTCCAATTTATTTGACCAAAGACATGAATGGGGGTATGCATATTTGCGTTCGAAGTTCTTCGCAGGCTTGAGTACAACATCAAGATGTGAAGGACTGAACTCTCAACTTGCCAACTATATCGAGAAGGATAAAAATCTCCTTGAGTTCTTTATTCACTTTGATCGTTGGACTAGGGATATGAGGGAGAATGAGCGTCATGCTGATTTTGAATCCATTCATCGAGAACGAACCATCACAAGCAATGTCTTAGTCTCACTTCAGAAGAGTGGAGCGGCGGTTTTCACAAAGAACGCATTCTTCTTATTCAGAGACGAGGTTGAAAAGTCGGCATGTTGCATAAGGTTGGAGACAGAGCGATCGGAAATTGAGCATGTGTACAAGGTCAAGGTGTCTGGCATGGCTAAGGTATTTCAAGTCACGTACGCAGTTGAACCCTTTGCAATGGAATGTAGTTGTAATCACTACAATTATATGGGAATACCATGTCGTCATATGATTTTTGTACTGAAAGAAGAGAGCATACTGGAACTTCCTGAAGGCCTAGTACGTCGAAGATGGTCAAAGAAGCCGAAGACACTAGAGAGCTTGGACGAACCGGGCAGACTAGATGAATCGCAACTTTTCGCATTGAGTTTTGCCATGACTATCACTTTTAATTTATTTATTTTTTTAGTATTGGTTCGAAGCTAGGTGAACATTAATTTTACTCACTTTGTATAAAATCTTGTGTCAATCAGGTATGGTACTATTCAACAACACAGCTTACAACTAATGTTAAAAGGGGCAAAATCTAGTGAGTGCTTCAAGATTGCTCGTGAGGGAATTCAATCATTATGTGAACAGTTGGACATGGTGGACACTGGCAACGTGGACATACCTGGCATTAATAGGCCGAAGGCGAATGAAATTTTGTTGGATCCATTACAAGTCAAAGCTAAAGGTTCGGGGGCTAAAAAATCTAAACGGAAGAAAGGAGAACCACGACATTGTAGCAATTGCCAGGAATTTGGCCACTATAGGACCCGATGCCCACATCCTGTTGGCTATGTGAAGCCAACCTCAAACGGTGATGCCCCGAATGATGGTGTTTCGGAAGAAGGTGGCGGTGGCGATGACAACGATGTTGATCCTCCCACCACTCAAGATCAGTCGGAAACAGTACAGAAGAGAAGGCAAAAGCATTGCAGTAAGTGCGGTTCTACCAATCATAATGCAAGAACATGTACTGGGTCAGGACCATCGGATGATGAAAATGACGATGATGAAAATGACGATGACGACGATTATGAGCAACCTAGGGTAAGAATAAGATATAATTGTTCGTGTCTACACAATGCAGTTGCATCCAATATTTGTGTACGTCTAAAATCGTCGTTATCGATTTTGCAGAAGAGGCCTGTTACAAGAAGTAGCAAACTAAGGATTGTTGAAAACTTGGAGTGAAGATGGACGTCCTTATCCTATTCGGATTAGGACTAATGGACTATGTGAAGACTGCCAGTATCAGCTTGAAGCGGCGTCGTTTGATTTATAAGAAGACTGTTGCCATCTGCGGTGTCGTTTTACTTGTGTGTCATTTTAACGGTGTGTCTCTTTGGTTTATAAGAAGACTACTGCCTGCTACGGTGTCGTTTTATTTAGTTCGGATGGATTTGATTGAATTCGACCTGGAGGTTTTTCCCTAAATATATCATGTGCAACATTTCAGTTGAATTATTTTTCTCACTCGTTTTTTTTATTGAATTATTAGATCGGATTTTTTACTTGTTTATAAATTTACTTACTTTTGGCCACTAAAATTATGACATGTAATTTGGGCGTGAAATGACAAGAGCATGCGCCGACAGAGGACTTCTGAAAATGGAGGCAGTAATCAAGAAATAAAATACAGTATGTTTATTTAGTGAAATATCCCTCACCGATATATTATTAAGATCTCAAACACTAAAAGTACAAATCTTGAAAAACAAAACAATTTACTTTCCCTCCTCCCACTTTTATACTATACATATGGCAACTTTTCCCTCTTGTATATATTTTGGGAGCATGATCAACAAGTACGCGTCAATGTCGCACAAAAGAACCATCATATGACGTAGGGTTCCACAACACCTATTATGGAATCGCAACAACATATGATGATTCTTCAGGCGATATTGAAACGGCGACTTATTGTCATTGCTCCCCTCCCTGCCTCTAACAAAGACCCTGCATGGAGAGAAAAGGAGAAACAATACAACGAAGGATTTAGTTTAACAGTCATAACAATTACATAACTAAAGGAACTGAGATCTAAAATAATACGCAGTCTCATCTTTACCACTGCACCCGAAAATAAAGCATGGATAGGAGGACGAAGAGGCGGATGGGGATGATTTTCGGGGTTGAGAAGATGGGAGAAAGGGGTCTTTTCAGGGATTTGAGAGGAGGAACGGACAACAGCAGGAGATGAGTGCCTCTTGGGTTTCGGAACATGGTCTCTCCCTCTCTGATTAAAGAATTTATAAATGAGCTCATAAATTTACTTTGCCTTTCCAGCCCTTCCCATTTACTGAAAATCACACTCCCTACCGCTGCCTCGGCCTTGGTAACGTCAGCACTGGTTAGGGGCAAATGCGACTTTCCGAAAACGGCGATATCTGATTGGGTGACACGCCACGGTTAGGATTGAAGCTCTTTCACCATCGGATTAAACGAAAATTTAGGAATTGACGGCGGGAGATGGGGATGTGCTTTTAGACTGGCTTTGTAGATTAAATAACTTTTTCGTTTACCAAAATTAATCTACAGATTTGGTACATGTAATTGTAACCCTAAACCCTAAACCCTAAACCCTAAACCCTAAACCCGAACCAATCAATACCATATACTCTACAACAATAACACCTTGGAGCATCTCCATCCCATTGCTAAACCAACCTTTAGCAATTGGCAATGCCAAACCCTAATACACGAACCAATCAATAACATATACACTAAACCATCAACACCTTACATAATTCGAATAAAACAACGACAAAAAACAACTTGAGAGATGCACTCAAATTAATATAATACACTCACCAATTAATATTGAATTGCAACGAAAATTAAGTAGGACCCATGGTCACAATTGATATATAGTTAACGGGTCGTTTGGAGGTTGAGATTTGAAGTGAGGTATTTAGCAAATACATGTAATGATAAGATTAAGTCGTTTTTTTTTTTGTTCACTTTGAGTTAGAATACATGCATTACCTTTTTGTTGGGCCCACCAACAATCACTCAAAATGAATGATTATAAATCTCTACTAAAAGGTGAGATTGTTAATGAAGGATTGTCTACCCTACTTTTTGTTTCATCGTTGCCCTTCCAAACAAAGTATTTTCCTAATACATGCATTGAATCAATACATCAAATGATAATACACTAATTGGCCTAATACATCAATTTGAAGAATCACAACTTCCAAACGATTAAAGTTGCTAAAGTGGCATTTGGGACCATATATTTGCTCGGTGTTGGAAACTTGAACTGAAACTGGAAGTCCTCCTATGCCGAGTCGTTTGGTATATAAGAAGACTGTTGGCTCTTGCGGTGTCGTTTAATTTATGCACTCATTAATGGTCACTTGATGGCAATTTGTAAGCACTTGATGGTAATTGAGAATACTACACCTCCCCCTAGTAATTTGACATTACCACGTTTTCTTACTTCTTTTTCCAAATTCCATACCATCAATTCTCACAAACTAAACCTTATCCAAACGTGAGTTTTTTTTTCAATTTCCACAAGTCAATTCCTTGGTTTTGTAAAACATGTAAATTCAGACAAGTTTCAACGTTTTAAAATTTCCACATCCAAACGACCCTAAATAAATCATGTGCAACATTTCAGTTGAATAATCTTGAGAACTAGTTTTTTTATTCAATTATTACATCGTATTTTTTGCACTAATTTTGAGCACTCATTAAATGTGTAGAGCATGTGGCTACATAGGAGCAGAGTTCGAAATCCGGCAAAAAATCCGGTTGGCCCAATCGTAAAGACTTCTAAAAATGGAGTTAGTAGTCAACAGATAAAGTACAGTATTTTTATTGGGACTGTAGGATCCCCTCCAGATTTTAGAAGATCTCAAACGCTAAAGTACAAAGTACAGTATTTTTATTGGGAGTGTAGGATCCCCTGCAGATTTAGAAGATCTCAAACGCTAATAGTACAAAGTACAGTATTTTTATTGGGAGTGGAGGATCCCTCGCATATTTAGAAGATCTCAAACACTTTTGGAAGCCGCCATGGAAGCGAAGAGAGAAGCAGAAGAAAAAATCACAAAACAGTATACAAACATAAACAAATGTTACATAGAGTCGAACAAAAACAAAAAGCTAACTATTTTATCCTATTATACATATGGCAACTTTCCTATCTTGTATACATTTTGGGAGCATGATCAACAAGTACGCGTCAATATGGCGCAGAAGAATCACCACATGAAGTAGGGTTCCACAACATCTATTATGGAATCGCAACAACATGTGATGATTCTTCTGGCTATATTCAGACGGCGACTTATTGTCATTGCTCCCCTCCCTGCCTCTAACAAAGACCCTGCATGGAGAGAAAAGGAGAAACAATACAACGAAGGATTTAGTTTAACAGTCATAACAATTACATAACTAAAGGAACTGAGATCTAAAATAATACGCAGTCTCATCATTACCACTGCACCCGAAAATAAAGCATGGGATAGGAGGACGAGAGGCGGATGGAGTTAATTTTCGGGGTTTCATATTGAGAAGATGGAAGAAAGGGTTCTTTTCAGGGATTGAGAGGAGGAGGAACGAACAGCAGCAGGAGATGGTTTTCGGAGTCTCATATTGAGAAGATGGAAGAAAGGGTTCTTTTCAAGGATCGGAGCACGGCCTATTAACGAATTTAAAGATTGACTCGTAATTACTTTTACTTTCCCTCCCTTCACATTTACTGAAAATTACAGTCCCTACCACTGCCTCGGCCTTGGTAACGCCAGCATTGGTTATGGGCAAAAGCGACTTTCCGAATTCGGCAATATCTGATTGGGTGACACGCACGCGACGAGGATCGAAGGTATTTCACCATCGGATCAAGGGAAAAGTTTAGGAATTGACGGTGGGAAATGGGGATGTACTTTTTTAAATAGTCTGAATTTGTAGATTAACTAACTTTTTCGTTTACCAACATTACTCTATTGATCTGGTTTATGTTATTCTAACTTGAAACCCTAAACCCTAAACCCTAAACCCTAAACCAAACCCTAATACACGAACCAATCAATATCATATACTCTACAACAATAAGAACACCTTATAGGCTTATACCGTAACCAATCAATAACATATATACTTTAAACCATCAACACCTTGCTCCTTCCCTTATACGTCCATAACCTTCAAGACCTTATACTGTATACCAACAACACCTTCTTCTATCTCCATCCCCAACTTTCAATTTATAATAAGTGTTTCCTTTGAAATATAAAATGGAACCCACCTTGGCAATTACTAGCATAATGTAGGGATGTAGATGAATAGAAATTGTTAAGTGATGAATTGCTAAAATTGATGATGTGGCGGTAGGGACCTCGTTTAGAAATTGTTGTTCAATTTTAGGGATGAAGATGATCAATACACTAACCCAATACCATGTACTCTAAACCATCAACACCTTATACAATATCGTATACCTATACGCTGATAAATTAAAATTATAACTTGCTTTTCAAAACATAAATTAAAAATTGATACCTCACTAAGTATCGAACCACAAACCTCTACTTTATTGACTAAGCAAATAAGAGACAATTAACCAATTAAGCTACATCACATTGATGACCATCTTGCATAATTTCGCTTTCTTATTGAGTGAAGGGTTAAAATGATCGATAAATATATCACAGGGGATTGTTTCAACTTCGGCGGGGACTGAGAGAGTGGAAAAGGGGTAATTATTCTACCAAAACAGAAAAGAAAAGGGGGAATTAATGAAGAGTTAAATTGGACGGATTGTCTTTACCACGCCACTACAAAATCATTCGGAGCAAAAACACGCAGGTTCAAATCAAACAATAAATTATCAGCATTTATAAGCAGATATAAAGCATTTATAAGCAGATATAACGAATTATGTCTTAGTAATAAGGCATGATCAGCATTTATAAGCAAATATAAAGAAAATATATAATCGAGAAAAAATAAGACAACACCTACCCTCACCCTTTAACCAATCGATACCATATGCTCTAAACCATCAACAACCTAATACCCTAAGCAGTCAGTACCCATTTCCTCTAACATCAACACCTTATACAACAATCGTATACCTATACGCTGATAAAATTTTACATTTTGAAAATACTTGCCCAACTAAAGTACATAGGTACTTCAAAAGTGAAACTCTAACTTTCGTTTCAAAACATAAATTCAAAAAATATCCTCACTCAGTATCCAACCACAAGCCTCTAATTAGTCTACAAGAGGTTTGTTATGTACGAGTGCATTGCATAAAGAGGGGAAATCGGTGAGAGAGTGGAATGGGATCTCAATTAATGAAGAGTTAAATTGGGCGGATTGTAGTTTACCTCGTACCGCTAAATGTGTAAAGAGACACGCTAACATTTACCAAATTCCAAAAAAGATGGAACACAGAATTATGTTTAAATTGCGTGAACTCAATGAATGATCAGGATTTTAGAAGCAGAAGCAGATGAAAATAAGTAAAACAAAGAATCGCCACTGAGAGTCTGAGATAGACAATTATCAAAGGCCCAACCTAATGACAATCCGGAACTCAGTATCTATTATCAACAAACTAGGTGTCATGGGTCCATGTACAAGCCCACGTTTGAATGTTATTTAAAAGCCTGCAAAAATCAATGATCAGACCCAGTCCAACTAGAATTAGTCCTAAACGCAGCGTTAATACATAAACACAAATTAAGGAGACCTCTCCATCTGATTCGAATCAAATTAGGTCTTCTTCATCTCCTTCCTCAATCCTCTGGGCGAGACGAACACTGCATATCAGGAAACCTTAATTTCACCGAGTGATAGAAGTTTCGAGAAAATGACAATAACGGTAAGACAAGATGACAAAGCACTAGCGACATGAACCCTAGGGTTAGCAAATCTCTTTCAAGGGTTCTTTTGCAAACGAAAAGTTTGATGAACACAATAATAGACATGGTCGCCGTAATCGTGTTAGAAAGAGTAAGGCGAGTAAATTCCGCACGGAAATAAAATGGCGATGAACAAAACGTCGATTTGTGGATAAAAGGATTTGGGGTTCTAAACGATGATTATGTGAGGATTTCATATTGGATGGGGATCTTCTCTTCGAATGTGGATACATAGATTTGGCGTATGAAACATGATGATGTTGGGGATTTGAGATTGGATAGGGAGCTAAATCGAATGTGGATCAAATAATAAAAGGATTTGGGTTTCGAAACGATGATTTTGTTGGAGATTTCAGATTTGATAGGCAGCTTATGATCGAACTTCGAACTTAGAGTTAGAGGGGACCCTCCAAGGCGAATGAGGGATCGTAGAAGGGAGACTGGAAATTGGTTAGGGCGGCGGGTCGTATCCATAGGGTTGAACCTCTTAATCTCTATCATTAAACCGGGTACAGTTAGGTTGAAGTCCGTAGAAGTCACCATAAACGCTTCGTGATGCATTTGGTAATTTTCCTTGCCCCCGGTTACCCGTACCCCTGATTTTGCCCTGGGCACCGTAGAACTGCCCATATATATATATATATATATATATATATATATATATATATGGGGAGTTTTATGGTACCCCGGGTGAAATCCGGGGTACCGCATACCTTGAGTAAGAAAACGCTATCTAGAACTTGAATTGACTAATCTTTCGGACATGATACTATACTCTAACCCTTAAAGATCAACATCTAGGTCTTAATTCTCTAAATCTTATACCCGAAGATCAATTTAATTAGAAACAATAATCGACGGTTATGATTCGTCCAAATATAGGCAAAATATCAATGCACCATCTTAGGGTTTATAGTTATGATTTAGATAATTAGGACCTAGGCTTCACTCATTAAGGGTTAGGGTATAGTATCATACCCAAAAATCCTGCTAATTCGAAGTCTAGATAGCGTTTTCATACTCAAGGTATGCGGTACCCCGGATTTCACCCGAAGTACCGTAGAAGGCACCATATATATATATGAGTTTCTTAGTCGTCCATTGTTTAAGTTTGTTGCTTTAGTTTGCTAATGTGCATTTTAGGCACAACATTTTTTAAGTTTATTGTTATTTGCTTGAGACTTTTTACCATTTATTTTGCACGATTTTTTAATATATTTTGAGAATGGTTTGTGGAGCAGCTGTTAGAAGAGAAGTATTTGCATTGCATATTTGATTTGTAATGTTCAAGGGAATTAATTTCGTATTTGGTATATACCGATACCGAACAAAATATTGGGGATTGAGATTGGGATACCGAATTTATTTTGAGATCGAGTTTATGTCTAGTATTCATTATTCTGGTGTTTCATATTAGTATACCAATATCGTACCACTTTCCACCTCTAATTGTATTCCATGAGAAATTTAGATTATTTTACTACTCTTGGCCTGAAGGTACTATCATATCAACAAGATGGGAGGGTTGAACGTGAATTAAACTAATTAACACGAAATAAACAAGACCAACTACAAAGAGGATCACTAGAGGTAGTTTGTTGCTTAGCGCTAGGGGTGGACATCGTTCCGGACCGGATCGGACCAAACTCAGGAGAACCACAGTTCGATAGTAAAAGATATCTTATGATCAAGGATTGGATCAATATTGCATTTGGTCCGCTTTGGTCCATTTGGTCCGGTCCAAACGTAAATTCGGTCCATTTTTTCAGTATTTTTAAAATTCATATGACCAAGGATCGGACCATATTATATTTGATTCGGTGTGGTCCGGTTCAAACAATGATTCGGTTCGGTGTGGTCCGATATGGACCAACCCATTGCCCATCCCTACTTAGCACCGAATCCCTCTAGCTAGGGGTGGAAATCGGTATGGTATCGGTATCCCAATACCAAACACCGAAATCCCGAATGCCGAATTACATCCTAAAATCCATCCTAATCCCAATCCCAATCCATAAATAATTTCGATATCCCAATCCCAATCCCTAAATATTTCGATATCCCGATCGGTACTTCGGTATCCCAATCGGTATTATCGAATACGAAATTAATTACTTTTGAAATTAATAATTAAATATATAAATTAGATTTTATTGTTTAATTTAGGGCAAAGAGACTAAGCAAAGAATCTTGAGTTTGCCTAGAGCTATGATATGGATAAGGAGAATGGAGGAGATGTGACATCTCAAGTTCTTGTCATTGGTAATCTTTAATCTGACGAATTGAAGGTTGCAAGATGACTAATGCCAGTGGTTGATTTTTGGTGTTATGAAAATAACAAAAGATTAGATGAGAAATGAGAGTGACTTAAATTGTACAATCAAATTTGAGTTAAATGGGAACTTCTAAGTCGTGAAATACTGATGGAATGAACTATGTATAATTAAATTACACTCTTGATGGTTGAGGGTCGTGTAGTAGTGAATGAGAGAGTCTAGTTGAGAGGATAAAATACACACTAGCTTATATTTCGGTATTAATCGGTATTTTGGTATATACCGATCCCAATCCCATAATCCCTAATACCAAATAACAATTGAAATTCAATCCTAATCCCAATCCCAAGAAATAATACATGTATTCGGTAATACCAAATATAGACAAATTCGGTACGGTATTCGGTATATCCCAAATACCGGTACCAAACTTCCAGCCCTACCTCTAGCAATAAGTTGACATGAGTTATGTTGATGCAAATCAATGAAGGCTTTTATATCTTCAAAATTGCAAAGAATCACCTATACTAAAACTTAAGTCAATGGTCATATACTTAATTACTCTTCTAGGTAGCTAGGCTGGCTCAATAGTCATGTAACTAAGTAGATAACTATATCATTAGCTTCATACTCCCTATTATAAAGCTAATAAGGCTAAAACTCAATGTTTATGCAATTATAACCTCACTGTATTGATTGGTGTTCTAATCTTCACGTAATTGGATAGTCTCTCTCTTAGGTAAGAACACCAAATCCAAGTACTCAACAAAAGCATAAGGAAATCATGATAAACCATCAATATCCATATGTGTATTGGGTTGGGTTACCCAAATAGACTCATATATATGATTAATAATTTTGTGTATGGGTATGGGTTGATATAATTATACATAAAAAAATATTTACCATCTAACTATTTGCCTTAACCAATTCACACCTTTAAAATGTTGGTGTTTTCACATTTATGTTTGTTTTAAAATAAAAGGTAAAATCACATTAGAGGCGGGTATTCAATTTTTTTTTTTTTTTTGGCAGCCAATGCAATGGGTCTAAAATACACCCAAACTAAATGGTTGAGTCTGGGTATGACCCACAAGTGATATTCTTCAAACTTGATTAGACTCGGAATGAGTTGGCCATGGAGAATACCCAAATTGTGAGTTCATTTTGTCATCTTCATGTCTAATACGTTATATATACATAATTAATACTTTGCATAATCACTCAAGAGTTTAGCCTCCCTTTTAGATCCATGAAAAAAGTTAGAGTTCACTATTGTTCCTAAACTACATTTATTTTTGAAGAGCATAGAAAACGATTGTTATCTTTTGTTCATTCTATAAATTATGATTGATGTATTAACATGATATGTTTCAAATAATAATAATAACGTTATATTATATTGGGTTAACCAAACATATTAAATATTAGTTTGATTAATGTAGTTGTTGTATTAGTTTGGTCGCTTTGGTTATGATATTGTATTCCATGATTAATATAGTTTAGACTTATTTGGGTTGGTAATGAACATGGTAACCATTTGAACACCCATATACAAGTATAGGTTCAATATTTGATTGTTTAATTAGATTGCCAATGTTATAGACTTTTGTTTATGGTTCCAGAGGTCCACACTTAATTAAGTGTTATCCTTACTTTTTTGCTCTTTATTAGATAGTTGATGGCATGAAGCAAAAGCATGCATTTGCTAACTAATGTTCCTCTTGCATGTGGTGAAAGTTTGGTTTGGAATGTTTTAGTAGAAGGGATAGAGTTGTGCAATAGATGAATCATCGAGATGCATGATGTAACTGAGAATTGAGATGCATGTTTATATAGACTGGTCATCCTTTCTATTCAATAATGTATCTTTACTTTTTTGCTTTTTACTTTTAATTGCCTATAGAAAATAGAAAATAATCTAAACATATCTATCTTTCTTTGCTTCTTTTAGTCAAGATATGAGTGGTTAGACGTAAGTAGTTCTACATTAGAAGGCCTTGTGGAATACAACCATATACATTTCTAGGATTTATAACTTTATTGTATTTTATCTGCATTGATAAAACTACTACATGAAATGCACATCAAGGTGCTGGGTGATTCATTGTGTTTGGGAGTAAATGAATCTTTGGAATAAAAGTGCTTGGAGCTTGGTCCACTCTCCAATTTAAGTACATTGTCCTTTATATTTCTATGCTCAACTTGTTGTGAATCACTATTCTTTGTGATGGTGTGTGGTCTAGGGAAGCTAGTGCAGTGATTATGAAAGATGTCCTCGTCATGAGACGTCAAACACTCGAAATGTTTAGATGCAGTATCTAGTTTGATTTCTTGTGAAGTGTTAAAATCCACCTAGGAGTCTATTTGGTTTGAAAAGTCTTAAGTGGGTTGAATCTATTTCTAACAATGAAAAATATTGCCTAACAATCAAAATGGAAAGAAAATTGCCTAACAAATAAAGTGAGGAGGTATGCCAACGGGTGAGGCAATGACTCACTGCAAAGAGTGCTAGGAAAGGTTCAATTGAGAACTAGATGGTTGAATGTACGATGTTTCTTGTTTAGTACTTCCCCCCAACGAGTAAAGTCTCATTTGAGAATTGTGCTTGGAGGGCACGGATAAACCTTTCGACACCCCTCATTCACATTGACCCTCCACATGGATCAAGGAAAATGAGTTAAACGAAGCCCTTATGTGAGTGTTAATATGCATAAATTGCTCTTAATGAATCATGATAGTAGGAAACAAGACCCTTTTGTGTTTAAAAGTTTTAAATGGCAAGTAATACCAAAAGAAAGGGAGAAAAACTGTTGTGAGGACAAAAGGTAGGAATGTGCTTAAAGTGAAAGTAAAGTTGCAAAAAGGCTTCACACCATCTATTTTTAGGACTCTTGCGCTTAGTTGATAGTATGTTAGTGGTGAAAGTATGCCAGATTGTCCTTACAAGATTTGTGGCTCACTAATGTGGTCAAGTATCTAAGTGTGAGGGTTGACCTTGTAAGTCGCTTATGATCCACAAGCAACAAACGAAAGTCGCATATCTTCATAGAGGTCTAGTGAGTTTCACAGGTTTGAGTATTATTTGCTTGGGGACAAGCAGTCCGTTAAGTGTGGGGGAGTTTGATATGTGCTTAATTATACATGTTTTGCCCCTTGCCTCTTGATTGTTTCTTCACTTCTTGGTCCTTTGTCTCGAAAATTCCCTAGCCTTTGCCCATGTTACGCTAGGTTGTTTTTCTTTGACATATTTTAGGTCCTAATAAGTGAAGGAAGGTTAGAATCGAGTTCCGAGATGTTTGGAGGTCAAAACGAGATTAAGTAGAGCCTAAAGGAACATATCACGGCCTCTGGGAGCAATGTCACGGTCTAGGTTGTGACTTTATACTCCAAACCGTGAGATAAAAAAGAGGTAGGATCTTATTTAAATGTCACGGCCTGACCCTCAACATCACAATATGAACTGAGACATTCATTTCCAAACCATGAGATCCCTCGAGACCTCTTAATGAACGATGAGATTTGGAATGTCACGACCTAGATAAGGAATGTCACGGCCGAGACATTTACTTTGTCATGGGAGAAATGTGCTCTTGTGAGTTCTGAAAGGGAGAGGTGGGTTTTTTTATCCCAAACACCCAAGTGACAAGCCCTAGAGAGAGTCTCAACTTGGGGACATTTTTGGAACTATTCTGCCATTTGAGTCCGTGAATGAAGCTTAAAAGTGGAGATTAGTGGTCGGAAGAAGAATTTCATCACTACAATGACATTTTTCATCTTCTCACCTGTATCTCATTGTCTCTCTATGGAGTAACTTCCTTTCACTAGGGTTTGAGGAACCCTAGTCATGTTTTGTTGATTTGATGATTGTATGATTACTCTTACTAGTTAAACCTGAGTTCATATCCAATTTATGCATGTTTTATGAATCAATTATGCTTTAATAGAGATTATTATTTTGCTTTGACCAATGAGAGAATATATGTTATTTGGTTGATATGTCACCATTAATTGGAAGTTGGGGACCGATTGTGCGAGAGTACTCGATCAATCTCTTTGTATTTGTGAGAATCTTACCCATTAGAGGGATTCGAGTGTGAATTGCTTTTATTATGTCTTAGATGAGGATAGTGTCTCTCTAAGAAGTCTATTCAAATGGGTCTTATCTTCTTTAATCAAGATTCGTGGCTTGTTAATTGGGCATCACAACGGTTGGACTCGTGGCTCTCAATTCTTCTCCAAATTGGCCCATTTTTTGTGGGCAACTTCATCTTCGGTCCATGAACCTTCTCTTGAAATTTCAGTTTGTTTGGACATTGTTTGACCGTCTACTCTTCAAAAACTCTTCTCTAATCCATAACTTGAGCTTTCGGTGTCAGAATCCATCTTTGTTTGGACCCACAAGCTTGTATTCTCAACCTCTGATAGACCGTTATTTACACATGTTTTTACCCCCGTTCGTACACCGTTTGAGGTGTTGATTCTCGTGTTTTAGGCCGATTTCACGCTAGGTTGTGCTTGTTTGTGATATTTCAGGTCCTAGTACGTGAATGGAGGCTTGGGAGAGAGTCTGGGGTCGAATGAACGAAGATCGGACGCGCGGCGAGGTTTCAAGGAAGCCGCACGGGCAGACTGTGGCATCACACGGCCGTGCAAGTGACAAGCCAGGCCGTGTGGGATTGTGCGAGAGCAAACACGGGCACAAGCAACCTTCACACGGCCGTGCCATTGAGCACCCTGGCTGTGTGATTTTTGCCGAGGCCAAACACGGGCAGACTGGAATTTTCACACGGCCGTGCAACCCTGGCCGTGTGAGAAGCTTGAAGATCGAACTAAACCATACGCTGCGTTTTAAGCCGCACGGCCAAGTGGGTGAGTCACACGGCCGTGTGGCCTGCCCGTGTGGGTCGGGAATTTCGGTTTTTGAGCCAATTTCGAGCAAAAAAGTAAGAGGATCGGATTTTCAGAGCAGAAACAGAGCCCTAGAGAGAGAAAGTACGAAGAACACATCCTAGAAGCTATCTTGGAGCTGGATTTCGTCGAATCGAGTTTGGAGATCGTCATAGGAGTGGAAATCATCATCCCGGAGCAGATTTTCCTCATCATTATGAGTATGACTACTCCGATTACTGTTTTCTCTTCTCTCTCTATGGAGTAGAACCCTTCTCTCACTTGGGTATGAAGAACCCTAGTCCCTTGTGTTAGGGATTTGATTGTAATGACTTGGGATGATATTACAGTTTGATTTTAATCGAATGATGCATGTTTATTGAATTGATTGAAGTCTCATCAGCTTTTCTTGATTTCTGCTGCAACCTGAGATAGATAGAATCTGATTAGGTTGTTAGAGCCTCTTCATTCGATAGTAGGAGATTGGCTATACGAGAGTTAGCCAGTTTACTGCGTTGTACTGGAATTCAATTCCAGTAGTGGAGTTCTGTGTTCATAGCCTCAGCTTTCTATCCCGGTGAAGACTAGTCGTCTGCCGGGTAGTTAGACTGAGAGGGGTTGGTCAGCTTAAGAGATTCCAAGCTACAGTCGGAACTTCCGCAGTCTAATCAACAGTGAATCAACCCAGGGTAATTACAATTGGACTTAATTAAGGGGCTAGGGGGACTCAATCCCGAGTGACTCTTTCCTGACTTTGAAAACCGAACAATTTCCTTGCTTTCTTACTGCTTTTGCTTTTAACAACAATCACTCGAACTAGTTTGCTAGATAATAGAGAATCACGGAGTAAGCAATAGATCTAGACCCCGGGTTGATAATATAACTTGCCTGTTACTGCATTCCCGGACTGCGATTACACTTGGTCGCAGTTTGGTGTTGTGTTTTGGCGTGTCAAGTTTTTGGGGCCGTTGCCGGGGACCCTCTAGGTTATTGGGGAAACGTGAGAATTTGTTACTCTAGCTTTTTCTTTATTGAATTTTTTCTCTTCCACCTGTGTGCCTTCACGGGTTGCTTCTGCTGATTGTGTGTAGGTAGTGCATGACCCGTAGCCAGTCGGAAGATCTACTACCATTAGACCAGGAGCTTGAACGAACCTGCAGGAACTCCAAGCGGGCTCTAAGGGCGCGACTGGCTGCGGAGAAGGCGCTATCACAGCTGCAGATCGGAGAAGAAGAAGAAGGAGAGATGGGTGATCCGCAGAACCGTGATGTGATCCCGGAAGAGCAGACCATGGGATCCTACTGGACCGCTAGGGCTGCGGACATGAGGTCACCCATTCAACACCCTCATGTCCCAGCCAACAACTTTCAGGTGAGCACCTCAGTAATCATTATGTTGCGCGGTTCAGTGGTGTTCCGTGGTGAGGAGGGAGAGTGCCCTCGATCACATCTCAGGCGATTCCACGAGCTCATCGATGGAATCAAGATCAATGGGGTACCAGCAGATGCCATCCAGCTGAGGTACTTCCCATTTACTCTGGAGGGGCAAGCCAAGGAGTGGCTAGACACTCGACCTCCGGGCTCCATCACCACGTTCGCCAACCTGGCGGACAAGTTCCTCACCCGCTACCATCCTCCATCCAAGACAGCTGACCTGCAGAAGCAAATTACACATTTTGCTCAGGATGAGGATGAGACCATCAGAGATGCTTGGGAGAGATACAACAGTCTCTTTCTGAGGTGTCCAAATCATGGCTTCAATGATGCCTTCAAGGTGGGCACCTTCTATCACGCCCTCTTCCCGGAGGACAAGCAGCTGATCAATTCGGTTTGTGGCGGGAACATGCTGACCAAAACCCCGCCACAGCTGAATCAACTCTTTGAGGAGATGGCGGAGAACGGTTATGATTGGGGCACTGCCAGGAGGTCGAGGAGAGCACCCAGCCGAGGTGTACATTCTGTGGGAGCCCATCCCTCTGATTTGATGCAGGTAGTATCGAAGCTGGTTTCAGCTATCGATCGTTCCGGGATGATTCCAGGGACCGGACAGTAGCAGGCCATGCTCTGCCACTGGTGCGAAAGCACCCATCACACGGTGGAAGACTGCCAGGCGATGAAGGAATCAACCACACCCCAGGAGCAGGTGAACTTCATTAATAACGTCAGGCGCAATGACCCCTACAGAAACACGTACAATGAGGGGTGGCGCCAGCATCCTAACTTCTCCTGGGGTGGGGCAAATTCCAGACCACCAGTCCCCCAGGGACCGCCGGGTTTCCAGAGGCCACCATATCAGCCCAGACAGGGGCCATTCCAGCAGCAACAACAGTCTCTTTATCAGCCCATGCAGGGGCATGCTGCTCAATCACAGCCGCGACCTTTCCAGCAGCCAGGTGCAGCCCCTGCTGCCCCAGTGCAGAATGATCGGATGGCCGAACTGCGGGACTTGGTGGGTTCTCTCGCCAGTTCTAGTGCTCAGAAATTCAACACTATTGAGCAGTTCATGGAGAAGGCTTTGGGTAAATTCCTGGCTCTTGAAGCTGGTCAGAGGAACACATAGGCTGTTTTGCAGGATATCCAGACCCAGCTGGGTAGCATGGCCCAGGCAGTGGCTCAACGGGCTCCTGGTACTCTACCCGGGCAGACCATCCCTCACCCGCCGACCCCGAATGAGCACTGCAATGCCATCATGACCAGGAGTGGCAAGATGACTGTTGATCCCCCTGCTCGGGAACAAGAGAGAGAGAGACCTGTCTTAGTGTCCCCGGCGGTTGAAGAAGAGGCAGAAAAGGAGGTTGAGGTGCCTGCACCTAAGCCGCAACCGGTAGTGAAGGAGTATATCCCGAAACTCCCCTTCCCTACTCGGTTGCACAAAGACAGGCTGGAGGCAGAGTTCGAAAACTTCATGGCCATGCTTATGAAGCTGAATGTCCAAGTGCCCTTCTTGGAGGCACTATCGCAAATGCCTAAGTATGCGAAGTTTCTGAAAGAGCTTCTCTCAAAGAAGCAAAAGCTGAGTGAGCTGGCCACTGTGGAGCTCAGCGAGGAGTGCTCGGCCATTCTGCAGAACAAGCTTCCGCAGAAGAAAAAGGACCCAGGTAGTTTTAATATCCCTTGCTCTATTGATAAGTTGCATGTAGAGAAGTCCTTGGCGGATTTAGGTGCTAGTATCAATGTTATGCCATATCAATTGTTCAAGAAACTAGGCCTAGGTAAACCCCGTGCTACCAGGATGACCCTTCAATTAGCTGACAGATCTGTAGTGCATCCTAGGGGCATAGTGGAAGACCTTCGGGTTAAGGTTGGAAAATTCAAATATCCTGTGGATTTTGTTGTCCTGGACATCAATGAGGACACAGAAGTGCCTCTTATACTGGGAAGGCCTTTCCTGGCCACCGCCAAGGCTCTCATAGATGTGCATGATGGGACCCTAGTTTTGAGGGATGGCGAGGAGCGAATAACGTTTTCAGTTGCTAACACTATACCTGCTTCGTTACCTCTGCATGCTGTATCTCACCAGGAGCACGAGTCTGTCGTGTTTCCTTCTGTGCTGCCTATTTTGCAGGACCCGCCTCCCATACCTTCGCCGCCACTCCTGACCACTCCATCACCAAAAATACATATCAAGGAGGAGTGGCGGGCGAAACTGCAGGCAGCTAAGCCTGCTCGAAAGAAAGCCGGAGACCACTATGAGCTGGTCCCGCCCCCACCTTGGCCATCTGAGTATTCACTCGCTTGCATCTTGCCGGATGGCCAAGTCGAGCTAGCGAATGCTGGTGGCCACATTCGTCGCGTGCATGGCCACCATTTGAAGTTGTACCTCAAGAGCGATGTGGATCCGCTCTTGAAGGCACCTGATCCTACACTTCCCTGAGCATCCATACTGGCGTCCAGCTAAAAGACGGTAAAGAAGCGCTTGTGGGGAGGCAACCCCACCAAGGTTTGTTTTTCTTCGTTTGTTTTTCGGTTTGTCCACTTGGAACTATGGTTTTTATCACCCAGTGTGTTTTGATGAATCTAGCCCTACTGACTGGTCCCATTTCCAGTCCCCCGACAGTCCGTATTCCCGGTAACATCCGTTCCCCTTATCTTTCCCTCTGCTCCATTGAGGGCAATGTCATGCTTAAGTGTGGGGGGGGTGTTTATCTGTTGTTGACTGCTAGATGAGTCTGTGTGCTTGGAGCCTAGTCCGCTGTCCGAATCTTATGATTTGAGGGCTCCAAGTACTGCTGTTTGATCATATTGGCACTGTGTTTTGATGGATGAATTGATTGGTTTTCGGATTAATGCATGACAACTTGTTTGCGACTAGGACAACCTATGATGAGGACTGAGATGTGCAGTAGAACGATGTAGGGGTTCAGTTTTTCAACTGTTTGCTTGCCAACTGTGACTTGGATCGATTACTTGTTCTTGACAGTCGTTTATGCATCTAGTTCAGGGTATCAGAATGTGAGATAGAGCATATAGGTAGCCAGGTGAGATTTGAGCCTGCTCGTTTCTTTCTTGTGCGATAGATCCCTCTTCCATGATGTGTAGCATTCACGTTGTCACTAGCTAAGATGATGGGGGCATAGGATTAGCCCACGCCCAAATTGACTGTCCTGATGTGTCATATCCCCTAGTCAGCCCCTTTGAGCCATGTGTTATCCTTTCTTTTGGTCTATAATGAAAAAAATCACCCTTGTTGCATCTTTTAGAAGGTTCCACAGAGTGGTTTTTACATATTCTCTGCTGTTTCTGCTAAAGTTTATGTGAGTGTTGGAGGTAGTGCGTAAAAGTCGGGCAGGTGTTTGAAATATGTGCAGAAGTGGTGGCTCTCTTAAGAAATGAAAAGAAAATGAAAGAAAAACAAAGAAACAATTGAAAGCAAAAGAGAGCCACTACCAAAAATCTGAATAATGCCCATTTAGTAGTGTTTCTTAGCAGTCTGGCTTGGAAATGCTGATGTTTATTCCTCCTTCGCTCTTGTGCTCTTGAGATATTGAGTAATGCAGAATAGCAGAAAGAAAATACCGGTTTGTTTGACTGTGATTGTGTGGGTTTGGAAATGTGGAACATTGTGCTATGAATACTTCCACCACTTAAAAGGCCTTTTCCCCATGTCCAAGACCCTAGCCAGTCATTTGAACCTGTGTCTAAGACCTCCTGATTAGTTAGTGGTGACACCCCATATGTGAACTCTAGCATTTAGAGGCTGCCATCATGGTGAAGAGATGATAGGGATTGAGAGAAATAGCATGAGCATTTTTCGCATCAAATTGTCCTGACCCCACTGGTCGAGAGTGAGTGATTCATTTTCATATTCTATATACTCTTGTACCCCGGTGAGGACCTAGATTGCTTGGTCTCTGTTCTGATGTCTTGAGTTGGATGCATGAGTTGACTGTTTTGAGTAAGTGGTTGAGTCAAGTTTAGGTTGGTTGGTGAACAGAAGGGAGACTCTTCCTTTACTCGATTTTGCTGCACTCGAATGTCCTTTGTGGTGGTTGTCCAGGTTGCTATTGAGGTTGTTCATGTATTGATGTTTGAAAACCAGTACGATACACGTGTTCTGTGCCTTTATGACTTGTCCCCAATGTTGGTTGATTGAAATTTGTAAGCTTACCTGGTGTCTGACTTGGTTTGCTTGGGGACAAGCAAACGGTTAAGTGTGGATGAGTTTGATAGACCGTTATTTACACATGTTTTTACCCTCGTTCGTACACCGTTTGAGGTGTTGATTCTCGTGTTTTAGGCCGATTTCACGCTAGGTTGTGCTTGTTTGTGATATTTCAGGTCCTAGTACGTGAATGGAGGCTTGGGAGCGAGTCTGGGGTCGAATGGACGAAGATCGGACGCGCGGCGAGGTTTCAAGGAAGCCGCACGGGCAGACCGTGGCATCACATGGCCGTGCAAGTGACAAGCCAGGCCGTGTGGGATTGTGCGAGAGCAAACACGGGCACAAGCAACCTTCACACGGCCGTGCCATTGAGCACCCTGGCAGTGTGATTTTTGCCGAGGCCAAACATGGGCAGACTGGAATTTTCACACGGCCGTGCAACCCTGGCCGTGTGAGAAGCCTGAAGATCGAACTAAACCATACGCTGCGTTTTAAGCCGCATGGCCAAGTGGGTGAGTCACACGGCCGTGTGGCCTGCCCGTGTAGGTCGGGAAATTCTGGTTTTTGAGCCAATTTCGAGCCAAAAAGTAAGATGATCGGATTTTTAGAGCAGAAACAGAGCCCTAGAGGGAGAAAGTACGAAGAACACATCCTAGAAGCTATCTTGGAGCTGGATTTCGTCGAATCGAGTTTGGAGATCGTCATAGGAGTGGAAATCATCATCCCGGAGCAGATTTTCCTCATCATTATGAGTATGACTACTCCGATTACTGTTTTCTCTTCTCTCTCTATGGAGTAGAACCCTTCTCTCACTTGGGTATGAAGAACCCTAGTTCCTTGTGTCAGGGATTTGAGTGTAATGACTTGGGATGATATTACTGTTTGATTTTAATCGAATGATGCATGTTTATTTTATTGATTGAAGTCTGATCAGCTTTTCTTGATTTCTGCTGCAACATGAGATAGATAGAATCTGATTATGTTGTTAGAGCCTCTTCATTCGATATTAGAAGATTGGCTATACGAGAGTTAGCCAGTTTACTGCGTTGTACTGGAATTCAATTCCAGTAGTGGAGTTCTGTGTTCATAGCCTCAGCTTTCTATCCCGGTGAAGACTAGTCGTCTGCCGGGTAGTTAGACTGAGAGGGCTTGGTCAGCTTAAGAGATTCCAAGCTACTGTCGGAACTTCCGCAGTCTAATCAACAGTGAATCAACCCAGGGTAATTACAATTGGCCCTAATTAAGGGGCTAGGGGGACTCAATCCCGAGTGACTCTTTCCTGACTTTGAAAACCGAACAATTTCCTTGCTTTCTTACTGCTTTTGCTTTTAACAACAATCACTCGAACTAGTTTGCTAGATAATAGTGAATCACGGAGTAAGCAGTAGATCTAGACCCCGGGTTGATAATATAACTTGCCTGTTACTGCATTCCCGGACTGCGATTACACTTGGTCGCAGTTTGGTGTTGTGTTTGCTAAGATGATGGGGGCATAGGATTAGCCCACGCCCAAATTGACTGTCCTGATGTGTCATATCCCCTAGTAAGCCCCTTTGAGCCATGTGTTATCCTTTCTTTTGGTCTATAATGAAAAAAATCACCCTTGTTGCATCTTTTAGAAGGTTCCACAGAGTGGTTTTTACATATTCTCTGCTGTTTCTGCTAAAGTTTATGTGAGTGTTGGAGGTAGTGCGTAAAAGTCGGGCAGGCGTTTGAAATATGTGCAGAAGTGGTGGCTCTCTTAAGAAATGAAAAGAAAATGAAAGAAAAACAAAGAAACAATTGAAAGCAAAAGAGAGTCACTACCAAAAATCTGAATAATGCCCATTTAGTAGTGTTTCTTAGCAGTCTGGCTTGGAAATGCTGATGTTTATACCTCCTTCGCTCTTGTGCTCTTGAGATATTGAGTAATGCAGAATAGCAGAAAGAAAATACCGGTTTGTTTGACTGTGATTGTGTGGGTTTGGAAATGTGGAACATTGTGGTATGAATACTTCCACCACTTAAAAGGCCTTTTCCCCATGTCCAAGACCCTAGCCAGTCATTTGAACCTGTGTCTAAGACCTCCTGATTAGTTAGTGGTGACACCCCATATGTGAACTCTAGCATTTAGAGGCTGCCATCATGGTGAAGAGATGATAGGGATTGAGAGAAATAGCATGCGCATTTTTCGCATCAAATTGTCCTGACCCCACTGGTCGAGAGTGAGTGATTCATTTTCATATTCTATATACTCTTGTACCCCGGTGAGGACCTAGATTGCTTGGTCTCTGTTCTGATGTCTTGAGTTGGATGCATGAGTTGACTGTTTTGAGTAAGTGGTTGAGTCAAGTTTAGGTTGGTTGGTGAACAGAAGGGAGACTCTTCCTTTACTCGATTTTGCTGCACTCGAATGTCCTTTGTGGTGGTTGTCCAGGTTGCTATTGAGGTTGTTCATGTATTGATGTTTGAAAACCAGTACGATTCACGTGTTCTGTGCCTTTATGACTTGTCCCCAATGTTGGTTGATTGAAATTTGTAAGCTTACCTGGTGTCTGACTTGGTTTGCTTGGGGACAAGCAAACGGTTAAGTGTGGGGGAGTTTGATAGACCGTTATTTACACATGTTTTTACTCCCGTTCGTACACCGTTTGAGGTGTTGATTCTCGTGTTTTAGGCCGATTACACGCTAGGTTGTGCTTGTTTGTGATATTTCCACTCTGTTTGGAAGAGGTGCAAATGAGGAGGGGGGAGCAAAATGTAGGTGCAAGTGGGGTTTTCAAAAAACTTGCACCCATTTGGTTAGTTTTAAACAGTGTAGGGGGGTGCAAGGAGGGGAGTAAATCTACTATTCCCGTTGGCCCCCCAAATTGGGGTGCAAATTATGGGAGAGGAAGTGGGAGGGATTGATGATTATTTTATTGATTTTTTTTTTGTAGTTATTAGAGAGGGGTGGGGAAAGAGGGTGGTCACGTGAAAGAAATAGAGAGGGTGGGGCCAGGTTGGTGATTAGTTTATTCTTTATTCAGATTTAATTATATAATTCTAATTCTAATTATATTAATTTATATACTTTACACCTCATTTTGCACCCACCTACTTTTTCTCCCAAACAACAATTTGCACCTCAACTTGCACCCCCCTCCAACTTGCACCCCCTTACAATTTGCACCTCAATTTGCACCCCCTTCGAACTTGCACCCCCCTCGTTGCCAAACATAGTGTTCAGGTCCTAATACGTGAATGGAGGTTTGGGAGCGAGTCTGGGGTCGAATGGACGAAGATCGGACGCGCGGCGAGGTTTCAAGGAAGCCGCACGGGCAGACCGTGGCATCACACGGCCGTGCAAGTGACAAGCCAGGCCGTGTGGGATTGTGCGAGAGCAAACACGGGCACAAGCAACCTTCACACGGCCGTGCCATTGAGCACCCTGGCCGTGTGATTTTTGCCGAGGCCAAACACGGGCAGACTGGAATTTTCACACGGTCGTGCAACCCTGGCCGTGTGAGAAGCCTGAAGATCGAACTAAACCATACGCTGCGTTTTAAGCCGCACGGCCAAGTGGGTGAGTCACACGGCCGTGTGGCCTGCCCGTGTGGGTCGGGAAATTCTGGTTTTTGAGCCAATTTCGAGCCAAAAAGTAAGAGAATCGGATTTTCAGAGCAGAAACAGAGCCCTAGAGAGAGAAAGTACGAAGAACACATCCTAGAAGCTATCTTGGAGCTGGATTTCGTCGAATCGAGTTTGGAGATCGTCATAGGAGTGGAAATCATCATCCCGGAGCAGATTTTCCTCATCATTATGAGTATGACTACTCTGATTACTGTTTTCTCTTCTCTCTCTATGGAGTAGAACCCTTCTCTCACTTGGGTATGAAGAACCCTAGTTCCTTGTGTTAGGGATTTGATTGTAATGACTTGGGATGATATTACTGTTTGATTTTAATCGAATGATGCATGTTTATTTTATTGATTGAAGTCTGATCAGCTTTTCTTGATTTCTGCTGCAACATGAGATAGATAGAATCTGATTATGTTGTTAGAGCCTCTTCATTCGATATTAGAAGATTGGCTATACGAGAGTTAGCCAGTTTACTGCGTTGTACTGGAATTCAATTCCAGTAGTGGAGTTCTGTGTTCATAGCCTCAGCTTTCTATCCAGGTGAAGACTAGTCGTCTGCCGGGTAGTTAGACTGAGAGGGCTTGGTCAGCTTAAGAGATTCCAAGCTACTGTCGGAACTTCCGCAGTCTAATCAACAGTGAATCAACCCAGGGTAATTACAATTGGACCTAATTAAGGGGCTAGGGGGACTCAATCCCGAGTGACTCTTTCCTGACTTAGAAAACCGAACAATTTCCTTGCTTTCTTACTGCTTTTGCTTTTAACAACAATCACTCGAACTAGTTTGCTAGATAATAGTGAATTACGGAGTAAGCAGTAGATCTAGACCACGGGTTGATAATATAACTTGCCTGTTACTGCATTCCCGGACTGCGATTACACTTGGTCGCAGTTTGGTGTTGTGTTTTGGCGTGTCAACCTCCTTCTGATGTATCGGGTTCCTTGGTGATCCATATTTGTATTGAGCAGTTTATAACCTTGAAAAGTACAAAACAACATCATAAAAGCATCAAATAGTAAAGAAACACACTCAAGGTCTATCATAGCATATTAATCAAATAGTTATGAATTTCATATGAAATATAGTCAAAACTACTAAAGATGAATTGATAAAAGGAGAAATTGTATGGAATATGAGAATGATAAATGCTATAAATAGAGTGCCATCAGGGCATTAAATGTTGGCAATCAATAAAATTGCCAGACGACCTTGTCGGAAACCTCTGACTAAAATTAATAGATAAGTGGACACATTTAAAATGATAAATTTTTCTCATAAATAACATCACAGTTATTTCTCTTGAAAGTTAACTCTCTTACTTGATTGTTGACTGACTTACTGGCCAAGGAAGTCCTTCGGTCATGTTATTTAGAGGTACCCTACTAATATTATGGGACTATGTACATTACCAAAGGAGAAATATCACACAAAGAATAATTTCATATAATTTTAGATTTTAAGGAGGAATGCAAACAACATTAGTTTTTGTAGATTTATAGGCTTGGACTGTATTCCATAAGTATTCCTGATTTTATATATCGTTTCAAACTTAAAGTTATTGTCCGAACTTTTGAAACGTAATGAAATCATGACCTAAACAAACCCATACCCTGACCGAAGGTTGTTAAACCCCTATCGGACTCTCGGTGGGACTCAATCTGACCTAAGCCGGGATTCAAAACGGCATTTAGAAAGCCTTCCAGTTTGACCCCTAAAGAGGGAGAAGAAGAGAGGAGGAAGAGGAACGAAGTAATGGAGATGGTAGATGGGTCATAGAGGTTAGGTAGGTTTGTTTGTGAAAATAAGTTATTAATAAATATATGTAAGATAAATTTTATTTAAGTCATTAAATTTTTTATTAGTATCTTATTTGTATGTATATATTTAGAACCTAATCAGATTATTGAATCTCAAACTCTATGCTTGATCTGCTAAAAAAGGTATGCATTTTTTCTCTATGTTGTTTGGTGAGGTGGAAAAGTCAAGCGTGTGTACGGACTAACATTCCATCTTTTAAGCAAACAGAAAGCTCTCTCCCTGCGCACAAGCTTCTCGTCCAGATCTGGCAGCGGGATTCATTCCAGCTTTTGCAACAATAATAATATTAAACAAAGAAGATCAGCAGAAAGCAAGCAATCAGCTGCAGCGGGAGAGGGCGTATCCATGGAAGCTTAGAGGTGGCCAACCAACCCACCTTCTGCAACTCTTTCGCATTTCGTAGAAATGGATTCGGAAGAAGCGACTTCTTCAGTAGATGAAGACGCTCCGGTTGCCGGGACGCTTGGAGGCGACGGCGGAGCAGCTGATACCAGAGGCAAACATCGGATTCTTGCTGAGCTCAAGCGCATCGAGCAAGAAATCAGCTTTCTGGAGGTTTACTATTACTTCTACTACTCTCAAATCCATTCTTCATTGCTTGATGCTACTTAAAAGTTTCCCCCTTTCCCAAAAGAGATTCAATTGTTGTTTCCTCCAGTTGTTTGTTGAAATGCCCACACTCCAGTCGGTTCCTTCTCTGGAATATGAATTCTGATAAGTGTTCACGTAGAAGAGGAAAAAGGAGTCCAATTTCGTCGTGATTCTAGGTCAAACTTACACTGGGCGGCGTAAGCACACATTTTGTTTTTCCAAATGTAAAACGTTTTTGACTGGATGAGGAATCGGCATTTACCCACTTTGATAGTCTCTGCCATCTGTTAATGTTTATTTTTATTTTTGCCACCCATTTTTGGTTGCTGGTTTTGTTACTCAGAATTTCCAAATCCGGTTTGAATACTGGTTCGATCAGTCTCAAAATCTGTCACATTCTTCAGATGCAGTAGGAATATGTAGTCTCACTAGCTTTGACTTTGTACAACGTCATTTAATGTGGATGTAATGTAGACCTTCTGGGATCGCAGTGGCTAGAGGGTTGGCTAGGTTAGAGAAGACAGAATGAGCCAACTGCTGGGTCCAAATTTAATAGGGCCACTAGAGTCTACATTCTTCTTCACTTGTCTCTTTGTCAATCCTACATTGCCATCATTGTGGGCTTCCCTTCAATGTTTTTGGAGATATTATTGTGGCCAGCCATGCGAACAAGCTTGCATTAGCAAGCAAAATCTAGCTGGATGAGAATTTAGTTCAGTATATGTTTGTTGTGACTTTGAGTAGGGAGGGTTAACTGAGTTGCTGCTGTTTAGTTTGATACTGAATGATTCACTGGTGCACACTTTGTGATTTCAGGAGGAACTGGGGGAACTAGAGAAGACGGACAGTTTATCGACTGTATGTGAAGGGTAGGTAACTGGTAGTCGATCAAGAAGAGAGCCAATGGACGATGTTTGTTGGCTAAGGTTCCTGATTATTAAGGATAATGATGAATGCTGTTTATTGTGTGTTTCCCTAGGTTCCTTCGCAATGTGGAGATGATACCTGATCCACTGCTGGCAATGTAATTTCTTCTGCACTGCCATTTTCTGTACAGATATGCTCCTTCTTACCTTTGTTCTAACTTTGATCATTCACATTATGTTTATGAGCTTCTTTTGATCTCTTCTGCCTGCAGAACAATTGGACCTGCAAACCCAGTATGGGATCGATGGTTCGAGGCTCCACCAGATGCTGGGGGTTGCAGCTGTTCAATACTCTGAAGTTGAACGGAGAAAAAGAAGACAGTCAAATCTAACATTTGTTGTCTTGTCCAGTCAGAGACAGGGAGAGAAAGTGTGAGTTTGAGGCACATCACCCATTTTTAGCAAGCTTGTCAACTGGAATATTTTTCAAGACCAAAGTGCAAATATCTGAAAACTTGTCCTCACGATCAGAGTCCATAGAGAAAAATTCTGAATTTGTAAATCAAAATTGTAATTTTGCCGACCTAGAAACAGAAAGAAAATTTGGAAATCCCACTCCTTTCAACCACTTTGTACCTCAATCTGTTTATACTATTTTGGCTACTCCTGTTCAACCTGGTATCCATATTATCTTGAGTTGAAGGAAAGTGAAACACACTGGAATCCACTTTACACAGTTTGATGAAATTGATATTCCATGTGGGTTGAGCATGATTTGGTTAGGTTTCATGTTTATACTTGTTATTATAAATTTTGGGGAAGGGCATGAGCATAAGATTTCTTCTATTAAAAAAAAAACACTATTTATTGATGGGTTAATACTTTATTCTAATTTGAACTATACCGAAGTAATCAAATTTTGCTCGTGGACTACAAGGAGCCTCAATAAATTTCATCGGTCACTTTTCATACATAAAATTCATCCAGAAGTGGAATCTTTGAAATTCACTCCTAATACATTCTCTAAGGATTGTACATATTTCATAAATTGTACCATTCCATGGGCCAAACCTGTTATTTTCTTCTGAATGATAAGTGTTGTCTCCAATGAAAACCCCAAAACTAAGAAACGGTCAACAAGTAGTAGCCTGAAGACAAAGGGTCGGCAGAGTAACCAGAGTGAATACTACTGCTCTTGATAGTTGCAGAACAAAATTCAGTTTGACATGGATCAGCAACATTTATAAGACAAACGGAAGGTGATTAGGTGATCACAGTCAGCTAACTAATTTTTACATGGATCTATACAGAAGCGATTGACATCTATATTCCCAAGAAGAAACCAAGAAGTGGAGAGCTTCCAATCTCCCAGCCAATTTACAAGGATATCTAGTTCAAGAAATGAACCTGAAACACAGTAATTGCTAGAGAACTTGGCTGGACAAGAGATGCCGCAGCTGCAGTAGATGTTCTTCATCTGAAATGTGAAGGGACTGACGACGAACATCATCGGTAGCTATTAGCTTCAGTCTGCTGGTAGCTACTATCTTTCTCTCTTTCTCTTGAGAATGCATCTGTGACTGTGAGCCTCCCTATTGGTTGTAATGTTTGCTTGGTAGCAACTGTAGACCTGTTTTGAATATCCTGCATCAGACAGACGGATAAGTGGTTTTTTTTCAGAGAAGGAACTAACAAGTTCAGGCCAACGATTCAGGTCAAAAGTTCATCATATATGTTCACGGCGTATTTTCAACTTCAGACTAACTTGTACCATCCAAAGCACATTATCCATTATCATCAATTCAAGCTATACAGCAAAGATCAATGAGATGCAAACAGGAACTCAAGAAAACTTATTCAACTGCAAATTGAACTCAAGAACCACTTGTTCTTATGCCAGACCAGCTGAAACCCTTAAATCAGACTCATGAAACTGCTTAAAGTTGAATGAACCCGGAAAGCCTAACAATGAAGCTGTTATTCTTCAATGCCTTGACAATTCTGCCTACCCTCGAACATTGAACATCAAACACCACTGCTACATCTCCAACAGCCCATTTCCTTGCTCCCTTCCTAGAAGGTGGTTGAGGCCTAACTTTATTCCTACCCACCTTCTCGGTCAAAAGCTCTCCATCTTCGTCCCCAGGTGATTCATTGCTCACAATGAAATGGGCTTCACGTGCTGAAATCACCTGGCCTGGAAACCATGATCCACCATCAGGCTCATTGTCTCTTCTCAAAATTTCCACTAGATTCCCTCTTCTCAACTTCGTTGATCCAAGTGCTGTTCGAGAATTTTCAAAGCACCTGAGACAAGGATTCATGAGAGGAAATAAATCATACATATACTGGAAAAAATCCCAAAATACACATGTTTTTTAAAAAAAAAATCCCAAAATACACACGTTATAAAAAAATTTCCCAAAATACACATGTTTGGGCATCACCACTGTTGTCAACCGCAGTGAATGAATTCACCGCGGCAGACCAAAGCGGTGAATGCATCACCGCGGTTGACCGCCGCGGTGAATGCCTGACGTAACACTGAAACTTCAAACAAACGTAACTTTGCACTCGGTTATCCGATTGTAGCGAAAAAAATTTTGATTCCACATAACTTTTCAAGATCTTTCAATCTGAAACAAGACTTCATCCCAAAAAAAAATCATTTGCTACCACGAACGAGCAATTTTTTTATTTTGACAAACTTTGGAAGATCATAACTTTGTGCTCCATAATCCGAATGTCATGAAACTTTTTTTGATTTGCATAAATTTTGAAGTACTACAACTTTGATTATAACCATAATTTTGGAAAGTATGTGGATTTGTGAAAAGTAAAGGCAAAGTTATTCGAAAAATCCTGTATACCCAAAAATACTTCTTTTTTTAAAAATTATTTCCTAGTCAAAGTTGTATTTCTTAAAAAGTTATGCGCAATCAAAAAAAACTTTACGACGTTCGGATTGAGGAGCTAAAAGTTATGTCCTTCCAAAGTTTGGCAAAATCGAAAAATTGCTCGTTCGGGGTAACAAACGACATTTTTTTGAGATGAAGTCTTCTTTCAGATTGAAAGATCTTGAAAAGTTATATGGAATAAAAAAAAATTCGCTACAATCGGATAACCGAGCGCAAACTTACGTTTGTTTGAAGTTTCAGAGTTAAGTCGGGCATTCACCGTGGCCGTCAACCGCGGTGATGCATTCACCGCTTTGGTCTGCCGCGGTGAATGCATTCACTGCGGTTGACAACAGCGGGCATTCACCGCGGTTGACAACAACGGTAATGCCCAAACATGTGTATTTTGGGAATTTTTTTTATAACGTGTGTATTTTGGAAAAAATTTTAAAAAACATGTGTATTTTTGGAATTCGTCCTACACATACTAGAATAAGGAGCAGTCAGTTATTCCAGAATAATAATGGGGAGCTGGAGATAACTGATAAGGAGCATGTCGTGTGTGCTTGGGCTGTGGTAGCCGTCAGGCCCGATGAATTGGTGCCCAAAAGCAGGTATAGCAGCTGGCCAATAGGCAATAGCTCATATATAACTTAAGCCCAAACTAGTAAAACAATGGTTGGAGGCTGTAGTTAATTCCCTTGAGCCTGGATGATGGGCCGAGCTATTGGGCTTGTGGCCAAAAGCTGAGAGAGAGGATAACATTTTGTTGTGTTTAATACACTTCCATAGCCACCATTTTTACGTTTGTGACAGATACAGCTACAACTTTCGAAATACACGAAATAGCCAGAAGTTTGATAATTGTTTGACAAATTTAGCCATTTTCAACTTCCGTTACAAACTTTAACGGTGTTAGAGATTCCGTTAGTTAGGTTAACGACACGCTGACTAGGATACCAAATTGACACACACGTCAGCGACAACAAAGCATCACTTGCCACGTAAATGCCACATCATAATTTACTTTATAAATATTTTAGGCAAAATACACTTTCATAGCCACAACTTTCATGTTTGTCACAATTATAGTGACAACTTTCGAAATACAAGAAATAGCCAGAATTTTGATGGTTTTTTGACAAATCAAGCCATTTTTGTTACAAAATTTCGAAACACGAAACAATCGAGACCATGTCCTTTGATTTCTTCTCAGGGCTTTGTTTGAGAGGGAATGCAACGAATCGAGCCAATTGACAACGGCGAATCGAGCTTCACCAGAAACAAGAACAACCGTACCCACAAAAGTTACGAGGAATCGGAGGGAAAATGTACTACGAGCCGCCACATCCTTCCTTCCAATCCCATCTTTCTTTGTCGCCACCGGAGACATTGTCTCCTCTTTCACCGCCGCCGCGATGCCTTCTTCTTCGCAACCGTCGTCAGCTTCTCCCCATCAGCCTTCTTGCCCCCTTTCTCAACATTTTTCTGTGACCCACCAAGCATTCGAGGCCTTCTTCTTCAATGCGATTGGGGATCTGAATCGTCAATTTGGGAAATAAGGCCTCCTTCTCCAGTCATACTGTTAAGTGACACCGTTAAAGGGATACACGAAAGTGGTTATTTTGTGTATATCAAAAGTTCTGACTATAACTGTCACAAACGTGAAAGTTGTGGCTATAATTGTTACAAACATGAAAATTATGGCTATGAAAATGTATTTTTTTATTTTTTTTTTAATCCACGTGGATAGCACTTCCGTCAGTCTAGTCATATTGTTAAGTGACACCGTTAAAGGGATGTACTGAAGTGACTATTTTGTGTATTTCAAAAGTTGTGGCTATAACTGTCACAAACGTGAAAGTTGTGGCTATGAAAGTGTATTTTTCCTTCTTTCAGTCACAACCCCGATCCACGGCTTGAAGCTTTTCATTGTATAAATACTTTTCATAGGACCGAATTCACTCTTTTTATTCTAGAACATGAGTGATGAAATCAAGTTGAGCATGAAGGTAGAGTTTAATGGGTGTATACCTACACATTTATTTTAGTTGAGTTGGGTTTTAATCCATGCAATTTGGGTTTGAACTCATATACTCATATGCAAATTACAGTTTGTTCTCTAAACTTAGTGGGTCTTTAGATTTAGTACCTAAATGTATTTTTCATATAAATGCTCACAATGTCGACGGAAAGTCATATTTTATTACCTAACAATTCTATATCTTGCATTTTGATGCCTAAACTTTTAAAATTTTACAAATATGTCCAACTTTGAATATGTAATTATAACAATCTCAAGTAAATAGACATTCATATTCAATCCATGCCCGTAAGAGTATGGAAGCAATACTCATACACTATCCAAACCCATCTTTAAAACTCCAAACTCATATAGACCACACATACCTTACTCACAATCAATGGATTGACTTAAATTTCAGTAAAATTGTTATCCCTACATATAGCGAGACATGATGCGTACTACTTCCCATATCACTCGTGTCCCGGTTATATACCGAATTATCTCCAACTACTTATGGGCAATCGAGATGTATAGATAGATGTACTTTATCAAGCTGTGCTAAGTTATGAAGCAATGCTGTGTTGGTCTTTCAGTAACCCGCGTATATAAACTAGAGAAAAATAATGTGATTCTTCTGGAATTGCCATTTTAAGAATTCTTTTTCCCTCCCCTAGTTTATAAAACAATTTGGGAAGTAGGTATCTGAAACAAGGTTTCTCGTTGAAAAAAGTGCCCTAATTTCGATCCCCCTCTTGCATCTCTTGTCGCGTTCAACTTGTGCAGTTGTCTTTGTGGCTTCTGTTTATTTTGCCTGCGTAACCAACAATTCGAAATGTCAAAGAGAATCAAATCAATAAATGTATTATGCATTCTCTCAAGCAAGATTGTTTGTTTAATTTCACGCATAGAAGTGATCATGGGGCAGGGACGTGTGTATATATATACATACATAGTTTGTAGCATGGTTGCTTGAAAGCTGGATCTTCACTCAATTCTGGGGGTTCCTGTCCGAATATCATCTCGCAACTCATATCATCAAAATCTGTAGAATCATAAATTAGAGAGTTATATACATGTCCTTATTAGGCTTCATATTGTTTAGATGTTATTATTATAAATTATGAGTAATCGCGCGATCATATAACAAAAATAACTACACGCGACATTTGACATGGTTGACTAACACGACATATCGTCTGTGTTTATCAATTGATGGTGAGCTGAGAGCCTGAGACCAGATGAGGGTCTAGTTGCAGGTTTGCTCCCTAAGTGGGTTTAACTCTGGGTCCCTCCCTCCCTCCCTCCATCAACAAGATGGTGCAGCTGGAAAACTCCACCCAATTTTCCCAAGTGCAGGCATTATTTATTATCTTACCCCTATGGGGTTTTTAATAGTTATTCAAAGGGAGATAGCACAGGAGTACAATTTGCTTGTCTAATAATGGGACCTTTTTTCCCCAGTTTTTCCCCCTTCAACTAACTAAATTTAGTGCTGATCTAGGCCCACAAATACATGTTTGTGAAGTGTGTAACTTGGTTAGGGTTGGGTTAGAAAGAAACACCACAAAGTCTTGGCTTATGGGTTTGTCGAGTGACTGTCGTCGATGCACAAAATTAAATAGGATTATGATGATTATAAGTAAGGGATGGAGAGAGTGAAATTACTTACTAGGAACCATGTTGACCGGCATTCCAAAGGAGCCGTTGATGAAGGTTTGAGACGGCACCTTGCAGAGATTAGTGCACATCCCAACACAATTACTCTGCTCCAAGAACCTGTCGTCACCCAACAACACAAGATCACGCACTAATTAATTAAGTAGAGTAAGTAAAGCAACACCATATGTGGAAAGTAATTAATACAACTTTGAGGGAATAAGTATTGATGTATACCTGCACTTCTTTATGTGGACAACATTTTTCTCCTTGCTCCCGTTAAACTCTGATTCTCGTACCTGCATAACATTTCCAATGAAATATTTTTCCAATTAGCATATTAGTGCCGTGTATAGTTTCGTGTGGTGTGATGTAAGTGTCTAAGTATGTTTTGGTTAGGGATGGCAATTATCCATGGTAATTCTACCCAAAGCTAAGTAAACTCGGATTTTTTTCTAAAAATAGAGGATGTATGTCGCCACATGGAGTGGCGACATAGCTATATCGTCAGTCCAACAAGCGACATATTCACACAACCTATACCCAACCCATAAAATGAGCTTGTAGTACATACACATAAAAGATTGGGCCTACTTGAAGAACTTAAACAGTTAAGGTATGAAAGTGTAAGACATAAAAAAAAATAGTTACTAAAATGTAATTTTCTTTAGTTTTTTAAGGACTTATACAAAAAAAAATAGTACTAGGTTCTAATCTAAAGATCTATTAAGTTTAGGTTCAAACTGTAATTTGTATATGGGTGTGGGTATAAACTCAAATCCATAAATTAAAAATCCAACACAATCCAAATAAATAGGTATGGATAGGAACACATCAAAATTCTACCAATTTACGTTGTTTTTGGGTTGGATAAGGAAATGCCCATGGGTTTGGATAAAAGTGTCATCTCTAGTTGTGATTAGGAATGAACATAATTATTATGGTGCAACCAAGGTTGTCAACATGATTGACCCTGACCGGATGAGGAAAACATCCGCCACACATCCACGTGTCAACCTACAGCAAGGCTCTTGGGTTGTAGGCTACATGAAGTCGTTTTTTTCTTTGGTTTGTGAGTTACGTCTTTTTCTGGTTTTCCTATTCGCCTAACTCTGTCTTGGAATTCTGAGTTGAATATTAATGTTATATGAGTGTGTTTGAATTTCTACTATATGCTGGTACAAAGTACGAATAGTTGTTTTGAAGTAATGTTATATGTTATTTCTCATACGTTAGATGATATTTAATATATTTTATAGATATATAAACAGTATAATGAATTTTTCATATATCTGGATTGAAGCGATCGAACAGTTCAATACACTTATTCGATCAGGCCAACAGGGTTAAATGGGTTGACAACCATGAGTGTGAGTATAGATTAAATCTAATGACGGACACGTGGAAACATCCTCACGTCAGCAAGCAAAGAATACTAAAACAAATATATATAACTTTGTATGGTGATAAATTGGTAAATTTTTTACGTCTAATCTAGGTCATTAGGGGCTAAAATTACTCACTCGTTATAATTTTTTTACAATTATATTAATTATGCTATACATTATGATATTTATTTTGATATATTTTGTAAATAAATATTACATTATATAATACCACATACTTTCACTATCGCGAAGACAATGTTAAGACTATCTTAAGAAAACATTACTTCAATCACTATTTCACTTCTTTTCTTACAAAACAAAATATTTACCTTACTACTTGTACCTTCCCAACGATGTGGAGTTTAATCACTAATTGTTTGTTCTTTCTATATCTTTATTTTAAATGTAAAAGGTGCTTATTGGGAATGTTTAAATTTAGGGATAAAATAGAAGATTGAAACAAACATGGTGGTGAGGTTATCTATGACCTCTATTTGTTGTTTTTTCCTTTTACTTTTCTCTCTTTAATTCAGCTCATCTTTAACTTTACGTTAAATAAAAGTGTAATTGGTCTATGTATATAAACTCTTCATCCAACTTATTGATTGAAAGCTCCTTAGCTTGTCGTTAATCGCGATCAGTTATAAATTCTAGGTGGATTGATACACATCTCCTACTTATTATATATATTTGTATCCTCTGAGTCTAGGAATGGCAATGGGCAGGTCCGGGGCGGGTTTCTTGGTACCCAGACCCGCCCCGTGGCAGGTCGGGTCTAGGTCAGGTAATTGATCACGGGTCGCGGGTCGGGGCAGGTCGACCCAATGGGTAGGGGTGGCTATACGGTCCGGTCCGGTTAAATTGGCCCAAATTGATCCGGTCCAGTCCGGGTTTTTTAAAAATATAAGGACCGAAGATTGGATTGGATACAGTCCGGTCTTGATCCGGTCCGGTCTTGACCCGGTCCGGTCCCAATTCGGTCTTGATTTTATATTGAGATTGTGGGAATTTGAGTGGCATAAGGCCTAAAAGGGTGAGGAGTTGGTTAAGTTTTGTACTAAGTGCAAAGGTTTGTGACCGTTTATGCAAATTACCCTTAAGTTTTGGGTGTTGAGCTCTCTTATCCGGTCTTTATCCGGTTTTTTACCTCAAATCGAAGCCCAAAGATTGGATTGGATTGTTTACTATCCGGTCCCGGTCCGGTCTCGGTCCGGGTTATACGGTCCGGTTTCCGGTTTTTCATCCGGTCCCGGTCCAAATAGCCAGCCCTACCAATGGGTATGCAATTTATATGAAAAACATTAGAAATATTCGTTATTTTTAGTCTAACTAAGAAAACAAACAATACTATGACAATTGTAGTTAAATTATTGGAGAAATTGTGGTTTTTACTGATTTACAACTTTATTATAGCTAAAATATGATGCAATAAAAGGAAAATTCTAAGTAATTTGACTAAGATTACATGTTATCTAGACAAGAATGGGTCGAGAATGGGACGGGTCAGGGCAGTTCGGGTTGATAAGACTACCCATGCCCGCCCCGCCCCGCCTACGGGGCGGGTCGGACCCGCCCCAAAGCAAGTCAAACAGGTCAGGTAAAACGGGTCAGGTCGAAATTACCATCCTATCTGAGTCGTTGTATGAACCTCCTTGTTTAGTTACCATTTCATTCCATCAAGACATTATCTTAAAGGGTAAAAGAAAAGAAAAAAAAAACGAGACGGCAGGCTGATATATAGTTTCCAAAACCAAAAAACAAAAGTTATATATAAAACATAAAAATAATGTTGACGACTTATGAACTCCTATAACAATGATTCCTCATAATAAACGTAAAAATAGTTGAGAATCAAGGTTGAATGAAACAATGAAAAACTAATTATATATAAAATATTAATAATAAGGTAAACAATTGACAATGATGATTAGTAAATTATTGTATATATGGTACAGTCTAGTGGGTTGGAAGTATTTCGAAAAATGGAAAAAAATTATTGATCATCAAATTTTGAACAAATTGATGTAGACTGAAATTAATAAATGCCATGCAATGTAGAATTCATATGTATTTGATTGTGTAAATTATTGTATATATAGTTACCTCACATGGGCCGACGAGCCAGGCAAAGAAGACGGTGGTGAAAGCAGCAAAATACTCTCTTTTGAACTTTGAGTTGGGAAGAACCGTCCTTATCTGCCCAAAATCAACCCCCCACATTTTTTTAAAATCAAAACCAAAACAAAAAAATTGAAAATCTTCACGATCATCATCATCATAAACCTTGATGATACAAAACCACCACTACCCACCAAATTAAGCTGAGTGGCCGGCCGGCCGGCCCTCACCACATTGCCGGCCGTATAATATATATTAAAGGAATTAATTATTGTTCTGTGTCTAATTAATTAAGCGTGACATAAATTAAGGCATCGTAACTTCCGCTAGCTGCATGCATTGGAGTGTTGGAGTAAACCTACCAAGTGAAGGATCGGCGCGGGAATGGCGTTGGCAAGCGCCTGAACCACAAGGTGACGCTGCTGCCTCACCTCGAACTTCCTCGTCACGTCCCTCGTCGCCTGCACCAAGCTCTCGTATCCCTTCTTCTCGTTCCACGCCCCTAGCTTACACATATATTTAATTAGTACACATAATGATTAACAACTAATTACTAATTAGATCGATAGATAACGACAACGGAGAGAAACTAATTAACTAAACTGACCCGTCGCCTCTTGGACGTGGCGGGACAGGTAGTTGATCGCCGCCTCCTCCAACCAGCTGTCGTGATACTCCGCCGGCGGCGGCGTCGTCGTTACTGCCGCCGCCGCGGGGGGCTTCACTGCTATGCTCCTGTTGTTGTTCCTCTTGTCGGCGGCCCCGATATTCTCGGAGGACGACGGCCTGGTCAGCACCGCCACCACCGGACTGCTGTGGCGTGCTTGCCCGCCGGCGGGTTGAACCCACGAGGAGATTCTGAGACCGGTTAGCTTTGTTTCCATGATGAAAATCGATCGATCAATGAATGATGAGATGATCGTAGCTACAGCTGTTTTCTTGGTAGCATATTGTGAAAAGCGAGGGCGGATTCGAGAGGGAATCAAAGCAGCATTAACATATATATATATATTTCTAGATAGATAGATAGGGAGTCACGCAGTGCAAATGCAATTATGCGAAGCAGGGAAACAAGACAAAAACTTTACTTGGAAGTTTTCGAAGGATGGGTGGAAGGAAGGATAATAACAAGGAGGAAGAAGAGAGCAGAAAATGGGAAAGGGAAAGGTTCGTTTATATTCGTGATTACGGCTGCAGTTGGGCGACCTTGTTTGGAAGTTTGTAACATTCCCGGCTTCGGCCGGCCATTCACAAAGATGCTTCATTTGTCGGCTTCACAGTTCCCCCTCTCTTCTTATTTTTATATTTACGTTTTTTTTGCGCTGGGCCACGTCACGGTGTTATCAGCTAATCATGATCACTATTATGTCGTTATTAATTATCTCCCACACATCAACCTCTGGGAATTCACCTCTTTACATTGCCCTTCCCCAATCAACAAAAAAAATTGCCAGCCCACAGGCTGTGTAACACAAATCCTTGACCTAGCTCCATTCAAATAAAAAAGGTAGTTTTTCAAACTACCCATTTTCTTTATTCAAAATATATATAATATTTTATAAATATAATTAAAATTAATAATATCTAAATAATTCATTCACAAAGAGACACAAAACTAACTAATACAATTATTGTTTTATAAATAACCAGGACGAGTTTTCATATTATGAAAGAAATGTAAAATACCTTCATTGTTTACACCATAATATTGTGATAATACCTAACGAGCTGTTGTGAAATGATAGTGTCATGAATAAAATCAATAATTTAATTATTTTATGTGAATTAATGAACAAGTAATGAGTTATATTGTAATGTTAAAATATCCTTATGTTACTTGTAAATGTTTAATTCGATCTATACAAATATATGTGGGGTTATTTTTTTCCCTCCCCGAAAGTTACCCCTGGCCCGTGACAGGGGCAAACACCCATGCCTCCGCCGGAAAAAATCCCAATGTACACATGTTCTTAAAAAAAATTCTCAAAATTCATAAGTTATAAAAAAATTTCCCAAAGTACACATGTTTGGCATTCACCGTTTTTAACAAACGTAGTGAAGGTGATCACCGCGTTTGACAAAGACGGTGAATGTTTCACCGTTTTAAAATAAAACGGTGAAGTATTCACCGTTTTGGTATAACACGGTGAATCAATCACCGTTTTTGTTTAAAACGGTGAATACTTCACCGTTTGTGTCCAAAACGGTGAAGCGGCGCGGATCGCTGACGTGGACAAACGCGGTGTATTCACCGCGTTAGACAAACACGGTGAATACACCATGTTTGTTTACGTCAGCGATCCGCGCCCATGTTCTTTCACCGTGTCCGTTGGATGCGGTGAGGCGCGGATCGTGGTTTTCTTCCCACGATCCGACGCCTCACAACACGCCACGTCCCCTCTGGAGGGACCGTTTTGGGGAAAAGCGATGCCTTCACCGCGTCCCTCAAACACGGTGAAGGCTCTCCAATTAAATGCTGCGCAGGCGCCTCCCCCCTTCCCCCAACTATAAATAACCCTCCCCCCTTCACTTACAACTCACACCACAACCATTTCACTTCTTTCTCCCTCAATTTATCCGCTCTAGTCTCGTTCTAAGTATGCTCTGTGGTTGCGGCTAAGTCCGATCTTCCACATCAGAAAGAATTACTAGAGTTTGACCCTAAAGCCCCCGTCCCGCTAAGTTCCCGTCCCTTACAAACCTAAACCCGTCGAACCTCTGTCCGGCTTCCGCCAAAAAATGGACGAAGAGGCTCTTCGTGTAGGTTTTTTGTTTATGATTTTTTTTAATCGAAACAATTTGATTTTGTGTTTTTTTTATCAAAACAATCTCTGATTTCATTACTTTTTTATAGATGGGTGGCGAGATATACGATCCTCGATTGTATATCCATTATGGCCCAAGGGATGCGAGTCTCTTAACCGATCAAGAAGCTCATCGCTCCCGTGCTATTTGGGATAACAATCCGGTAATTTGATGAGTATTCTTGCTTTATTTTATTATTTTCTAAGGTTTTATTTTGCTTTATTTAATCTAATAAATTGTTGTTTTCCCTATTTTTTTAGGAATCTCTTGTTCCCGTGGTTCATAAAGGGACCAATAACTTGCCCGCTTGGCATCCAAGGTTGGAGCCCTATATAGCGAGGACCGGTTTGGGAATGTTGCGCCATTTCTTGCGGATCGAAATCGACATTCGATCAGAGCCCTATATAGCTAGGTAGTAGTGCAACATGACCACGATCACCAACATCGTCTTCTCGCTCATGTGAAGTACGCCCTGATCGAATGGTATTCTCGATTTCAGACAACTCTGGCCCCCAAGCAGGCCATTGAACACCATCGGCCTCAACAAATGGGGTTGGTTGATCAGGTTGCGAGTATTCTTCCGATGGCACCCATCCTGCACTACTACCTCCACCGTAGTTGATTGAACCACCACCCTCTCCGTAACCTCCTGTATAACCACCGCCTTCGTAGTTGCTCGAACTACCACCCCATCCGTACCCTCCTGCAAAACCATCATCATGAGAATAATGGTGAGAATGAGATTCACCGACCGCCTCGGTCTCAACATACACCTCTGCAAGCCGGACTTGGTTATCGCTTAGGAACTGTAACATCATCGTAACCGCATCATCATCGTTTATGACAACTTCTTGGAACACGACCCCGCCAGCACTCATGTCTGGATACCGGTAAGTAATTTTGCCAAGTCTCGTCTGTCCGCTCGTACAAACCCTGTCTGCACAAATATCACAGAGTTCTTGAAAATTGAATCGGGAGTCAATTTTCAACATAATGGATTCGCCGTCCTCATAATCAATGCCTATGTCAGAGTTTGTCACCCTTCCATTCCACCGAATAGTAAGATGAAACTTCTTGAATTTACTCATATCTACAATTTACAATAAGTATCTATTAGCTTAAAGACAGTAAAATTAACCAAAATCATATTGTACAACTAATATTATCCATCTCATAACTAACGAACATAAATTCAACTAACTAACAACAACATAATACGAAAATTAAAGCATACTATAACTACTAAAAACATAATTAGACTATAATACGAAAAGTCTCAACATACCGAAAAATGCTTGTTCTGTGTATTATGCTCGATTTTTGTTGCTGAAATTTGAAGAAGGGGGAGTGGTTATGTTTTTACTTCTGCTTGTGGTGTGGTATTTATAGGAAAATCTGCCTAATATTCACCGTTTTTGTCAAACACGGTGAACACCATCACCGCGTTTGTCTCAAACGGTGAATAATAGGTAGGTGTGACCTAATTTTGACCTACCAGGGGTGGGAAACGTGGGAAAAGATCACCGCGTTACCCTACAACGGTGAATGTATTCACTGTTTTTAACTAAAACGGTGATGTATTCACCGTTCTCTTCAAACGCGGTGAATACATCACCGTTTTAGATGAAGGCGGTGAATACGTCACCGTTTTAGTTTTAAACGGTGAAATATGCACCGTCTTTGTCAAACGCAGTGATCACCTTCACTGCGTTTGTCAAAAACGGTGAATGCCAAACATGTGTACTTTGGGAAATTTTTTATAACTTATGTATTTTGGGAATTTTTTTTAAGAACGTTTGTACAGTGGGATTTTTTCCTGCCTCCGCCTATGTATTCACACCTCACACTCATATGGTTGTGTCACTCTTCCCCAAAATTTGAAGAATCTATACTAGGTAACAGTATAGAAAATGTAAAGTTCATGCCCAATTGCCAAGTGATTTTTTTGGAAAACATGTTAGGTGACAGAACATCTGATACAGTTCATTTACGCCATTTTGTGCCTATTCATGACAGATCATCTGATATAGGGATGGCAATTTCGACCTGACCCGTTTTACCCGACCTGTTTGACCTGTTTTGGGGCGGGTCGGACCCGCCCCGTAGGCGGGGCGGGGCGGGCATGGGTAGTCTCATCGACCCGACCTGTCCTGACCCGCCCCATTCTCGACCCGTTCTTGTCTAAATTACATGAAATCTTAGTCAAATTACTTTGAATTTTCCTTTTATTGCATCATATTTTAGCTATAATAAAGTTGTAAATTAGTGAAAACCTCAATTTCTCCAATAATTTAACTACAATTGTCATAATATTGTTTGTTTTCTTAGTTTTATAATAAAAATAACAAATATTTTTAATGTTTTTCATATAAATTGCATACCCATTGGGTCGACCTGCCCCGACCCGCGACCCGTGATCAATTACCCGACCTGGACCCGTCCTGCCACGGGGCGGGTCTGGGTACCAAGAAACCCGCCCCGGACCTGCCCCATTGCCATTCCTAATCTGATACAGTTCATTTACTCCATTCTGTGCCTATTCATTTCATTTTGTGCTCATTCACGTAATGCTATGGTAATTTACGTAAGAGTGTAAGTTGTCACGTAAATGGAAAGTCATACTTTTTCCCTCTAATAATTTGTATTGCCTATATTTTATGGAATTAAATTTGGATTATCATATAATCTGTACAAATATGTTGCATTGATCATAATCTACACAATGACATCTATTTTGATATATTTCAAAGTTTAAAATTTTATTTTACAACGACGGGACTAATTAATAATATGTGTGAATAAACATCATGTGGCGTGACCTAACAGTATTGCATACGAGAATAATCAACGTTGTTACGTGAATAACGAAAATATGTCGTGAATGACGCAAATAAGACGTAAATAACGCAAATATGGCGTTAACGCAAATATGACGTAAATAACCCAAAATTATGTGTTTTGTCACCTAACCTGACAAGAGACTTCACTCTTTTTTTTATGAATACTAATGTAGTTGAAGATATAGTGAATATTATGTTTACAGTGGTTGGAGGATAGATTTTGAAAAACGGTTATTAAGGATATAACTTTAAAAGTAAATTATTTTTCTAAAAGGATAAGGTTGGAAATGAATGTGTTTTAGGAAATTAAATAAAAAAAGTAGAAACCTGTATTATCCTTCAACGAATTTACAACCAATAGTGAGCACTACTAGTCCTCCAGTGATTACTATAGTGGATTGACATAATTGTTAAAATTGAACTGTTCATTTCAATAAGTAAAATCGGGATCCGGCCACCAAATTGGAGCAAATCAGTCAATTAACTGCCCATTTTGAGCCTATTGATCGAGAAACGGTCCGAATGATTAATTTCTCAGATCGGACGAACGAGAAAACCAATTTAAAGCAACTCGCTCAAATCAATCAATTAACCGCCTACTTTGAGTCTATTGATCTAGAAGTGGCTCGAATGATTATTTGCTCAGACCGGACGAACGAGAAACCTATTTTAAAACTTTTAGTTAGCGGTTTTAATAAAATGTGATTGTCGGGATTCAAACCAAAGTTCCCTTATTAGAAAAATTAAGCTGTTTTCCAAATACATGATTCGGGCCTATTTGTACACTTTTACCCCCGATTCTCTTTGACGTTTGTTGCAATTGAACTCCAAAAATGTTGGTTTTACGCGAGGTTTCTTGTGTTTCAGTGTGTTTTAGATCTTAACAGGTAAAACCAAACGCGGAGTTGAAAGTTGGAAGAAAAGGAGCAAAGACCGGGCAAAGAGGAGAAAACAACCAATGTTCATGGCCAGATGTTGGAGTTCACGGTCTTATAAGGCCGTGAACTGGTGCCAGAACTTGTGAAATAAGGATCGACCAGAGAGGGTTTACAGGTTACTGATGACCAGGTTGTTCATGGTCGCTAAGACGGTGAACATCGGCCACAGACCGTGAACCAGAGCTAGCAGAGCGGTGCGTTTTCGTCTCAGGCTCTCAGCACTAAGTTCAGGGACGCGTTTCAATGTTCACGGCCGTGAACTCAGGCCGTGAACTGGACACGATCTCAATTAAAAGGAACTGAAAGGAAGAAGGAAAGGGAGAGAGACCTAGTGTGAGAAAAACTTCTCATTCTTCAGATTTTAGAGTGAGAAAGTGACGAACCAAAAAAGAGGAAAAGCTAGGGTTTCATCTCCAAGCAAGGATTTTGGTTTCTTCAGCACAAGGAGCAAGGCTTGCATCTTCATGATGGTTTTCCTTTTCCTCTTTTGTGTTTTCCCTTCTCCTAGAATGGAGTAGTCCATTCTTTCACTTGGGTGTTTGTGAACCCTAGCTACAATTATGTAAATACTTGTATGAATTGAATGATTTGTGTGTGGTTGTGTTTTAATGTGAATGTGGAGGTATTATTCAGAAATGATTGTGTGGTGAAAGCCTATCAATCTAATTGTTATTCTAAGCTAGCTTAGAGAGGGATCTCCTTAGGTGAAGAGGCTTCATTGGATATGGGTGTTCTTGGGCATTTCATGCCTCCTGGGCTAGTTTAGAGAGGAAACCTCATTTGTTTCCAAAGAGGCTCTATTAGGGCTGGGTTTCCTTGGGCATTCAATGCCTCCTAAGCTAGTTTAGAGAGAACCCTCCTTAACCTAAGAGGCTCTATTAGAGATGGGTTTCCTTGGGCATTCTATGCCTCCTATTCTAGGTTAGTTAAAGGGCAAATCTCCTAATTCATATTAAGCACTTAGGGTTTGGTTGTGGGTGGCCGTCTGAACTCCAATTCGAGGGTGAAGTCTAACCATTCCTTCGTCGATAGGTTGAGAGGGTCACATTAGTGGCTTGAATCATATCTCATTCCTCAACCTAGAGTCTAAGAGGGTAACTTTGGCTGCTTGTTAGACTTCCCTGCGGTTTATGACCCCCTAACCACACACGGTCTTTCGGGTCGTCAAGTCGTAATTCTTAGCTAGTGGGAGCAACACCCAGGTGAAGTTTTCTCAACTAGAGTCAAATCCATTTTATCTTTGCAAAGCAATTTAGTTTTAGACATTTGTTTTCACAAAAACCAATTCTCTAGATAATGTTCCAAACCGTCAAAGTAGCGGTATATGGACCGGTCCGGGTTGATATTTAAACATATTTGCCCTATATTGCACCCATCTAAGGTTTATACTTGGACCTTAGGTGGGATTTTATTGTGATAGTCAGAACGAGTCACTACACCACTACTATCTCTACCGATATGCAGACAACTGAAAATATTATTGAGAAAATGGGAATGTATGTAGCTCAAATAGCTTCCCGTTTCAAAAATGGCCAAAACATAGTTAAACCCGAAAATATTTATAGGAAGAATATTAATGTTTGAAGTTTGTATTTAAAAGCTGAAGTACTTATCTTTGTTTATGAGTAATGTATTCTATTTTGGATTTACGATTTAGTGTGTTGTTATGTGTATACTACTTATAATATTCTTATATATAATACATTGGTTCTTAACAGTTTAATACAGTTAAACCAATTGTTGGGCTAAAGAGCAAGCCCATTTAAACTAAGATTCACGAGGCAAAGAAGGCCCACATCACAAGGAAACACCACAAAGAGAAGAAGCTGCAACCAAAGCAGATCTATGCTTACGGCTGGGAATGTAGGGATGGCAATGGGTCGGGTTGGGGCGGGTTTTGCCAAACCCGAACCCAAACCCATGGGTTTGTCCGCCAAAAAAACCCGGGGTAAAACCCGCTGGGTTTGAAAAACTCAAACCCAACCCGCTGGGTATCCGCGGGTTGATGGGTACCCGTGGGTTTTTTTGGTAAAATATTTATAAAATAATAATTAACAAGAAACTATCAATACATAAAACATCGTTCTAGAAAATTCAAACAAATCATACACTATCCATACAAATTGTTCAACTCCAATATAGAAAATTCAAAGTCACAAATTATCCATACACAACATGATTAATTAAAGTTTCCTCCTCCTTGAGAACTTGAACATTATCAACTTAGCTTCACTTTCAGCTCCACAACATCGACTTCATTCTACAGAATTAGGTAAACCAAAATTAGAAATGTCTCCACAAACATAAGAAAGATGAATTTTTTAAGGCAAAATACACTTTCATAGCCATAACTATTCGCGTTGTGACAATAATAGCCACTTTTTGAAAAATACACTAATATAGCCATTCCGTCCCAAACTTTAACGGAAACATCATCCGTGCTGACTGGACTAACGGTTTATACTCACGTGGCAATTTTTCCTCTTGACTTTTCCAAGTTAGAAATATTATAATTTTAATTAACTGAAGAAAAAAAATAAAGAAAATGAAAGCGAAGATGAGCAGAGGCATTAGTGCCCTCAACAATGCCGCATCTCCAAATCTCCAAATCTCTTTTCACCCTCAATGATGCAGCTTCCGACTCTTTTCAGCTCCTCCAACTCCATCAATTCCTCCGCACCGGAAAGCCCACTTCTGTCATCTTCGTCTCTTCTCTCCGCCACCACCGCTGATAAACTACTTCTACTCTCCGGCCCCGGCGACCGCTTCCCCCCGCCTCTGCACTAGTTATATGGTATGAATCGAGAGAGGACGGTTCCCCGCCGGATCTACTCCACCCGTATCCCTTTTTTTCCGATTCCGACTCCTATATTCTCCACCAGCACGACACCGATTCCAACTCTTATTCCCGACGCCGATGAACCCTAATCCCTAACGATTGTGCCACCGCCATCAAAATCCCCAACTTCGACCGACGTGATTTTCGTCGGCAATTTCAAGCTCCTCTTAAAATCTTCCTATTTCGTCAACCAAGAGAGAGGCGGTTGCTAGGTTTGTGAGCAATTGGGGCATCAAAATCGGTTGCTAGATTTCTCCAGGGAGATGTCGTCGTTGATTTTGGATCTGCTGATTCTCTCTTCCTTATCTCTCTCGCAGCAGCCGGAGCTCCAAATCGATTCGTTGGTGCCTTCCAGCTTTGTCTCCGCCACCCACTCATCTGTATTCGGTTTATGATGCAGTGGAGATGCATCGCCCCCATCATGGCGGAATCGAGTAATTAATGGGGAAAGAGAGGATTTGAAGAGAGGAGTTATGGTTTTGGATCTGCTGATGAAGGTTGAAGGCGGAAGAGAAGCAGCGCCGATCGGGAAGGGATTTGGGGAAGGATTGGAAGTTGGAACGAAAGAATAGAGAGAGAAAGAGGAAATAAAATATACTATTTCTTTCTTTCTAAAATTTTTTATTTGATTTCTTTATAAAATTAATGATTTTTTGTTAAAATTTTTTTTATATGACGTGGCATCTAGGTGGCACAAAGACGTCCAGTTGGCGATGATGTGTCGTCCAGATGGCATCCACCTCAGCGAAACGTGGAGGTTACTAACGGCGTTCGTAACGACGTTAAAGTTTGTAAAAAAAATGGCTAAATTTGTCAAGCAAGTTTGAAAAAGTGGCTATATCTGTGCATTTTTCAAAAAGTGGCTATTATTGTCACAACGCGAATAATTTTGGCTATGAAAGTGTATTTTGCCATTTTTTAAAGAAGATAGTTATAATATTAAATATACCGGTAACACATGAAGCACAATCTGGATCTAGGTCATCATTAACAGTGGCATAAGTCATGAGCTTATCAATTGTTTCCAAGCCATCTGCAAATAGGATAACAAGTTAGCAAATAATGGTAATCAATAATATCATAACTCAAAACATGTATTAAAGTTCATATGTTAAATCAAACAATCAAAGGTTATCAAGCTACCTGGAACGGTTGAATTGAGCAACCAGTTTTGAGCACACATTAGAACCTCAACAGTTTCTGGCAGAAGTCTACTGCGACTAGGGCTAACTAGTCTTCCACTTGCACTAAAAGCATACTCAGAAGCCACAGTAGTCACTGGAATTGCAAGTATGTCTCTAGCAATCAATGCTAAAGTCGGATACTTTGACTCATTTGCCTTCCACCACAATAAAATGTCAAATCCAGCTGTCTTGGGCAAGACTTTCTCCTTGAGGTAGCCATCCAACTCAGTTTCAACATCTACACTGCTAGTAGTCAACGATGCTACATACCTATCATATGCTGTCATTCTTCCTCCACCTTGACTATTCGAACTCCCATCATGAGACGAATTTCCTTCTTGACTCACCTCCACATTTAGCTTCTTATAATCCTTCTCCAATTCAACCAACAATTGTCGAACACTCTCAATACATGCCCTTGATTCAACGCCATAGATATCTGGAAAATAGCACTCCAACAAGGTAAACTTATACCTTGGATCAAATACAGCAGCAATAGCTAAAACATCATGAATAGTACTCCAATACTTCTCAAATTTTGTCATCATGCTTTTGGCCATATCTCTAATGAAAGCATCATCATCCAACATCCAATTAGAGATGCCCACCTTTATGTCGCACACCTTTTCAAAGAACAAATTGGAAGTTGGGTATTTAGCCCCTGAAAACAGCTCAGTCACATCATAAAACAACTCCAACTTGTCACAAACCTTCCTTGCAAACTCCCAATCAGACTCACTAGGTAAAGTCTTGTAATCCTTATCCATTTGCTTCAGACGAGGAAATACAATCTTATACTTCAAAGCAGAATGAAGCATCAGAAAGGTAGAGTTCCACCTAGTTGGGCAATCCAAGGACAAACTTTTCCCATAAGAAATTTTCAATTGTTTTGCAACTATTTCAAACTTCTCTTTCCTTTTAGGAGTTGCTGTCCAGAATTGCACACTATCACGGATGCGCTCTACACTTCGCTTTATCACATCCAATCCATCCTTGACAATCAAGTTAAGAATATGAGCACAGCAACGCATGTGAATTTTAGCCCCAGACCACATCAAACGCTCAGGATTCAACTTATACTTGACCAAGTCAATCAATGCATCATTCGTACTACATTTATCTAGAGTAATTGCAGACAACTTCGTATCAACATTCCACTCATAAGCATCTTCTTCTCAATCTCAAAGATCTTGAAAATGTCACTCTTCAATGTATTTCGACAAGGGCACTTGAATAAAGGTTGAATGATGAAGAGAAATCTTCTAAAACCAATATGCTCAACAATAGAGAGAGGGTACTCATGTAATATAATCATGGAAGCTAAAGCACGCCTCCCTTCTTCCTCATCAAATCTGTTGCCACTTGCTTTGCTAACATCTCCTTTCAAATTCTTTGTCAAAAGCATTTGTTTAAGATCTTTGCATTTTTTCCTCGGACATGTATGTGTAATATGCTGGCGCAAATGACTGGTCCCGTTATTAGTAGAACCAGATAAGAGCTTCTTACATCGTATGCATTCGGCTTTAAGAATCCCATCCTTCAAAATTCTGTTGAAATGCGGCCAAACATCACTTTTAAGCCCACTTGTATCAAGAACATTAATCTCATCAGATCTTGTTGGTTGTCCACTATCCATTACACCAGTAGGTGCAGCAGCTGCAGCAGCACCATTACCACTCTCACTAGTGGGATTAGGAAGTTGGGACTGAGATCCCGCAGTAGGTGTAGAAGAAGTGCCAATAGTCTCATCACCTCCACTAACAATTGGAGTTCCGCCTTCAGAGGCATTTGAAGCCATATCAAGCACCTACACAAAGCAAAATCATAGTGAATTGAGTGACAGTTTCAACTTCCCAACATCATAGAATATAATCAGTATATTAACATACACACTTGAGCAGCAACTACTTAGGGATCACAAATATAATCAGTATATTCAATCCAAATTAATTAACAACAACTACCTAGGGTTTACTTCAATCCAGAAAGAACCATGGCGAGTTAATTAACCTACACAAAGCAAAGTCACTGGAATTGCAAGTAGAGAAACTACTAATGGGCAGAGGGACTCATGGGAAGCTCACAACCAGAGCCCAGAGGTGATAACAAACCCACTAACCCAGGAATCATGGTGAAAGAACAGCAATGTTAATCTAACAACGAATTTGGAATGCACGTATACGAATGCCTAAAACTCGATCTCAAAACCGTCTGCAGTTCTCCATTACAATGAATTCATTATGGATACAAAATGAGAGATGAAATCAATCGCCTCAAGACAAATATCAGTATCAGGTGGAAAACTATGAACTTTTCGATACCAAATTCATAGGAGATTCATCAGACTATAAACATGAGATTCCAAACACGCCATATCATATCCTGGACTCGGGAGGCTGTGCTGGAGAGAGGGGCTGGACCTGGTGGGCGCTGGTGTGTCCGGCGGCGGAGTCGACTGAGCAGAGGGAGACGGCGGCGAGGTGGTCGCCTGGTCGGGGAGGTTGAGAAGGAGTCGGTTTTGTCCGGCGGAGAGGGAGAGCTGGAGAGGGTGGCGGCCTGGCGAGGCAGAGGAGCAGGGCCAGAGAGTCGGAGAGGGCGCGGCAGAAGATGCGAGAGTGTCGGGGCGGCCGTCGTAGCCAGGCGGATTGGATTTGGGAGTCAGGACGGGACTCGGGAGGTGGAGAAGAGGAAGATGGGTGATAACGATATAATTACATGATTTTTGTACCCCTATTTCTTATCCATTTGCGGAGCATGGTTGTGTGTTTTGGCCTATTTTACGCCGGGTTGTGCTACTTTGTCCTATTTCAGGTCCCAGGCGTCAAAGGGAAGGCCAAGCACGAGTTTCGGATCGTTTGCAAGTCGTTTGGACGAGCCAGGGCCAAAACACGGGCAGGAGGCCCTCAGAACACGGCCGTGTTCCTGTGACCGTGCTTTTTAGGCCGAGGCTTCCAAGGGTGGCGTGCACAACCTAAAAAACACGGGCAGGCCTGAGGAAAGCACGGCCGTGTTTTAGCCTGAACACGACCGTGTTTTTAAGCTGCCCGTGGCCGTGCTTTTAAGGCTGAGGCAAAACACGGGCGGGCTGAGGCAAAACACGGCCGTGCCCTCGACCGTGTTTTGGCCAATGATGCCCTTTTAGGCAGATTTCAGCCAAATTGAGAGGGGATTCGAGTTTTAGAGAGACAGAGCGATTCCTAGAGAGAGAAAGCGACGAACAAGAGTCTCCAAGCGCCCTAGATCGATCTTCAACACCATTGGAGCTTGGTTTGAGCTTGGAGAAGTGCCGATTCAACGTCCAGGAGCAGAAATCCATCTTCACAGTATGATTTCCGCATCTGATTCTGCTTTTGCTTCTCTCTCCATGGAGTAGTTCTCCCATTCATCTGGGTGTGGGAAACCCTAGTTCTGTATGTTGAGATTGATTGTATGAACCCAAGTACTGATTCTGTGATTGATTATATTCGATTGAGGTTTTATGATTGAATGACTTGAATCCTGATCAAATTCCTGTTGTTTCTGCTTTAACCTAGAATGAGAATATCTGTCTAGGTTAATAGAGTATCCTTGATTGAAGGTAGGGAGTTGGTGACTTTAGTCGAGGAGCCAACTCACTATTCTGTACCGGATTTACTCCGGTAGTGGAGGTTTTGTTCTTAGGGCCTCAATCTGTCGACTCCGGTGGAGGTTAGTCGCCCGCTAGAGAGTCAGATTGAGAGGGTCTGAAGACCTTTAGTCGAGACTTCAGACTGATTAAGAACCTTCCGCAGTATAACTTTCATAGAAATTGAACTTGGTAATTACAATCCGGCTTAACTGCAGACTAGGGGGAACCATATCCGGGTGACCTCTCTCAACCTGAATACAAACGTTTAGTTGCTTTGCTTGCTTGTTAGTTTAGGCCTTCACTAAAGTTTCACTGCTAGATAATACGAATTCACTGAGTAGTCATCACATCTAGGACCCGGGTTGACATTGAAACCCAAACCCGCTATACTACGCTTTAGGAAGTGGTTACACTTGGCCATTTTCTAGAGTGATAGTAGGAGTGAGTCAATGGGTCGCGGACTCGCGGTCTCGCGGAGAAGAAGATGGGTCGTGGAATGGAGGCCGGAGCGGAGAGGAAGATGGGTCGGGATCGGGAAGAGATTGGTGGCGATGGGAAGTGGGAAGTGGAAATTGGTTCTGGGAGGGAAGTCGACTGGGTAATTTAGGGTTAGGGGAATAGAGATGTATGGCCGGGTATCCACGGGTCGGGTTCCCCCAAACCCGAACCCGACCCAACCCGCTCAACCAGCCACCGGGTTTAAACCCGAACCCGGCCCGAACCCGGTCAACACGGATTTTATCCGGTTTGACCGGGTTGGGTCTGGTCGGGTACCCGCGGGTCCGGGTTGAACTGCCATCCCTATGGGAATGTCAACCGGAAATGTCAACGTACGAAGTGAGAAATGTTGCTTAAAATAAGTAGCCGTGACCCTTGAGCCACTCACCCCAAATTGTGGAGTAGGAAAGGTAGGTCAATCAGAAGGTGGAGGCCCGACCGCAGCTCCCACAACCTTGGCCATTATTCTAACAATAAACGGTAGTCCAAAATCATGTGCCCAACCTTCATGCATTATACACAATAGATATGCCATTGACAATGCTTCTGAATGTGACATTTCTCATGACAATGATGCAATTGAAGATCTATAATCAGAACACACCACTAAAACTGCGATTTATTAAAAAAAAATGCATCATTAAAAGACACAATAGCAAGCGTTGTTTCCCCTTCTTTTGAACGCAAATTGAGTTAGGTTTTTGTGCGAAGTCTATTTTATTCTCGGATCACTTGACTCATATATGCCCTTCCATAATCAATTCGTCTATGTTAGGCAAAGTTGCGTACACCAGCTCAAATTTTGCAAAGACTATTTTTACTAAGGGCTAATACTACTAGGAAACCCGAACTATTAAGAATGTTCCATTTGTGTCATAAAGTATCTAATATGACATTTGTGTCCCAACCTATTATCGTTTTCTGTCATTTATGTCATAACCCGAACTATTAAGAATGTGTCATTTGTTAAATACTTACGATCAACGCCGGTCAACTCTAACGAAAAAATAGTTTATGACACAAATGTCATATTGGATACTTTAGGACACAAATGACACATTCTTAATAGTTCGGGTTTTCTAGTGGTATTATCTCTTTTACTAATAAACATTGTTTTTGAAAAACATTTAAGAACAAAATTTCCTTAAAGTATGTGTTGGACTTTGCTACAATGACTTGGAAGTGTGACTTGGAGAAAATGGTATATCTCTTTAAGTAACTGGTCAACCACTTTTCAAGAAAACTGTCTACCGCTTAACCTAAGCGGTCTACCTCTGCGATGAAGCGGTCCACAGCTTCCAACAACCGGTTGACCTAATAAACCATTGCTAATGGCATTATTATATATCATTAGATGAGAACAATATTAATAGATATGTTTGCTGATAAGAGGGTCAAATTAAAATTAGTACAAATGGTGGAGTGTAGATGATAAGTTCCTCGGGTAATTGTTTGTCCTCTCATAGATTTGAAAAATGTTCTGCATATTTTTTTTTACTTACTCTATAGAAACTTTCATCTTTCCTGCAAGTTCTAAGTTTGCTTGTTTTTATCCTATAGTTTTCTTGTGATAGATCAACTTTGTTGCTATTGTTGTTATGAAATACTTAAAAAGTAAAGTATAATTGTTATACAATTATGTCATCTTTAACATCCATAAATCTCATGTGTCATCTTGATTTTATGGACTTTTATTCTAGAAGTGTAAAAGAGGGTGTTATTTCTTTTTGTCTAGGCCAATAGTCTGGGAAGAGATTTGGTTGCCCACGGGTGATAGGATGTTGCATTACTACAAAACAGTTTTGTATTGTATCCCTCTATTGTCCATCATTTTCCTAATGTAAGTAAAAGGTAACTATGGCATGGTGATGACTCGAGCAAGGCTAAAGTGGCTAGGAAAGTTTTGGCTGTTCCATACAAAGAAGGGGGATTGGGTTTAAAGGATCTCAACACTTGAAATGTAGCCTGCATGGCGCATCTTCTGTGGTTAATCTTAATGCAGAGTGAAAGTTTTTGGGGGGCATGGATCACTCGATATAGGATCAGAGGAAGAACCATTTGGATTGTACCTGCAACGTCTTCATGGTCATGGATCTACCGCCGCCTGATCAAACTCAGATCTTGGTATCGGTTTAGAATGAGCCTTGACTCTGATGGGCAAGTCACATTGGAAGGCCCACTTTAGGGTTAAAAGAGTTTAGGAACCTATTAAAGCAAAGAACAGCGAGCGGAATGGTGGAAATGGGTTTGGGGTAAGCTCCATATACCTCGAGATAGTTTCATTTCTTGGCTAATCATACTGAACTGAATTTATACCCGTAATAAGCTTATTGTTTGGGGGAGGTAAATATGGACATTTGTGTTCTTTGTAATGCTCCGAAAGCAACCAGAGAATATATGTTTTGTTGCGGCAGTTATACTATAGTGTTGTGCAGGGAAGTCTTTGGCAAATTGTGCAGTAGGTGGCCTTGTGATTGGGATTCTATGATGTGAATTTTCTGATTTGGTGTGATGTGGTGTTGGGTGATGGCTCTGATTTGGAAGGAGAAATGTACTCAAGTGTTTGGTCGAGCAGAACGATCATGGCAGACCTCATTGCTTCACTTGATAGATGAGATTGGTTACTATGAAGACGAGAGAAAGTTTCAGAGTTTAGATTAGGCAGCTAGATGTTTTATGTGATTTGTATAGCTAATAGTTGTTTCTTTCATTGCTTTGATCTAAAGAAGCTTGTAAGGACACCATCTTGAGTTTTTTCGACCTTTGATCACCTTAATCATAGTGTGGTTTTAATGAGAAACCGTTGATTACCAAGGGAAAACTGTGTCAATTGGTCGACCGTTCGCGGAAGTGGTAGACCCTTCCCTGGAAGCGGTAGACCATTTTCCAGAATTGGTAGATAATTTGGCGGAAACTATCTACCGCTTTCAACAAGCAGGTATAAGTTGAGTGTCATCAGGTTTACCACTTGTGGAAAGAGATAGATTGCTTTTCTGAAGTGGTGGGCCACTTGGTAGAAGCGGTAGGATATTTTTTTAGAAAGTGGTCGATCGATTTGTGGAAGAGGTAGACTGTCTACTTGAAAAGTGGTTGACCGCTTTGTGAAAGAAGTAGACCATTCTATCCAAGTTATGGTGACTTGCAAGTCACTATAGGCATAACCTTAACAGACCGTTTGGTACCAAATGAATCGAGAATTCATTTCATTGTAAAATGAATTACCGTGTAGAATTCATTGTCAAATGAAATCTTGTGTTTGGTATGTCGTATTCAAATCTTTAGATTTAAAATGAATTGCGGTGTAGAATTCATTGTCAAATGAATTCTTGTGCTTGGTATATCATATGTATAAGTAATTTAGTGAGGATAATTATGTGATTCTATTATAATTAGTAAATACTTGTGGAATTCATTTGGAAATTCCATCTCAATTCCTCGGAATTGCTATAAATAGTTCCAAATCCATAGAATTCAAAATGAATTCTTTTAAATACCAAACACCAAAAAGTTTCATTTCCAAATGAATTTCTCAAAACTTATGGAACTCATTTATATCAAACGGTATGTAAGTTTTTCTATCTAATAACTTTAAAATTTATATTTTTTGGACACATCTGTTGATATATTTATCTTTTCTATTTAAAATATTCACGTAAGACAATTATATTTCATACTGGAGGTGTACTCGTTCTGGACTGAACCAAACTCATGAGAAACGCGATTCAATAGTGAAAGACATTTTAGGACCAAGGACTAGACCAACATTTCATCGGTCCGGTTTGGTTCAGTCCAAATGTCACTTTGGTTAGTTTTTCTTCGGTATTTATAAAATTCATGGAAACCAGGGATCAAACCATGTTACATTCGATTCGGTTTGATCATGTCTAAATGTTGATTTGATCCGGTGCAATCCGGTATGGACCAACTCGTTGCACACCCCTAATTCACATACACATTAGACATATTGCATGCAAATATTGTATTTTTGTTATGTGAATATTATGAATCTCAAACTATTTTTCTAGAAAGAGAATTTGAAATATGTGAATTTAAAATATGTTAATATTAACTTGTCCTATTGATAAACATGAATTAAGGCAAGCTTATTCACAACCTTTTCAAAAGTTAGCAAATCAAATTTGAGATGATACTCACAAAATAAATAGGCAAAATACATCTAAATAACCATGCCACTTTCGACCAAAACGCCTTCTCACACTCTTGTGTTGGAGAGCCTTCCACCGCCGCATACGAGATCTACTCCAGAGGAAATCATACAGAGCTCCTCAAGCTTCATGGCGACTGCCGGAGAACTACTCCTACATTCACCCAGTCGCGATCTCGTCAAAGAAATGCTTTTCTGAAGCCCACGTCGTTATCGTCGTCATCCCAGTCGCCGAAGAAACAAAACTAATTACCAAACACTCCAATTCTCCAAATACCATGCAAAAGGACCGTTGATGAATTTCCCGTAATTTGATTGCTCGCAATTGACTGGTGCAGTCGGGCAGTTGCAAAGGGAAAGCAGAAGACTTGATTCAAATACATGACGATAAACTTGGGCACACAATTATGGGATTAGTGTCGAAACCCTCTATAACTTAACAATCCAACAGAATTACCTGCTACCGAAAAAGAAGATTCCAGTTCTAGTCTAGAAACACAACCCTACAGGTTAAAGACCCTATGTACTACTAAACCCAACAAGCCCTGACACCACCACTGGCAAATATAACATCAAAGAAGCCTGAAAACATGAACCCTAAACCCAACTTAAAAGCTTCACACAACTAAACAGAGGTACCCTAGTTCAAGCTTGACAGAAGCTAGACAAGAAAGATAAATAACAGCAAGCTTTCTCTCTCTCAATCCTTGCTGGTCTTGTTGATGAGAGACTTGTGGATGTGAGGGATGACCCCACCACCAGCAATGGTACCTTTGATGAGAGTATCAAGCTCCTCATCCCCTCGAATGGCCAGCTGCAGATGCCTGGGCGTGATTCTCTTCACTTTCAAATCCTTGCTTGCATTCCCAGCAAGCTCGAGAACCTCAGCGGTAAGGTATTCAAGGATTGAGGCCAAATACACAGCAGCAGTAGCCCCAACTCGACCATGAGCAGCAATCCTTTGCTTGAGATGGCGATGGATACGCCCAACAGGGAACTGCAGGAAGAGATATGAAAAGAAATATCAGAATCCCACAAGTTTTTCACAGTAAAGACTCCATTTACTTAGTAGACAAAATTCATTTTTGGGAAACTTAAGTCACCATCGCAAAGCTAGAATCATTGCGACCTTTCACCACAGAACAAGTGTGGAAGGCACTGGTGCTGAGCTTTAGTGCAGGCAGGTGATGAATCATTCAATCAACAATGATCCTTGTGCATGGAAACGAAATCGCACAAGGGAAAGCATTCAGAGACACAGGAAGCAAACAAAAATACAGAATATGCACAATCCCACATAGCATTTCTGGGTCAAACTACATCTCCATGGCAGTGGAAGAGGATTGTTCCAAGGAAAACAAACCCACAAACAAAGCGTTTACCTTTCTTTCATAGAACTGTAAGCAGAATCCTAACAGACAAACACATTAAAGCACAGCTCAAAAAGCCACCAGGCACAGCCACAGATTTAGCAACTCTAAGCCTACCAAGTTCTGGTAAACAGGTAAATTCTCCAATTTGACAGCAGAACATTTTCCGTAAACAGAGCAACAGAGTAATCTACGTAGAACAAGGGAACCAAGAGGTTTATTTTCAGTTCACCTGGATACCAGCGCGAGAAGATCTGGAGGTAGGCCTCTTTTTGTCCTTATCCTTATCTTTGTCCTTGTTAGAGGCGGTGGTCTTCCCTGCCAAAAGCCCTTTTCCTCCTTTTCCAGCCATCTGCGTCTCACCAAAACAAGAGTTAGATTTAGGGTTTCCAACAGGCATTCAGCAGCAAGGAATTGGATGTGTTAAACATAGAGAAACCCATGAAGTCCGGAACAATCAAAAGAGATCCGCCGGAAATTAATTCCAGTTTTTACTCTCTGGCGAATATGGACTCAGAGAATTTCAGATCTGATGCCATGGAAACTCGAAAGACAAAGAGGGGAGAAGTGACAAAGAGACAGAGAGAAACAGTGCACTTCACCTGAACCAGCGACTTGGAGCCGAGGAAGAAGAAGAAGAAGAAGAAGAAGAGGAAAAGGGAGGGAGAGCGGAGAACAGTTGCCGCAGATGAAAAGAGAAATACCGGTGTGTTTGGGGTTATTTTTGGGTTTTAAATATGAAGGGGGATTTCGAATTTCAGGAAAACGAAATAAAGAGCGGTTTAGTTTGAGACTTTGGTGGGAAAATCCAAATTTTTGGAAATTTCGAAAATTTTCCTTTGCCGAATCAATAGTCATGTTTGCCGTACAACGGAAGAGAGGACAATTGGTTGTCATTAGATCTGGCAATCGGGTTGGGTAATTTCGGGTTGGAAATCTCGAGTTACGGGTCTTCAAGATCGGGGTCATGATGGGTTTGTTGATTTCGATTCAAATATTGACCCAACCCATCGGATTTCGGATCTAGTTTCGAGTCATTTTGGGTAATGAGCATTCTCAGAAACAATATCAAACATGCTTCATAAATTTTTAAACGGAAAAGAGGACAATTGGTTGTCATTAGACCTGGCAATCGGGTCGGGTTGGGTAATTTCGGGTTGGAAATCTCGAGTTACGGGTCTTCAAGATCGGGGTCATGATGGGTTTGCTGATTTCGGTTCAAATATTGACCCAACCCATCGGGTTTCGGATCTAGTTTCGAGTCATTTTGGGTAATGAGCATTCTCAGAAACAATATCAAACATGCTTCATAAATTTTTAAACGGAAGAGAGGACAATTGGTTGTCATTAGACCTGGCAATCGGGTCGGGTTGGGTAATTTCGGGTTGGAAATCTCGAGTTACGGGTCTTCAAGATCGGGGTCATGATGGGTTTGCAGATTTTGGTTCAAATATTGACCCAACCCATCGGGTTTCGGATCTAGTTTCGAGTCATTTTGGGTCATGAGCGTTCTCAGAAACAATATCAAACATGCTTCATAAATTTTTAAAGAACACAAATTTTTACGTATGTGCGACAATAGTTTACCTAGCACATGTCAATTAACAAATGCTCAACTTCTTCCATGCTAAGGAAAAGAAATACAAATTGTCAAAAAAAAAAAATGACGAAAGTAATACTACTACAATAAACAAATGATGTTTGATTATCTTAACACTCCAAACTTGTCTTTCAAATCCTAATAATTTTTTTAAAACATCTCACCAAAGTATGAGTGATTTTATCATTTTGAGAGTGACATATGCATGAAACGGGTGTATCAGGTCGACCCACAAACCAACTCAATTCGACCCAAAAACTACGGGTTAATCGGGTTCGGGCCATTCGGGTTTCGGGTTATAAAAACCTCAACCCATTCTCTATTTTCCGGGCGGGTTCGGGTCGGGTTAACAAGTCGGGTCCTCATTTGCCAGGTCTAGTTGTCATACCAGTTAGGGCTGTGCATGCTGGCAGATCACCCGCGCGTTTGGACCGACCCATCCGCATTTGACCCGAATTTCGTTATGTGGGTAGGCATGTGGTTGGGTGACGAGTTGCGCTGGGAATCATCCGCCGGATGGCGGGTGGATTGTGGGCGGTGCACTAGTGATCCAGAGACACAAACGAGTGTCAGCTGTCCATTTTCATGTCCATCCAAAATTGTCTGGTTTGACTAGTCGATCGGGCATGGTAAAGAGGAGTAGGGGTGTACATGGGTCGTGTGGTCTGAGTTTAGCTATTTTAATCACCCGACCCATACACTACGGTTTGAGAAATATTAAATCCAAACCCACCCAAAAAAATTTAAATCCTACGGTTTGTTTCTAATTGGGTTGGGTTAGGTTGGTGATATTTTTAAGTAAAAACCAAACCCAACACATAAAATGTAATTATTCTACACCATAAAAATATTTTCTAACTAATTAAAATTTCAAACGAATAAACCTAGGTGAAATGTATCAAAATTCACAAATGTTCTTTGAATTTTAATAAAATGTGATTTACTTCAAAAATATGTCTAGTTTTTTTCATGACATTTGTTGAAATAAGCTAAAAAAGTTATAAACGAATGCGTCCATAATATGTTATTCTATTAAAATTGTTCACGAGAAAAAGGATTACATGAATCATAGCTATATTAAATTTATGTATAAACTTTAAGCCGAAAAATGCATTAGATTAGGAGACCATGAGAGAAAAACATGGCGAAATATCTTAATTTTCTCATAAGCATGGCTATATACGACATAAATAATTTTTGGATACGAACTCCTACCAATAGCTGGAACACAGGTTGGGTTGGGTTCTACGGGTTGTGTAATCCAAAATCCAAACCCAAACCAAAAGAGGCGGGTTGTACAAAAGAAAACCCTCACACAACCCAAAACTTTCATTTTAGCGATAAATACAGGTGGGTTGGGTCGGATTGGACGAGTGGGTCGGTTTACATGTGTGTTTGTTCACCCCTAAGAGGAGAGGGGATGAGGCGAGCCTCAGCGGCAACATTATTCTTCTCGTCTCAGTGGCATACCTATATCTAAATCCCTAACTCTCTTCTTCTCACGAGTTCGACTTTTCTCCCTTAATTCGTCCTCCAAAACAACTAGCCCACCCTAGTATCACAACACCGTCGACGACCTACGCGTCATCTTTTCTTTCACTGCTAGCAGGGGAATTGACTCACTCTAAACTAGTCTCTCAATCAACGGCCAAGTATAACAAATGAAAAGATGTAGTATAGGAAAGTAAGTAATAAATTGTCAACTCGAGGCACTAGGTCTACTATTATTTCATAAACCGATATATTATTTATCTAGCAAGTTATGATGTCGATTAACAAAGCAAAGTAAATTGGTTCGAATTCAAAGATGAGAAACCACTCGGGGATTACTCCCCCTAGTTCCTCGTTAGGTCAATGTTGTTTACTTCCCTAGTTAGATTGACTCGATACTTTTACCTCAAAAAGTCCCAAAATAGCTTGGAATCTTTACAAAAGCAAACCAAACCCTCTTTACTTAGACTACCTGGTTGGAGAGTATCCTCAACCAAAATAGACTACCAAGGAAATACAGAAAAGACCCCGCTACTAGATTGAAGTCCATTACAACGCAGTGAATCAACTTACTCTCGTGTTACTGATTCACCACGTCCAATTGAAGGGCTATATTTACCTAATAAGGTTTTCTATCCTAGGTCACAACTCAATTGAAAGAGTGTGATTAAGACTCATGCAATTCCTGAATATACCTCAATTAGATAAATAGCAAAGAGTTCAAAAATCATATGGCTCAAACAACAACCAATATAACAAATGAAACTAGGATCCCTCACACAACTGAGTGAGAAAATACTCCATAGAGATGAAGGAAAACACAAGAGAATTTGCAGCCACTATCGTGTAGAAGTTTGAAACCATCTTATGCTCATCATTGTCACCCCTCGGTTATTGGGTTGAACTTCAATGTTGGTTGGATGGCTCTAGAAAGCTCTAAGGATGAGTTCTGCATCACTTCTCTCTCTAGGATCTTCTCAACTTATATTTTAGTCTAAAAGTCGATCTCATTTGGAATTTCCCGTCAAATCCTCTTATCCTCCATCTTGCCCAACTCACAATCTCAAGTCAGGATCGTACATCGACTCAAGTCGTGACATCGACTCAAAACGTGTAGCATCGTCGAGTTGGAATGCAAAAGTAACAGGCAGAGAGATGATGTCACGGTCAAGGTCGTGACTTGTGAATGGTTGACTGTGACGTGAGAAATCTCCTTAGATGCTTGTCGAACATCATGGGTCACGTCACCGTGACCTGTTATGCCAGACCATGACATGAGAAATTGTCTTGCATGTTGGTGGAAAGTCACAAGCTAGTGTTGAATGTCACGACCATGACCGTGACTTTTCCCTTATGTTGCCTTTGTCTTGATTTTGCCTCCAAATATCCCATAAATTGTTCGTATTCCATAATTACATACTAGGATCTGAAATATTACAAAAGAAGCACAACCTAGCATAAAATATATAAGGAATGCTCCTAACCAAGCTAAACTGTCAAGAATTAGGCTCAAAATATATACAATTATGTCGATATCAAACTCCCCTACACTTACGTTTTGCATGTCTTCAAGCAAAACTAACCCAAAAAAGCGCAACTCGCTAGACTATCATAATAGCATGAAACTTTGAACGTCGGTAGCAAGTAATTAGCAACTTACGATGTCAACCGGAGAGAAGATATCTCCCAACCGCCTAGGCGAGGGTTGTAGCCTCGATTTAGGACAAGTCAAATAGTAGAACTAGGACGAACAACTTGTGAATAAAGAGACTCCAAAAAAACATTAAAAACTCGGTATAGGTGCTCTTACTTTAGAGGCTCAAACTTTTGAGCCTTTTCTGGTTTGGCATGTTCATTGCATCACGATCTTGTAATAAGAGCAAAAGTGACATCCACTCCTATATCTATTTTATGTCGCTAAAAGCGAATGCAAAGAAAATCCAAAAGTGAAACTGACTAGAGTCGTATTTCCCTAGGGTCTTCTTAGTTGCCTTACTCAAGTATTAATGATCTAGTAATTAAGAATTAATTGATTTAGACACTAATTCAAAAAGGTTATTTAGATTGGTTTCCCCTCCATTTTTAATTATTCTGAATAAATTCAATATGGCTAACCAATTTCTAGACAAAATTATATCCCTTTGTAATTATCAAAACCGAATTCATGCATTCTCTTACCATTAACTGTCGTATTCACAATCTCAATTTTCAAGTCTTATCAAATATTGAAATTGATTAATTAACTTCTCGAATTATAATCAAGATTAACCACACAAATTAATCATGATTTCTCATGAAATTCACTTGAATGGTTCTTGTGGTTGGTGATCAAGGAGCTAGAGTGTTATTTTCACACAACTTTGCCTTACAATGATTTTATAAATGGAGGGTCTCTCCTCCCATCCAAAAACAAGATAAACAAAGCAAGAGATATTTACATCTTCTTATGAACAAAGCTTTTGAAACTAACCTACTTTTTCATCTTCATTGATAGAACAACAATACTCAACCTAGAGGCAAGTGACCTAGAATAACATCACAAAACCCAGGAAACAATGGGAAATACAACAAGGAGAAGTAGAGTTTCTCATTGCTCTAAGTGCGGTCAGAGTACTCATATGAAAGAACTTCTCCTCTAAACTGAGGAATTGGTATCCAAGTAAGTTAGGCTTAATTTAGGAAGAATAGTATAATTAAGTGCTCAACCATTGAATGCTAATGAGCTATCTATACTTGTAATGCTAGGATGTTAGACTGAATAGTGGTGACCGAAAGACTATTGATCGCGAGTTGCGAATTGCCACAAGAGGAGTGGGAGTCTATGTATCACAGAATACTGGGAACCAATACGTTAGAGTCAGTATTACCTTCTACAGTATGATTATTACCGGTTGATTTTGTATACCCAAATTATTTAACAAAGTGTTTATATTTCAGCTCAATGACGCGTAAGGGCGTCTGGTCAGAGGCACTCAACCCACTGAGGTCGAGATGCATGGAAGCCAACCCCCACCCATGCAACCTTAGACGTATCTCGCCATGAGTCAACTCCATTTTTTGTGCAAGGGCGTTAAGCTACCTCACTAGAGGTATTTTGGGAAGATGACTCATGTAATGACCTTTTATGTTAGGCTCATGTAATGCTTTGCCATCTTAATTCGTAGGATGTTAGGCTTCTACTATCTACCTATTGAACAACTATTCATATACTCTCTTGTAATGTACAACTACTATTATGTTAGGCTTCTGCTCTCTTGCAATGTAAACGGTTGTTGTCGTGAATTGCACAACTATTATATTATGTCCAAGTCTTATGCTCCCTTGCAAAAATTTTGATAGGGTTTTAAAATTAATTCCAAGTTCAGAGAACAAACAATACCACGTTGGGTACAACAAAATTAGGCTAATGACGTTTACAACAATTTTGATTCATCTAGTTCCAAACAATAATGTCGAATTACAACAACTTCTACATAAGAAACTGGTTCTATGGCAGAAGAAACCACTACTTATACATAAGAAACCGGAGTTGCGGCAAGAAGAAACTGCTACTTCTACATAAGAAACCGGTGCAACAGAAGAACAAGAAATAAGACGTTCAGTACGACAATAACTGTGAACTGATATCAAATTACAAGGATATCATTATTAACTCTCTTCCTTCGGCTAGCATAATTTCATGAGCCTTCATCCATCTTTACAGCTCTTCACCTAAAATTTTCTTCTCCTTCTTCCTCCTTTTCGCCTTACACTCAGCTAGCCGCAAACTTTCTTCGAGCTTCAGTATCGAACACCCAGTTTCAGAGTTTTGTTGCTTATCTTCATCCACCATCATTCGCATCCACCTAAAAACCCATAGTTTTTTCCATCGTGCACCATACGAGCGTATACTTAACACAGAGATACATCAATGACAACCACACAATTGCAAAAACCATTTCTCGGCTACCTTACCATCCAAAATGGAACCCATAGAACTTCCTACCTGGGTTCGTCTCTGTTCCAGATGTATTGACCACACATGGCACCTTGTGACAATAGAGTACAACCCCAGGACTATTGATGCTAGTTGAAGTTGAGGAAGATGCTCGCTTGGACATGGCTGCACCTCGCTTGAATTTCTCGGCAAAGTCACGAATCGACAAAGACCAAAGGTAGGCTAGGATGTTGGACGAAGCGAAGCCGGGGACTTGCTCAGCAACGAATTTGGATGCTGAGCCCCATCTGGCTGGGGAACTGGGTTATTTGCCAGGACCTGATTCACTGGGGGGACCTAGATGGGCATCCTTAGGGGTTGATTCTGCCCCAGGTTCAGGTTCCCCCTGTTGTGCTAATTGCCCATCTCGTATTCCTCTTCAGAGCCGCTGCTCAGATGACCGTCGATGTGCACTTCCTCCGTAGCCAGTCTTGCTCGCTGTTGTCTCCTAAGCTGGAGGCAAGTGCGTTCTAGCTCCGAGTCTAATGGTAGTAAGTCTCCCGACTGGCTACGGGTCATACACTACCTGCACACAATCCAAGAAAGCAAACCCATGAAGACACAAGTGGGACAAAGCAGAACAATCAATGCGGAAAAGAAATGCTAAAGTAACAGAAATCACGTTTCTTCAACAACCTAGCCGTCCCTGACAACAGCGCCAAAAACTTGACTCGCCTGTACCATCACACTAGAAAGTGGCCAAGTATAACCACCTGCTAATGCGTAGTATAGCGGGATTAGTTCTAAATGTCAACCCGGGTCCTAGGTGTGATGACTACTCCATGAGATTCTTATTATTTAGCGGTTAACCTGTAGTGAAGTTCCAACTAAACTAGCAAGCAAAAACAGTAAATGCTGTTTTCTAAATTTGAGAGAGGTCACCCAGATATGGTTCCCCCTAGACTGCAGTTAAGCCAAGTTGTAATTTGCCAAGTTCAGATTCAATGATAATTATACTGTGGAAGGTTCTTAGGTAGTCTGCAGTCTCGACTAAAGGTCTCCAGAACCTCTCAATCTGAGTCTCTAGCGAGCGACTAACCTCCACCAGAGTAAACAGACTGAGGCCCTAACGTACCAACCTCCTCTACTGGAATAAATCCAGTATAGAATAATGAATTGACTCCTCGACTAGATTCGTCAATTCACTACCTTCAATCAAGGGTGCTCTATCAACCTAGGCAGATATTCTCATTCTAGGTCAAAGCAGGAACAACAGAAATTTTATCAGGATTCATGCAATTCAGAAAACCATGCCTCAATTGAAAATAATCAGTATCAAAGAATTCGTACTTGGGTTCATACAACCAGACCTAACATACAAATCTAGGGTTCTTCATACCCAGGTGAGAAAGGGAGTTTACTCCATAGAGAGTGAAGGAAAATCTGCTTCAGATGCGGAATTCATACTGTGAAGGATGAGGATATGCTTCTGATGATCTATTGACACTCCTCCAAGCTTCCACCGAGCTCCAATGGTGTTGAAGATCGATTTAGGGCACTTGGAAGTTCTGTTTGTCACTTTCTTTCTCTAGGTTTTCTGCTCTCTAACTCCCGAAATCGGATCTCCCTCTCAACTTGGTCTTCTTTCCCTCAAAAGGCAGCAGAACGTGATACCCGACCATAATACCTGGTCGGGTATTTCAGGTGACCGGCCTGGTATTTTGAAACGATGCGCAGTGGATAAGGGCTAATACCCGATCGAGGTCCAGAATACCCGATCGGGTATTTAAGCGATCCGGCCGGGACCCCTTTTGTTTCCTGGCCTCCAAAATGTGCTTTCCCCCAGCCTCCTTTTGCATTTTACCCGGTCGGGTATTTAAGGGCCGACCGGGTATTTTCTTCTTCCATCGCCCTTCATTCCAACTTCCTCCTTTTTGACCCGAAACTCGTTTCCACGCCTCCATGTCCACCCCAAGTCCTGAAATATGATATAAACGCACAACCTAGCGTGAAATCAGCTTAAAACATGAGAATTGACTCTCAAACGACTCAAGAATGGTGGTACAAACATGTGCAATTAATGGTTTATCAAAAACCTCCTTATCCAAGTCCACTTCACCACCAAGGTAGAGCTTGAGTTGATGACCATTAACATTGAATATGCCATTCTGCGAGTGAGAGATCTCCACCGCGCCATAAGGGAAGGCTTGAGTGACAGTAAAAAATCACAAACACCGAAATTGCAACTTTTCGGGAAAAATCCAAAGATGAGAGTTGTAGAAGGGAAATCAATCGCCCGACTGGAACTCCTTGATGTCCTTCAAATGAGCATCTTGGAGACGCTTTGTTCTCTCCATAAAAATTTGCATGTTCTCATAAGCATGGTGTCTCCATTCTTCAAGCTCTAGAACTTGCACCTTCCTTCAATTTCCAACCAAATTTACATAAAGGTTAAACAAATTAAAGGCCCTAAGGCCTTATGCTCTCGCAAAACTAGCAGATGACCAGCCTTGACATAGATAAGCATATATGGTGAAGTACCAATAGGTGTCTTATACATTGTATGATAGGCACATAGAGCATCATTGAGGTTGGTAGGCCAATCCTTGTGAGATTCCATCATTTTTTTTCCAAATTCGCTTAAGTTCTCGATTTTGTGAACTCTACTTGACCACTTGTTTAGGGGGTGGCAAGCCATAGACAACTTGTGAGTCACACCATAGCAAGATAAGAGTTTCTTGAATTGACCCTAGAAATGGGTGCCTCAATCGCTATTGATGGATCTAAGTGTCCCAAACCTGGAGAAGAGCTGTTTTACAAAGGTACACACATGCCTAGTATCATTGGTGGCAAGCTTGTGCTTCAGCCCACCTTGAAACATAATCAACCACAACTAGGATGTATATATTACTAAAGGATAGAGGGAAGAGACTCGTGAAATCGATGCCCCAAACATAAAAATCTCACACACAATAAATATAATTTGGGGCATCTCATTCCGAGCAGATCTCAAACTCATCATTGAGACTCATCTTGGTCGATAACAACAAAATATAGGGATCCAATCATTACTCTAGTACCATGAAAGAAAACTAAATACAATGAATAGCGACACAACGATATTACGTGGTACCCTCATTCTAGAAAACAAGAATAATCCACGAAGTACTCACTCAAAGAGTATTCAACTATACATTCATTAGGGTTCTATCAATTCACTTGTACAGCACTTACGACACAAAGCCCTAGAAACATATATAAGCACACAATCCCTTCTCCATTAAACATAGTGTTTGCAGAAAGTAACAACTTACCACCAAGACATTAGGGAAATCTCAAGATCTCAAATGGATTCCTTAAGTTTCTTCATCGCTTACAATTGCTATAGTCTAATCTCAAACTCGGATTCCACCTTAGGTTGTTGAGGTAGTTCCTGATAAACGATGTTGGATTTCAGTAAACACAGGGGTACGGTTGATGTGATTGGAGAGGGGGGTTGTAATTAAAACCGGGAACCTTGACCTTCATTCATCCTTTAAGTCCCAGGGTAACACCATTCAGAATATGGTTGAAATCCCCATACTTGGTTGAAGTTATAAGGATATATGTTTCAATAGCTACAAACACATAAAAACAAAAACGAAGATCAAACGAACTAAAACCACCTATTAGGAGAATAGTGGTGTAACTATACACGAACAAAAGCACAAGACAATTATACAAGAGCTAGAAACTGAAGTGACAAATACAAATAAAAATACTACAATCAAACATAAACAAACACAAAACACAAGACTAAACTAGTAGCTCTAAGCCTTTCATAATAACCTTGACGTCCATGGCAACGACTCAAAAAACTTAAGAGAGCTTTGAATTTATAGCTTGGTTCCTCGACATAACTAACAACTCCAATTCGAGCCAAGTAAAACGTGAATTGGTGAAGTAGTATAGCAGTGACCGAGGTCGTATTCCAAGGGCCCTCTAGATCTACTACTACTTTCGGCTTCAATCTACTATCTAGTCAAACGAGATGAATGTTGCTTATGAATTCCTCTCGTTATAGGTTGACATGGATTGTGTGCAAGTTAATGAAGGCTTCTCTACCTTCTAAGTTGCTATGAATCACTCAAGTTAGCATGTAATACAATGGTCATTTCTCTTAGATGCACTTTTAGTAGAACTATTGGCTCAATGGTCAATTGGTCATGTAACTAACAAATCACACAAAACACTAAGCCTAGATTCCTCCAATTGGGAACAAGCCCAAAAGCAAATGGGGACTTCGACTCAATGATCATGCAATCCAAATCCCACACTAATTTATGTATGTTCTAATCTTGACCTAAGGGGACGGTCACCTCAACCTAGGTCGAGAACAAACAATAACCACTTTCACTTAAGCAAAGGATTTTCATTGATTAAACGTCACATAGACGTAGATAGATAGGTTTTGTAACACCCTACCATATATGTTACTGTTACCATTTTAAGTAACCATTTATCCTCATCGGATAACGTGATTTATAAAATGATGACCTGGTTAGTTTTTAAATACAATAATTAAAGCATATAACTCAAGAAGACCTATGGATCCTCCCAGTGAACATGAAAAATATGGAGAATTCCGTTTTCCACCACCCACCTCTCAGCCAACCTAGCCTAACTTAATTGTCGAGATACATCTGATAAGCCTTCTGTATTATTAATATATATAAATCCAAACATATGGATTCGTCCTTTATTTATCCTTTTGAATTCACGGTGTCCCTATATAGATCTGTATTTCTTGCATCGTTAACATATTCATAGAAGTGCACTCCCACGTTGTAAAAAAAAAAGTGCACTCCCAGGTGCCATTAATACCACTCTTATTAACTATCAATTATCGATGTCCCGAAATCTCATCACCCAATTAGTAGGCCATTAGGTTATTACATATTTATATACCACTCCTTGATACGTCCTTATGGCTTATTCATATTTATCTACACCATACACCAGTCCCAACATTATAGATTTTCACTATATCACAATCAATCATCAATCACATATCATACATCACATTTTATCTCGTCCAATCATTTCAATAATCTCATGATAGATATCATATAATAAAACATCATACTCAATACATAATGACATGCACAGTTAATCATCACTTGCACGATTAGGTTGATTCAGTGAATTTACTCTTTAAATGTCCAAGTCATACACTCATCCTAGATATAAGAATTTGAATTACCATTGGTTCCAATAGAGTAGAGCATACCACCATGGAACAAGCGGGATGTACCCGACCTAGTGTCAACTTATCACTTACCACCACGGAATGTCTCACAACCTAGTGTCGTCATACCATGTTCTCCCTTTTCTTAGATCATGTGTAGTGTTTACAACAAGGAGATCTTTATGTTTTATTTAGGTGTCCAACAATATCATTTCCGTGTATGCCACTAAGGCCAATTCATTCCCCTTTTATATACAGACCACACACTTAATTATTTCATGCCCTTTCTCATTCATATGCCCTATAAGCCATTTCCATGTTTCAACTACATACTTTCGTGCTAGGCATGGTATCTTGCCAATCATTTCCAATTAAGTGCCTCGAAGGTTACTCCCTATTCCATGTACCGATATCAAATTTCATATCACATAGTCATATCTCATATATCATATGATTCATATTGACAAACCATCATAGATTCAATACATCACTTAACACCATTTCACATTCAACTCATCACACCACACCATATCATATGCCATCACAAGCATTCAAGTACATATGCATACACCCAATTCATCATATTTATTATTGATCACACAATCATCATATATGGTAATTTCATCCCACCACATGATCATCTAATCATTTGTCACATTCCATACCGCTCTCAATAAAAGTAACAAATATGAACACATTCATAGCATCTCATATTACCACGCGTGTACCACTAATTTAATAACCAAATCACATGCATACATATATTTAGCCAGATTAAGTGTCTTTAGCCTTCACTTTGCCAGTTCATGCCACTACAAGAAAAACTATCTACATCGACTATATATCGAGACATATACGGCATTTGTTTCTAAAAGTATATTATATGCAACAAATTGAAAATCTGTCACTGTAAGTATAATTATATGTCTCTATAAATATTGTATATACAACAGATACGCAATGTGTCTCGATATGTTTGACTATATGCCTTTAATAATAATATCGTTTAAGATTGAATTCAGGTATAATAAATTATCCAATAACAAAAAGATGTTTACTAAAATTTTATTCTAACCTTTTTTGCTCGTGAACTTTAGAGACAAATAATTATACGTCCAAAACTGAAAAGTTTAAGAGACAAAATAAGTGTTACTATTGCCTTAAACAGTTAAACATAATTAATGATGTTAATGCCTCCTTTTAATAACCTTTTACAAGTAAATATATTATATGCCGCCAATCATGCATGTTTTTCCATTTTATATTAGAATTTAGTTTTTATAATTTTAGCAATAAATCGTAACCTTAATAAGGAGAGGGTGCCAGTTGTGAAATCCGGTCAGGCCTGAAAGGGGGATTAGGGTTTTCTTCAACATATATTTCCCTAACCTTGCAGCGCCGCTTGCCAACATAAAAATCCCTTCTTCCATTCTGGTCATTCCTGGAGGCCACTTCCCATCAAAAAATTACTAGATCCCGTGCTAGCTAGTTGAAATGATATCGAGGTTTCCACACGCTTTTTTTGCTGTTGCAGATGAAGAGGAAGGAGGAGCGGGACAGCAGCAGCGATCTCAGCCACCGTCACGTTTTCTTCGAACGCATTGGTACTACCAATTTGGTAGCGTGGGACATGGAGATTCAAAAGTTCATGAGTAAATTGTTCATCACGAGCGCATTTGGTAAATAGTTAGTCGCATCATATTCTCGAACGAATTAACAGTGATTTATCAATTGACAATCTAATACAAATTATTCATTTTTTCAGATTGTGGATGAGATTCATAATTGGTTTTGCAGAACAACTCGGATAGAAGCAAAATGTGGTGAACAATCACGGCAATTCATGCAAAATGAACCATAAAAGAGAATGAGAAGAGGCCAAGAGTGAAGAGTTGTGAAATGTGAACAAATACAAGACCGATAGAAGGATGAACATAAAGGGCATGTCCTTCAATGTTAGAAATTCTAATGTTTTAGAAGTTCAATTTTTTTTTCTCGTTTTTACAATGTTTTTTTTCATTGAACTTGGGTTTTCAATTATCTTTGCAGAGAAAATAAAGTACGTTGATTTGAGTTTCTTTGTTATTTAAATAAAAAAAATATAGATGCAAGTGGTACACATAAAGCTTCTATATTGTTACTTGTTAGTTAAATGTATATGATATCTTAAAAAAATAACAGGGCAAACCAAAATATCATTCTCTACACTCAACATTTGAGACAAATAATTGTGTCTTAGAATTTGTATTTTGATGCAGATATAATAGTCTCAAAAATCAATTTCAGAAACCAAAGTATCTGTCTCCAAAAATCATTTAGAGACTAATATTAATGACTTTAAAACTAGATATGGAGACAAAATGATAGTCTCAAAAAGAGATCCTAGAGACTAAAATATTTGTTGCAATATCTCTAGTTAGCAACATATATTATTTGTCTCAATATTTGCCTCTATATAGCTATTGTGACAGCGCTAGAGGAGACAAATATGTAATCTGCATCTGAAGCAATATCGATACAAATAAGTAACTAATAGAGACACATTTCCTTTGTATCTATATCCAATTTTTCTTGTAGTGTGCATTCCCAGGTATATCTAATATATGCACAAAGCATCACCAATAGATGCATTAAGCATCACTAATAGATGCATAAAGCATCACCAATAGATGTATTAAGCATCATCAATGACCAATTCTGGTATCGCTCTCCCGGAGAGCTAGAAATATAGCCATTATCTCCAATCTCATATATAGAGTGCATGATAAAGCGCCATTATGTTTGTTTCGGGTGATCAAGCAATCTTTTCTTGTTAGTCACCCGACATATATCATATAAGATAACCAAACCTATATACATCAGTACCTTTACGGCCATCCAGTACCATATCATTGCCTTTATAGCTATCCATTACCATTTCATCGCCTTATGGGCTTACCAATACCATATCATAGCCTTATAAGCCATCCAATACTGTATCATATCCCATTTAGGGACGCTTAGCTCATTGACAATCATCATCATGAATCATTCCATGCACATTAATCACACATTTGTTCATCACATTTCATTCCATAGTTTCATCCCTTCATATCATTCATACATACATAATAACATATATACTCGGTAGGGTTATCTTCCTAAACATAACCTAGCCTATAATAGGATGAGAATGAACAAGCTACGAGCCAAGTGGATAAGAAATGATAAAGGCATGCTAAAGCTTAGAGTATGAAGATAAGAAGCAATTATAGCATGAAATGAATTTCAAATGGCCAAAGATGATGATTATGGCATACAAAAAATAAGAATGAAAGAATAAATAACACTGTTTTAGATGTTATCAATTGTCTTAATGTAAGGCTCATTTGATACTGAAGTGCTTAATGTTCTTGTTCAAACTAACTCTCATATCTCAATAAGGAATAATGCTGCTAGTTGTGCTGAGGTAGTGAAAGGATCATCAGCTGGGAGTTATGGAGATCCAAAGTAACAAATTGCTAGAGATAGCTCACTAGCTTCTCCAAGTAGCTTGTCTCCTTAATGGCCCCCAGTAGTAAGCACAAGTCAACAACAAAATATGAAGACGGGGAATTTCAGTCCCCAATCTTCTGGAGGTACTTAAAAGAAAAAGCCCAATACACCCATTGTTTCTCATTGGAAGGGAAGGAAATGAGGTTGGGTAGTAAAAATTGTAGATTAAGATCGTGACTTGGAATGCTACAAGGTTCAAGGCTCAAGAGAAGTAGTCTTTACATACATTAGTAAATACATTATAGATATAATATCAATTGTAGAGCCAAGGGCAAGAGAAAAGAGTATCGGAAACTAACCAAAAAGAGATTTACAGGTTTAGAAAATAAATTAGCCAATAACATCAATGGATTAGGAAAGGTGCGGTTGGTTTCGAGACATGATATACAACTGATACTCTTGCATCATTTTAATTTTTCATGATATAAACAACTAATTCAATAAAAAAATTGCAATTGTTGAAGGAGCTTTTTTAGTTTTGGACTATATCATAAAGAAGTTTCGAAATTGTATAGACAATTAGTTCACGAATCATTGTCTAGGATGATATGTTGATAGCTTGTTGTAGTTGAATATTTAGTTATTTAAAAAATTATATATTATTGTTAATTTTAAAATTATTGATTTAAGTTACTATTAAAAATTTCTCCGGCTGCCCACCGTTCCTTTTTCTCTTCCTTTATACTTAGGCAAGTAGGTCAATTTGACCCTCAAACTTTTATGATTTGGTCATCCTGATACATGAACGTTATTTTTTGTCATACCCGTACATGAATTCATATTTTTGGTCATTTTAGTACATCAACTTAATTCTAATCATATTTGATACATGTCTTTAACAAAAATTAAATATACCATGCCATATTCCACGTGTAATTTTTAACATATTTAAAACTTGTAATTCTAAAAAAATATCCTTAGTTATGTTATCATGCTTTACACCATTTCAAAAAAGGATTAGCCGATAAAAAAAAAAATATTTATCTTCTAATCAACTCGATTATTAGTGTCGTGAAATCATAAGTTCTGCAAGTTATCTATAACTCACTTTTTATTTGATTTAGTTTTTTTAGTTAGTTTCCTTCATATGAAGTTTTGCATAATTCAAGAAAATATTCTAAAATCCATATATATTCCCATACAAAAATTGAGCAACAATAAAAGAAAGCTCGTATATAATCCTATACAAAAATTTAGCAACAATAAAGGAAATACAATTATTTATGAGATCCATTTTGTAGATCTATTTTAAGTGTCATGTTTCGAATGGTGTGACATAGGATATGGCATATAACATTGAAAATTTAACTGTACTTATAATTACCGAAAAATAATAAGTTTATAGTTCATGTACCGTAATGACAAAAAAAATATAAATTCATGTATTGATATGATCAAAAGTAACGTTAATGTATGAGATTAACAATTTATGAAAGTTCAAGGTTGTATTTTACTTATGAGTAGGCGTTGTTCAAGTTAACGTGTACTGTTCGGGAAGTAGCCTTTCAACAACAACTAATTAGTGTTAGTATCCGGTCATAATTGAGACTCTTAAGTATTTAGGGCTCGTTTGCTTGTTGAATTTGAAAATAAAAATTTTTAGTTTTGAAAATCTTTGGATTAATGTTACATTTATTGCATCTTTGCATTATGATTTAGATGATTATTTTATTAGGGTGCGTTTGGATACAATGATTTGGATTTGGTATTTGTGATTTGGATTTCCAAATACCAAATCATGTGTTTGGATATTAATTACATTTGGTATTTGGATTTGTGTCAAATTCATGGGGTGATTCCAAATACATGTCTAGTGTATTTTTTGTCAACTTCAAATACATTTCAACAACTAGTGATTTGAAATACCTCCTAACAAAAGAATGGACCTATTTGTAAAATATGAAAAGTTTAGGTACTATAGTGTGAGGCAAAACATATAAAGGTACCAAAATGTAATTTTACCATCAAAATTTCAGGACCTTTTTGTAAAATTTTAAAAGTTTAGGTACTAAATTGTAAGGAAAATAATTTTGGGTACCAAACTGTAATTTACCAAAATTTGTAGTAAGTGACCAAAAAATTAAAAATTGAAATTGAAAATCATAAAATACAAAATACAAACAAATTACAAATGAGTATCCAAACAATGAATTTGAATTACATGTATTTCAAATGCTAATATTTCGAATACATCCATTTCAAATGCTAATATTTCAAATACCTTACATTTAAAATCCGCTTATCCAAACGCAACCTTTGCGCACCCTTATGGATTTTGTTGATTTGGTATTTTGAGCTAAAAATGGTGGAAATCCGATAGCCCCCATGGATTTGCATACAATGAATTTTCCAAAAAAACATGATAGTAGAATCCTATTAACAAAGAGCACCTTAGTTGATCATATCTCCGAACAAAGAAGGAATTTCCAACAACACAAACCAAATGATCTAGAGGTGCATTAAAATTGCAAAAACGTCTGTTTATAAAAGGAATCAAACAACTGAAGAAACATGGGAGGTGGTATATATACATGCCATATATATGTACAAGCCCACATACTCACCCGATCGATTCATCGGCAGCAACAAGAACAAAACAAAACAAAAAGCAAAGCATGGCAGAAGCAGAATACATTGACAACACGATACATATAGCAGTAATTGACGAATGAAGAGTGTTTGAGCACAAAAGAGCATATGGGGTTCAAGAGCTTCTTGAGACTTCTTCTTCTCCAGATTTAGTATGATTCGGAGCATCCTGGGGCAGTTGATGCTGTGACACGTGATCCGCGGCGGCGACGGGGCTCTGTTTGAGCTCTTGTCGGCGGCAGCGGCCGACCCATCCGATCAGTCCAAACAAATCGGCAGGCGACGACCCGGAAGAGGGAGAAGGAGAAGAGCAAGTGTTGAGGTGAGTGGGAAGGATGAGCATAGCAGCAGTGGGAGCCATGTTTTTGGATTAGCTAGACAGAGCCAAAGATGAAAGAGAAATGTGCAGTTGAAATTAGAAAGAAATCCTTTTTGATTTTTATACAAAAAATAATGTCAGGAGAAAACTGGGGAATGGGAAGGAAGGCAGAGACCGTGTGGTTTATTGAGGAAGGATATTTGGTGGGGCCTATCTTTGCGAAAGGAAGGAAGCTGTGTGCCCGTGGAAACTGTGGGCGGGGATGGAAACCCAGATATGGTTGCTTGCCACGTGTTGCTGACCTGGAACTTCCTACTTCACCCCCACCTCAAAACATGATTTAGCTCGTGGGTCAAGCTGGGTCGCATAACGATGACAGGACAGTACAGGATTGGAGCACGTGTCGGGAGCGTTCTTCCAGGAATGAAAATTATTACTCACCATAATAAGTTTCGGTATTGTTTTATGAAAATATTAAGTTCCAGTATTTTGCTCATATGTTGTTATTTATTTTAATTAAAATAATTTGATAAACAAATCTTTTATTATGAACACAATAGTAGTAGAAAATTTCAAAAAAAAAAAGAAAAAAGAAGTAGTAGTAGAAAATTTCAAAAAATAATGTTAAAGCTATATCATTAAATTTTCATCCCCCAATCTCCATATGATGTTGACGTAGATGTCTAGTCTTGCCATGTCGGTCAAAATATAGGACTAAAAAACATTTAATAGTGAAACCATTTATTTTTGGGCAAAATAATAACAAAACCTTTTATTTTGGGCAAAAAATAGTTAAACCTTTTGAAATACAATTTGATAGCCATTTTTCTTGAAATCACTACCGGAGTTAATTTTTGTTTAATAAAAGAAGATACTTCCTTAACAGCACAACACTATCAAGGCTCCCACAAAAGAAATGACATTTTGAAAGATTACATCTAAGCCTGACAGATTGCAGCCAAAGTAGTCAAAAGCGCATTTCTATATAGAAGCATTTTGGTGATCTGGAAGTTTAAAATCATAAGTTTTTAAGCTTTAAACTGCAGTTTTTAACTACATTAGTTATAAAAAAAACTGTGAATAACTGAATATGTGTAGAAGCGTTTTGGTGACCTAGAAGCATAACAGCATAAATTATTAAGTTTTATTTCGCGATTTTGACTACACTGATTGCGATAATCACCCAACACTTTGACAATACCAACAAAACCTTGAGCAAAATCATATGAAAAGACCAGAAGGCCATCAACAAAACACAAGTTGGCAACAGCTAAGGCTTTCACATATGAAAGAATAGAATGGACCCTTCTATAGTAGCTTTCTTAAGCAAACACTTCCATAACTATTACAAACGGGTAGGAGAAAAGGTAATCACCCTTCTTAAGCTCTCTCTTTGCTTCAAAATAGCCACATAACCCACCATTCAGAGCTACAATGATAAAAAGTGTATAAATACAATACAAGCCTGGATTAACTGAACAAAATCTCTAGGAAATCCCATAACAAGTGATTTGTGGTAGCACATAGTCAAATTTAACTAAGTTGATAGGAAAGCTACTGAAATCAGGTTCATGGGACTTGTGAGTGATCCAAACAATTTATTGCACCGAATCAAGAGTTGTATCAAGATTTTGCAACATCGACTTATACTAAAATAAGATGAAATCAATATAAAGGAAAGAGCATAGAAGCAAACAAGTAATAGAATTAAGATTATGCATAATCATAAGCGATTATCTATATAATATTTCCCCTATATCATTAACTTATCTTTTTGATATGGGATTTCTAGGTTGGTCTTTTTTAGGTGTTTAGCATATCATATGTCTAACAAATATTAGATTTGATAAGCTATGATGGGTTTGCATATTTCTCTCTTGATGATCTCGGGTCGTCTAATGGTTTGACGATCGATTGTGAGAGGTGGCCCAGTCCAGTATTGTCCACCACATGTAATATTTGATTTTGTCAACACGCGAGAAGATAGCTTCGATGAAAGAAAATAACTCATTAACAAAAAAACATCCATAAATACATAACAAGGAGATATTGCCATAGCGATCTCCTTCTCTAATCTTGACTTTCCTCTCTGTTTTGAGGTTTGCTTTTTCAGTTCATATATTTGTAGCTAGACCCTCCTACACCACTTCCTCAGAGTTTGATGAAGCCTCATGATGGCATAAATTTTAAGATAGATAAAGTAGGATAGGAAATAGAGGAATTATTCATTCATTCATTCATTCTAACCACTACTCTAAATAATTACAAGGTGGGAGCTCACTTAGTAATTAATCCCGCTAGTTCCTTCATTTGGCCGATGCTGATTACTTCCTTGGATTGACTGACTCGATATATTGGTCTCCCAATTCAACTTATCCAAACTCGCTCAATTACACAATCCGTAGAGGCGTACCATACAATCGACCTAGGCAATTGAGATATTCACAACTAACTCCCACGATCGAGCAAAACACAATACGACAGTATGAACCCAATCACACTTGTTCATAGACACACAATGCTGAATTGGTAGTGCTCTATACAAGCGAGGGAGATATTCTCTCTCATAGGTAAAAAAAGCCCCAAATTAAATTGAGGGATGAGATCAAGAGCCAACAAATTCATGGGTAGTTATCATAAACCGTCACAAATCTTCGAATATTGTACAAAACGGTTACAAATCTTTAATTTGTAATAAAACGGTAACAAAAGTTTGAACTTGTACAAAATGGTTACTTTTGTTAATCTCCGTCCTAAATTCCGTGAGTCTAGTCTATTCTAGTCAGCTGCCTCGTCAGGAAAAAAATTAATAAAAGATAAACCAAAACCTCTAATCAAACCAACACCGACTCCAACCCAACCCATTGCTCTCTCTTGTCCGTCTCCGCCATCGAAGAGTTAGCCCCGCCGCCGTCCGTTGTCTCGTCAACTGTGGACACCTCTGCTGCCGTCACAGCCCCAGCGAGTGTGCCGCAAACAAGAATCCTCTTTGAACATAGGGAGGAGCAACCGAGGGGAGGCAAAGCAGAGGGGCAGGCGAATTAATCGAGTTGGGTTTCTGGGGTCGAAAATGAATTTGGGAGAAATCAATTTGTTTCCCTAGCCGAACATTTTGTAATCGCCGACAGTTTCTTTCCCACAAAGTACTGCGTCGCTCCAGCCCTCGGCGTCGGCTTCCCCTGTTTCCTTCCTCTTCAAGACTAGAAACTCGAGCTCTGCCCTTCCATCATCCCGCTGCCGGAGATCTCTCTCGCTCGTCTTCTGGGCCGGTTGGTGACGAATGATCGAAAGGTTACAGAAGATATAATTGATGCCTTCCCTCTCTCTATACGATCGTTTTCTCCTCTCTCTCTCCGCCGCCATCTACACATCGCTGACACCCTGCTTCTCCGTCGCGCCGCCGACAATATAAGAAAGCTCTATGCTTTTCACCAAACCCAAAACCTGAATCCCTGCAACAACAATGGAAGCAGCCTAATCCTGCCAGAAATTGATTTTGGATCTCGATCTAGAAGTGGAAGAGCAGTTCAAGAAACTAGAGTTCTCGGAGAGCTTAAAATTAGAGAGGGTGATGTTTTTGATGGTGTGTGCTTAAAAGGAATTGAAGATTGGGTGTTCAAGTGGTCGTATTTCACGGAATCGAGAGCAAGATTTGGGTGATGGAAGAGCATGGAGCGACGAAGTCGTGGGTGAGGTTGTTGACGATAGGGAGGTCGATGGGAGAATGTCGAGGGTTTTGGGATTCAGAGGGAATGGCGATATATTGTTCGAATTGGCGGCGGCGGCGGAGAAGCAGAATGTCGACGAAGTGAAGATGGCGGCGGATATAGGGAGAGGGATGGTAGAGAGGTGAAAGGGTTGGGTTGGGATGGATCGGGATGCTGGGTTGGTTAGGGGTTTATTTGATTTTGGTTTGTTTTTTTTTTTAATTCTTTTGATGACATGGATGTTAATGGAATGGCTGACTAGACCAAACTAACAGATTTTTGGAAGGTAATAGACGGAATGATTATTTTGGTATTTCGCTCAAATGTATGTTACCATATCGTTACAAATTAAAGATTTGTGACCGTTTTGTACTAAGCGGAAATGTTTATGACTGTTTATGCTAATTACCCACAAATTCATGAAATACTCAATTCAAAAGAGAATAGAGAATCACAATCATAGAGTTTGCCACAAGCATCAACATCCAATCCAAAATCTAGAACTAGGGTTCATCAAATCTAAGTGAAGAGCGCTAACTCACAGAGAAGAGAGAGTATACAGTAAAATTCTCAAGATCTTCAATCTTCATTCTAGACTTGATTTTCTAGCACCAATGATGATCCAAGCCACCAATTCAGTCCCAAGATTACTCAGGATCACTCACTCACTCTCTTTCTCTTTGTAGAAATTGTACCTTGGGTGTTGCATGAATAGTTGTCTCATTTGTGACATTTAACACTTCACTACAAAAAAACAGTCAAGTATGACTAGACGATTGGCGACAGAAAATACCATTTTTTGTTGGAAAAGACATTTTACAACTAAATACGGTCGTTGGTCGTCATGGGAAAAAGTCCCATCACAAAAGGTAAAAAACAAGGGAGTTAAAAAAAGCTTTTTCTGACGAATATTTGTTATTTAAAACCAAAATATCGTTGTCAAAAATAACTTATACTTTACGCTGAAAATTGACGAAGTTTATTTGTGAGAGAGAACTTGTTTTTTATTTACAAAAAAATGTCGTCGGAAATATTAATTTTTCTTCCCGAAATACCCTTTTACTTTTTTACGATAGTGCCCATAGAAAAAGTGCAAATGGATCAAAATTTTAATTCCGATAACACCCTTTAATTACTTCCAACTAGGGTGTGATGTCGGCAAAAAAATGCCTCGATAATAGAAATGAAATTTGAATTCCGACAATAACCTTTGATTATTTCCAACGAGGGTGTGATGTCGGCAAAAATAATTCCTCGGTAATAATTTTTTTATGATGGAACTCATTTCGTTAAGAATATAGCATTTCTCTTCCCAAAATACCTTTTTATTATTTTTTATGACAGTGTGGCATAAAAAACATTCATTCAAATGGGGACATATTTGCATTTCCAAAAGTCTTTTCCAACGATCACAGAGAGTGTGAGTTCTCAGAGTTTATTAATGATGATGATTACTTATTATGGTTCGGCTAAACCGAAACCCTCTAATATATACTGCCACTCTCATACACCAATTAACAAGAGTAGTGGCAAATTACATTACGACCTCTAATCTATTGAACACGACAAATAAGGGTAAGACTAGATCGAGGATGGAGGGATTGGCTTCCTAGCCGCCGTCATGGAGGATTTAGATCTCAAACCTCGCTCTAGCTCGTCGTCTCTGGTCTAGAGGAGGGATCAGAGGGATGGCCGGTTTTCCCCATTGCTATCACTGGCGAGTATTGTTGTCGACGATTCCTTTTCTAGCTTTTCTCACCTCAACCGATACCTCCACCAAAAAAACGCAAAACAAAAGGGTAGAACACTAAAACACCCCTAAACAAGTATTGAACAAAAAATACATGCATTAACCTTACCTCTGTAGCCATCATCACTGGCGTCCGTCCGTGTCGTCGGCCTCACATTCCTTTCTTCTTCCTCCTCGTCATTACCAGAACAGAGAAAGGTGAAGCCAGAGCTAGAGAGGGAAAATGGGATTTTGATTTCTGTTTATCACAAAGAGGTAGCGACAGATCGAGAAAGATAGGGTTTCATTTTGGTTTTTTTTTCTTTGTTTTGTTTGATCTTCCAAGTAGAGAACGAAAGAGAGAGGTGAGTTTGATTGACCTAGAATGTACTGGCATCATTGTTTCCATATCTGTCGACATTCATCGCCGTCGTGCCCTTCGATAATGCCACTCTTTCAGCTCTCTTCAATTTCATCTTTGACAAAAGAAAAGGGAGGGAGATTAGGTTAGATTGAGAAATAAAAAGAGGCAATTGAGTCATTTTTTTAGAAGATATGGAGAGGGGGAGAAGGATCTTTGCTTGATCTGGAAAGGGGACAAAGAGAATGGATTGAAGAGAATGAGAGAAGGAAAGGGGACAAAAAGAATAGATAGAAGTTTGCTTTGTTTTCTCCTACCTTTTTGCATCATATCACTACAATAGTTGTGGATTGCACGAGCATAGTCGTGACTTTGACACAACCTCTACGTTTTGGCTTGTTTTGACCTCCAAATGCCCCGGAACTCGCTCATAATCTTCTCCCACATACTAGGACCTAAAATCTGACAATGGGAACACAACCTAACATGAAATAGGTCTACGTACGAACGATGATCATCAAGTCAAAGAATCAGTACATGAAGGGTAAAACATGTACAGTTAATCCCGAATCACACCTCAACCTTCACATTTGTTTTAAGCCTATTTGAACTCATCCCTCACCAACTAAGTAAGTGGTTGAGAGACGCCCTAGGGAATCTGATCCTGGTCTTCGAACTAGGTAAATTTGCATACACATATTACACACAATCAAATTTTGACGCCGTTGTTAGAGACTCTCACAATCATCAGAAAAGGTAGTAAGGTATGTGTACTATCTTTTCTTTATGTCCAAAATAGAGTCTTTGTTAGTTTTTCTTTTATGTTTGGTTTTTTTCTCTTTATGACTATTTTTCGTATTTCTTCGAGTATGTGTTCCCGATTTGGTGTTTAGAGATGAAAGTAGAGGGGACGAAAATGACATTCTAGGCACCAAATGCCTTCAAAATTAATTATTCAGTTTAGTTTTTATTCATGAATTGCTTGAATCTCTATTACACTCCTCGATTATTTCTTTAACAACCCCTTCAATATGTGGTAGTGAATCGATCCACCATTCTACTTTGTACTGGGTTTCAATCCTGTATTGGGAGTCTTTGCTATAATGCTAGGTAATTTATTTTGGCTGGGGATAATCTCCCTCCGGGTAGTCTATTCAAGAGGGTTTGGTTTGCTTTAATCGAGACTCCTAACTGTTTCTGGACGTCCCCAGTAAAAATATTGAGTGAAACGAACTAGGGAGTAAACAACATCATCTTAAGGGGTCGTTTGGAAGTTGCGATTGTTAGTGTTGTATTTGTTAAATACATGCATTGTCCACAATACAACGTTTGGAAGTGTCAAGTTACAAAACAATGCATGTATTGTTTTGTGTGAGACCCACCAACAATCAACAAAAATGAGGGATTGTACAATCTCAACTAAAAGTTGAGATTGTTGTGATTGTTGGTTTAATAATTTACTTTTTCCAATTATGTCCATAGTTTTTTTTTTATATTAAAAGTGGAGGACAAATATGACATTTCCTTATAAAGTAACTTTATAACAATCAATTCATAAATTATAATCTCAACAACCAAACAATGTAATTTCAAAATGCATCTATTGTATCAATGCATGCATTTATATCATAGTGATTCATAACAATACAACGATTTAACATACGCAACTTCCAAACGACCCCTAACTAAGGACTAGGGGCAACATACCCGGGTGACTTTCTCATATGTGAATTGAATCAATATACTTGTTTTGTTTCATGAATTCTAGTAATCGACATCAAAATTTTTTGCTAGATAATAGGTAATTCAGTAAGTAGTAGTAGACTTAGCGATCATGGGTTGACAGTTAAAACTTCACTTACACTATACTACTTCCATGTCTGTGGTTGCACTTGGCCACTGATTGGAGTAGTAGTTTTAGGGAGTCAATGAATCAACAAACTTCCTAAAGGCATCGAATCGCTTGGATGTTGTAGTGAAGAATTGGCCAACAATATCTTCAAGCTTTTTTTATTCATCCCTTATGTTGCTTTAGTTGTTGAGATGAACTCATGCTCGATTGTTGTAGAGCTTGGTCTTGCGGAGGCCTTTGATGAGGTGGTTGTTGAGAACTCTGATTTTGGTAACAATTGGAGCCTAGTCATTGACACGTTGGAAAAAAGCTATAAAAAAATTAGAAATGGTGTAGCACTTAAACAAAGGTAAAATGCTTTGGCATAAAGGCGCTTTGCTGTAAAATGCCTATGTTGAAGTGCTTTAAAGAAGATCAATTATTTCACCCAATTTAAGAAGATATGGTTGTCGATATGATGGCAGGGATATCTGAGCAAAATCACTTGAATTGGAAGCATTTTATACTGGAAAAATGAAATAAGATCACCCCACTTCACATCTTCTATCTGCATGCACACTTGTCTTCCTCTAGTAGCTGAAGAATGAAGCTCCTTCTAACCCCTTTCCTCTCCAGTCTCTCTCAATTTGTTCATTACTATATTCGTCAATTCTCTCAATTTTCTTCCATGACAGTTTGTGTGATGGTGGCCCTATCTTCATAAAGTAAGAATGTTTCATTAATTATGGTTGTTGGGTGGTGTGAACATTGGGGTTTTGAATGTAGATTGTAGGTTAGATTAGAGTTTTGAATGTATGTTAGATTAGGTTTGAGAACCTAATTCGATGGTAAATGAATGTTATGTGATAATCCATTATTTGAAAAATGCATATATGAGGAAAAGATTTACAAAAATCCAGTTGCGTATACGGCGGAATGGTCGAATGACGAAAAACTACCGTACTGGGATTGATTACAAAGGTGGTGAAATTGCTGCAATTACTATTGCCAGCAATGTTGCAAGAATTCAATCAAAGTTGTCTAGACTGAGTGTGCATGCTGGGTAATGGAGATTTTCTAAAATGACCTACCGATTGCCAAGTTTAGTGGAGGTACTCTTCTCTATGAAGAATTAGTCCTCAATGACAACGATAAAATTGACATGATCCAATTATTGGATGAAAACTATATTGGTGAGGCTGAAGTGTATGTTGACAGTGAGGAGGTGGGTGATGGGGGAGGGTCCTATGACTATCATGGTGGTGCAACTTCCTATCACTCCCATGGTAGTGCATGTGGTTTTGGTGGTTATGTAGGCTATGCAGTAGTGTAGCACAACTTGTACCTGTCCACCCTGTTGAGAGTGAGTGGCCACCATGGGAACCTGAATGGGATATTGTTGGAGGTCATAATGCACATTCAAGAGCTCGATCCTCGTCGCCTATGTCGTACAGTGGTGATAAGTATGATGATCACCAAGTAACCGAACTTCTGGGGGTACACTGGTGGAGAAGAAGTTGCAAAAGATTTGGCTTTAATGAGCCAAGAGGGCGACAATGATGATGAGGAGGTTATCCCTTGACTGTGTAGGATTCAACTTTACAGTGTAAGGTGGAGATTTCGTTTGAGACAAAGGACGACATCCTAGCCGCTTTAAATAAGAGGTTATCTAGCAAAATTTTCAGTATTTGGTGAAAAATTGGACACTACCCATATATGTGTTAAATGCATGAATGAAGAACAAGGTTGTATGTGGAATTTTCGGGCTACATGGGCAAGCAGAAGGGGGCATGGCTGATCCATAAGGTAGAAAACAATCACACTTGCATCTCTCCCTCAATCTCACAAGATCACTGTAACCTCAATGCGTGAGTTGTGGGTGACACCATTAAGCACCTGGTAGAGGCAGACCTTAGCATCACCATCAAAATCTTCATTGCAGAAGTTAGAGAGCGCCATGGCTACACCATCAAGTATAAGAAGGCATGACACGGAAAGGAGAAGGAAATGGCGAACGTATACGATGATTGGGTTGGATCCTTTGCCGAGCTCCCAAAACTGATACTAGCGATTGAATATAAAAAATCTTGGGTCCATTTTTGTGCAAAAGTACAACCTTTTTCAGTTGGGGGTATGGTGGTGCAAGATAAACTTATGTTTGATCGCCTATTCTGGGCATTCGAATCATGCATTGATGGGTTCAAGCATTGTCTTCCCCTTATAGTAGTTGATGTCTTATTTCTAGCCGAAAGTACAAAGGCACCATACTTATTGCCACATGAGTTAATGTTAACAAATAAAATTTTCCACTTGTCATTGTAGTAGTTGAAAGCAAGGTTCAAGAAGACACTAGACGGTAGACATGCATTAGGGTCCTGCCTAGTGCCTATGACGCCTAGACGGTGCCTAGGCGTTTTAAGCAATCATAAATGTTTTACATATTATGATGGTGAAGAGTAAGAAAGAAGGTTGTGCCATCTAAAGTTGGATACTAATGGGAGAGGAACTGAAGTAGTGCATATGGAGACATAGTTTTGGTTGTTAAGTGGTCGATGGTGAAAAATAAGAGGACAGAGCGTGGGGTCGACCAAAGCTGGGAGAAGTCGTTGCAAGTAACTATCAATAAAAAATTCAGTTGGATCTTCATAAAACGACATCTATGGTGGACCAGTAAGCATACATAATTATGTGAAAATTTTGTTGTTATGTTATTACAAAATACTTTTAACTTTTTATTGTTTACTTTGTGTTTTTTTTTGTAATAGCTACTACCTTCCAAGTTTGAAAGTTTGAGAAAAATATGAAGTCTATCCGAGCCATTCATAGAGAGGGTGCATCAAGGATAGTGTCACAAGGTTTGTACAAATGGACATTCCACCAAGAAAGGTGTAAGTTTGACCCTAAAAACCCACTGACCCGTCCCGACCCGTCCCGTCCCTAAGGGTCAAGAAGGGTCAGTTTGTCTATAGGGTCAGTTTAGGGACAGGTCAGGTCAACTTAGGGACGAGTCACTTTTTGACCTTGTGACCCTTACCAACAACAAATATCTCATACCACATTGGACCTCTTTGTAAAAGTTTTAAAATTTTATGTAGTAAATTGCAAAAATAAAAAATTTGGGTATCAAAATGTAATTTTACCACCAAAATTTAAGGACTTATTTGTAAAAAAATAAATTTTAGGTACTAAATTGTAAGAAAAAATAATTTTTGATACCAAAATGTAATTTGTAAAAAAAGTACTGTGTAGATTAGGATCGACCCACTGACCCGACTCGTCCCATCCCTTGAGGGTTAGACAGAGTCAAGAAGGAGACAGGGACAGAACAGGTTAGTTATACATCTTGACCATTCAAGAATAGGTCAGACATGGTTAAGGACGGGACAAGGACGAGTAATTGCCCTAACCAAGATGATGGGGCAAGATTTGGAATAACCACAACAAACAATGGGGAGTCCCTTAATGGAGTATATAAAGGTCATTCGTGCTATGTCCATTTCAACTCTCATATTGCATCATTTTGTTGGTAAAACACTTTGATTAGCAATGTTTTATGTCAAATCGGACATTTTGGAGAATAAACCATAATTTTGGGTATTTGAGAAATTTAATTTAGTAACTAGGATAATCTGAAAAGAATCCAAAACATAGGGAATAAATCCTAAATTATAGGTGCATTTTTGGTATTAGGCATCAAATGTAATAAATTATAAAAGTATAAAACCATAAAAGGTAAAACTGGAAAATATCAAAAACAGTAAAAAGGGGATTGAGAGGACGGAGAAAACTACTTGGGCCACAGCCAGACAGCCAGTAGATACCAATTGGCCGTCTCTTTCATTTCCCGAGTTTCACTGCAGTTGGTATACTATTGTATTGGTTTGGATCCCTCCCCTTCATTTCCTACACTCTCTTAATTGCAGCAAGAAGGAATTTCATGAAACCCACTGGTAATCGTAGTCCCGGGAGAAAGCGGCCGATAAGATAAAGTCCTCCACAATCCTCACACGCCCACTCCTACCCACTCCCGAATTCAATTTCCTCGTTCAATCAGTCGCCGTCACTCTCTCTTTCTAGGTACAGCTCGACTTATTATTGTTCTGTTCCTGTCTTTCTTTTCTTGCGAGTTGGAATGCCGGGCTTTTGCTTGCTGGATCTGATGCTGAAAGTTAGGCTCTTCGTCAATGGTTTGGATTTTGATTCTTCAGTCTGAGTTGGGGTTTCTGGGTTCGATTTTAGTATTATCGCTCTTGGAGGTGAACTGGGGAAGTGATGAAAGAAAGGGTTTGATTTCACCCACTAGGGTTTAGATTGGTACTTCCAGTCCCTCTGCATGTTTTGCCTTTGGAATTTTTAAGGGGTTTCTTCTGAGGTGTGGTATGTAGTTGGTCAAAATATACGCGTCGCTCTGTTTTCTCTGACGGAAAGCGCCATTCTTTTACATTTACTTTTGCTACTACTAGAAGTAACGAGCTTAGTATTGTGGTTACCTGTAAAGCAGTTTAGGTTCAAGAACGTAACCAAGTCCGAAGATTAGAGCGAACGTTTGTTCGATTCTGCAATGCTTTATTACTTCCCAAGTCAGAGTCAGAGACGGGGACTTCTATACATGCCAGAAGATGGTGGAAAATGAAAACCGCTAGAAACCCTCTGCCCTGTTACTTGTTATCTTCTTGGATGTTCTTTTTTGCAATTTCCACCGTTTCTGCACCATTTAAGGTAGCGTCTTAAAAGAGACTAGGCTCTTATAATGTAAGTGATCATTTCTTTCTTGAAAAGCAGTATCATCGTTCTCACGAACTGATGAGTCTGTGTTGGTATATGAGTGTCTGAAAAGATCACTCTTAGTTTAGTTTGTCGAGTGGATCTTCCTTGTCTTCAGATAAAGAAATCGATTTGATAGATGCCCTTTTCTTATCTTCTTGTGTTTGATGGCTTGGATGTGAAGTGGCTTACTAATGTGCATTTCAGGCGTATACAAACTCTCCGTGATGTTGCTTCTGTATCTTTTTCCCAACCAGTCGTCTTTTTTTGTAATATTTTTGTAATAGGTGTCTTGTTTTTGTTATGATCAAGGTTCACCTCTCATTGAAAGTTAGGGGTTTGATATGGGATCAAGTAGGCCGTTGGTCTGAAGTGAAAATGGTTAATTAATTATGACATTATGATTGATTCACCTGTTTTTATATCAACATGCAGGGAGGAGAAGAGAGTTGTGAATTGGAAAATTCAGAATGATAAAAAGGTTTCCAAGTAGAAATTCTAGGTCCAAAGGAATCAAGGTGAAGCATGTCTTGCAGATTTGCCTGTTGCTTGGTGTCTGTTTCTGGTTAATATACCAGGTCAAGCATTCCCATGATAAGAAAAATGAGTTCGATGATAAAGATGCAAAAGTTTCCACCACTACTAGAACACACGTTCATGATAATGAGATTCTAAAGTTGGGGAGGAAAGACCTGCATCCTCGTTTGGATGATGTGGCTAAGAATGAGAAAGTGGCTGAAGATGAAGACGAAGAAACGGTTCCAGAGGAGGAAATCATCAATGGGGTAGGAGACAATAAGCATGCAGAAGAGCTAGAGCAAGAACTCGAACTTACTAAGCACGAAGAAGAGGAGCGGGAAGATGTTAGCAAGCATGAACAGGAAGAAGAAAGGGGTGATGATGATGACGATGACGAGAACAACAAGCGTGACATGGAAGAGGAAAAGAAGGCTGAAGAGACTGAAGTAGAAAGCAGAGCTGCTGGCGATGATGAGTTAGATGAACATGATCAGGATAAACTGGATGGAGAAAGTGTAGAGGAAGATCTATTAGATGAGGAGAAAGAGAAAGGGAGAGAGGATGATGATGCAAAGGAGGGTGAAGTTAATAAAGAAGAGGACAAGGAGGTCCATGTCACTTTACCTGAAGATGAGGATCATGAGGACGGAAGCCAAAACTCCCATGAGGCCCGTGAGGAGAACTACAAAGGAGATGACGCTTCAAGTGCTGTTACTCATGATGAAAACACCGGTGGAAAGGACAAAATAAATGATCTTCAGGTAAATGAAGTTGCCAATAATAATAGAACTGGGAATGCCAATGAGATAATTCGAACAAACTCAACATTGCAGCAGGAACAGGGTGACATGGCTGCTAATAACTCTCGTCAGGAAGATGAAGTTGCCAATAGTAGTGGAACTGGGATTGCCGATGACATTATTAAAACAGACTCAACATTGCAACAGGAACAGGGTGACATGGCTGCTAATAACTCTCGTCAGGAAGATGAAGTTGCCAATAGTAGTGGAACTGGGATTGCCAATGACATTATTAAAACAGACTCAACATTGCAGCAGGAACAAGGTGACATGGCTGCTAATAATTCTCGTCAGGAAGATGAAGTTGCCAATAGTAGTGGAACTGGGATTGCCAATGAGATTGTTAAAACAGGCTCAATATTGCAACAGGAACAAGGTGACAAGGCTGCTAATAACTCGGCAAGTGTGTTGTCCGGTGGTGAACAGACGATTAAGGACGAGAGGATCATCAATCTGCCTAGCTCAGAGAACCAGTCAACTACAAATGTGTTGGCGGTTGGGAATGTAAAAACTGGGAACAAGAATACCACGGGAGATACTGCTTCACTGGCAGCAGCTGTGTCTGATTCTACATCTGAAGAAAATGCAACAACTGGAGGCTCAGCAATTGGAGGATTATCCAACCGGGATTCCACTGAAGCCGAAAAGATCAACTACGATGAGACCGTCTCTGGTAACGCTCTGTCCTCCAACTCGAATAGCAACTTAGAATCTGGTGTTGATCAGGCAGTCAGCAAAGATGAGACAACAGGTGAAGCAGAAGGGGTGAAACCTGGGTTGCCAATCACACATTCTGGCGTTAGTCATGGTGGGACGTCAGAGGAGAACAAGACCGAATCAGGCCACAACGGTGACCGTGGGATTGAAGGTGGCGTTAGGCACGATCCTATCGATTCTTCTGATTCTTCAGTTGGTCAAGAAGAGAACTCAGGGTTTGGGACAAATGTAGGAGTTGGCAACGAGACTGTTGCAGCGGAGTGATTTAGTTGAGCAAACTCAAGAGTCCTATGTGACCAACCGTTGCACTGACTTTTCTCTTATCACCCGGGTTTTATAGTAGTTCCGTTTTGGGTAACAGCGAGTCCAGCTCAAGGTATAGAATATCCATCAAATGTTAGACTGGAGAATACGAGTTTAGTTGCTCTTCAGTGAGAGTTAGGAAACTGGTGAACGAGTTTGTTTGGTTTTTCCTCCCTTTTTATTGTATAATCCATGCCCTCTTGTCAACTTGATTGATTTCCTTCCTAGTCATTCTGTTTCCCCTTTCCAGAATCCCTTGTGCGTAACTGGCCGAAACTGTGAATGGAATGGACGAAGGCTCACCATACTATACAGCATTCTTGATTCCATCCAACAAAGCACAAACTTTTACAAACCCAAACAATAGTGTTTCCGAGCGAACAAAAATTATAAATAACCAGACATCGAGGGTTCTGAAAACAAGAGAAACGCAAAGAACAACTCATACAGCAAGCTGAATATCACCAACATCGAGCTGGGCAGCGATCTCCTCCAACTGCTTCTTGACGCTCATGTCAATCAATTTGGACCCAGAAGGGCCATACCTAACAGTGAACCCAGCAACCAAACTAGGCTCCAGCGAGGTCTTGATCCTAACATTCTTAGCTCCAGTAAGCTTCTGAACCTGCTTGGCAATCTGGGCCAAGTGCTGGGACTCCAACTTCACCACCGAGCTCACCACCGCCAGCTCCGTCTCGGTCAACCGATTGTACAGGGCCTCGAACTCTCTAACAATGTCGGCCACCAAATCCACCCGCTTGGCCTCGATTAGGATGTTGAGGAAATTGGCCATGTAAGGCTGGAGAGCCGACGACTCGGCGATCTCGTCCACTACTTGCCGCTTCTTCTCCAGGTCGATTATTGGGTTGGAGAAGAAGCCCAGGACCCCTGGTTCCGAAAACATCTTCTCGAGCTTCTCCATGTCGGCGCAGGTGGCCTCCAGCGAGTTGTTCCCCTTGGCCACGTCGAGGATGGCGGTGGCGTAGCTGCTTGCGGCGGTGGCCGACATCCTGGCGCCGGCTGCGCTTCCACCGGAGGAGCGGCCGCGGTTGTGGGTGGCGATTTTGAGAGAGGGGAAAGTGGATGAGAAGGAAACGGTGAAAGGGCTTTTGGATTGTTGGGTTGATGGGGAGAAGTTGGAGCAGAGATTGATGGAGATCGGGTTGTTCCGCAGAGACGCCATTGCTGCCTCACTTCCCTGTCTGGAGTTTTCCGAGGGTTAGCTCGGAGGGTACACGAGTAGAAGAAAGGAAATTGAGAAATCGAAAGAGGAACTCTTTGAGAGGCTGAAGATTGAAGAATGAGAAACAAATGGACGGCAGTGGGTATGCAAAGTTGGGATTTTGGATTACCTTTGGGTGGATGGTATTGGCGATCGCCACACCCAAACACCCAAGACTTATCTACATTTTAATCGACTACTAGTGGATATCAAATTCACCATTTTCATTAAAAGGGTCAGATTCATTATAAAAAAATCAGCATATTTCTACCAAAAAAATCAGCATATACAAATTTACATTTTCACAAAATAACAGATGATCTATTTTTCAAGCAATGTATTAGATGTGTGTGTGAAAAACTTCGATTAACTAATAAATGAGATTCATAAGAGTGTGTGAGAAAAAAATAGAACATATGCATGAATATAAGTAGATTAGTGTGAATAATTAGGAGTGTGTGAAAACTGAAAACTGAAAACTTAGGCCTTGTCCAGTATTATTTGAAGTTTGTAGTTTCTATTTACACATGCTTGTTTCGTTATGTTTTCATCTGCTGTTGCGACAATAAGTGTTGCCAACACAACATAAATCAGCTGAAACTGGTGAAATCATTTGAAGTAGTTTTCGTATTGTTTCCAAAAGCGGGTTTTTGTGGGATTCTACAAGTTGTTGGAATAATTTCGTTCATATGATCATATCTCATTAGACACAATGTCTACACTTTCCCCCCTCCTGAATTATCACTTTCTATTAAGCTCTCTTGATGAACTCGATCAAGCATCCCAAAAAACATGGACAGAGTCCACAGAGTAGACCACAATAGGTCTAATCACTACTACAATAAACCACTAAAGGAGGGTAGACTTTGCACCTCTTCCCGAAATACATTTTGACCTAACAAAAATTAGCAAAAATCTTGCTTAAATTGAAGAAAAAGCGTTGGCCAATCACTATGACAACCACCAAATACTCGCTTGCATCGCTCCTTCCAGAGAAGACCGACCGCCCAACATCAAATTGCAGCAAACACTCGTCCATATGCGCCACCCTTCTTCAATTCAACACACGTTATGTGCAGAAATACCTCCCAATCTCGAGGCCAATTATGCACTTGTCGGCCAAAGACAACTTCACAGAATTGCATAGAATATTGGCAAGCACAAAAAAATGTGTTTCGCTTCCCTTTGCTGTTACAAGCACGGAACCGACACCCGTAGTTATCAAATTAACGCAACCTCAATCTTTTAGGATTTTCTAAACTTTTCTCAACAACACGAAAAACTAAAGGATAAAAAGGCGGATTGAAGTGCAATCTCACATATGGGAGAAGGCTCTATCAATATAAGGGTAGAATCTCAACCACAATCAAGTGAAAAACTTGATTGATAAAGAGAAATTTCACAAGGCTAAAGCTGCATGAACCAAAATAAACTCAATATTTTTCAATGGCTGACCTAAAACTCATGTTTAAGCCTTTATATAGGCTAGAGAAACGAAAACTGAACAAAAAAGGAAAAGGAAAGAAGCCAAAACACAAGAGGTAAATTCATTCGCCAGCCCCGATCCCCGTTCGGGGTTTAACCTAACTCCCCAGGGGTCATTCTATTTATGATCCCCGATCTCCACATAATTTCCTGGTCGAGGAATTTAGCAATTCCGCCCAGGGGGAAATCACATAATATTGTGGGCTTCTGCAAGAAAAATCATAATAACAATAGTAGTAAAAAGGATTGAAATAAACCATCTACTCCTTTTCCACATGTCCATCTCGTAGAAATCTCCATCTTCCTTCTATTGTTCTAGAGTTCCTGATGTTGGAGAAACCTCTTCGTTGTCTACAAGGAACTCGCCAGAAGCGGTGGCATTCTTTGAATCGTCCTCTAGCTCAACGTCGAATTCATCATAACTCGAACTCTGTTGCACCAACGAAGGACAAGGGCGGCTGTCATTGGTGGGCTTCATCTCATCCAATCGCCAATGAATCTTGTCGAACTGAATTTGAAAGGTTGCGTTAAATTGTACCGTAATGGTCTATAATAGTTCTGAGACATTAACCTGAATATGCTGCTCCGCCATTCTTTGTTATTCGTATGAGATTCTTCCTCTAACAAAGAATCCTCATCTGCAATCCAGTTCAATATGGGGTCTTTTGATCTTGTACAAGAAGAAACATGTCATCTCGCCTTCATTCTCGCCACTGTGCTGAACCGTAGCTCTGATACCACTTGATACGAGCATGGAACTGGCACATGTAGTTATCAAAGTACCGCAGCCTCAGTCTTTGTAGGGATTTCTGAATTTATCTCAACAACATGAAAAACTAAAGGATAAGGCAAAATTGAAGTGCAATCTAACTCCTGGGAGAAGGCTCTATCAATATAAGGGTAGAATCTCGACCACAATCAAGGGGAAAACTCGATTTATACAAAAAAAATTCACAAGTCTAAAGCTTTATGAACCAAATAAACTAACTATTACTCAATGTCTGACCTAAAACTCGCGTTTAAGCCTTTATACAGGCTAGAGAAACAAAAAGTGAACAAAAACCCGAAAAAGGAAAAGAATCCAAAAAGAATCCAAAACACAAAAGGTAAATTCGCTCGTCATCCTCGATCCCAGGTCTTAGATCCCCGGACGGGGAATTTAGCAATTCCGGACGGGGAATTTAGCTTTTGTGATTCTCCCTCATAATTCCCTGGTCGGGGAATTTAGCAATTCCGGACGGGTGAGGGGGTGGGGGGAGGGGGAGAATCACATCACCTCCACTATTACAAAGCACATATGAATCATCAATATTATTTCCCCAATCCTTTAGCTTATCACAAGTGGTTATACAATTCTAGATAATGAGCCAAGCAAGGAACCTATTACTAGGCAATGTAAACTTGCTCCATATCACTCTCCACCACTGCATTTAGTGATGGAAATGAGGCAGGGCGGGACGGGTACCTCAATACCCATGCGTCGCCCCTTGCTACTACGGGTTGGGGGCGGGTCGACCCATTCTAAATGTTATTTGAAAAAAATACATGCAAATTTTACTTTTTACGATAAAATGAAAGGGAAAACACTTTATGAATGAAAAATAGTGATAATAGAATGGGTAATTGAGTCTAACAAGTTCAAAGATCGACTTTAACTAGTGATAAAAAAAGGAGAAATATGTATAGACAGTGTAAGAAATTGAGATAAAATGGGTCAGGCACGGGGCATGGCGGTTCGGAAGTGGATACCCATGCCCCGCCCTATGCTACTGTGGGTCGGGTAATACCCGTCCCATCGCGGGTCCGGTCGGATAATATCAGCGGGGTGAGTTCAAATTGCCATCACTAACTGCATTACTGCTTTTTTCTTTATAATGGAGACGTACATATAACTGAGAGAAAATTTCTTAATAAGTTTTCCCTCCCATGTGACGTCCCCATTAGTTGTGCTTTCCATTTGATATTGAAACCAACCACATAATTTAAGCAGACTTCTCAAGATTCTAGAGCCTCATGCCGTAAGAGGAACATCCCAAATAGAACATTCTCTCCATATTCACTCAAAACACAACCCAACAGTGCACAAGTCTAAATCCTAGGAATGGTGCGGCGAAGAAGATCATACGAGATGAAAAGTGCTTAAACATCGATTGAATTCAAAATGCTAATGTCGACTTTGTTCATTGAAGCTACTCTCAAAATAGTGGTTACAATCACAATAGCCAACAAAAAATTGACACGAATTTACTCCAATGTCGCCTCTTGCTTTCGTCCCTCTTTTGCATTCTCGAGGTTGGAGATTAAGCACACCTCGAGGGTGATCATTCGAGACACATGGAGTCACATAAGATAAGATTCAGTCGCCTCTTAGAATGTTATTTCATTATCATGGAGGTGCACCTGTTGCATCCCCTCTTTCATTTTAAATGTGACATGAGTGGAACCCATCCTAAGCATGAGTTTTCCACCATGCATGTCAACCAAGACTTGGGCAGTCGCCAAAAACGGCCAGTTCAAAATATGCGTGGCATTAGAGTCATTGGTGTCCATGACACTGAAATCGGTTGTAAATGTGAATGGCCCTACATAAACCATGATATCCTCCACCATACCTCTAGGCTGTCGTGATGACTTACCGGCCAGCTGCATAGTCATGCTAATAGTTGCTAGACCACTCACGTGTAGCTTCCTAAAAAGAACATAAGGCATTAGGTTGATGCTAGCACCGAAATCAACTAGAATTTTAGGGAATTCAATTTATACCCTTCAATGTTTCAAGGTAAAGCGAAACTCCCTAGGTCCTTTATCTTTTCGTGGATTCGAAGCTGGCTTAGTATTGCAGAGCACTCGGTGCCAAGCTAAACGAATGATATGTCTCCTACTTTCTTATTTTTGGATAACACCTCTTTCATGAATATTACGTAATGAAGCACTTTAGCTATCGCCTCAATTCACATTGATGTTAATCGTCCCCAGCGAGACTTGCGCAATTCCATTCAAAACTTTGAAAACCCTTTTCCAGCGAGAGCTTAGCATTCATAGGAGAGGGTGAAGCTAAGGAGATACCTTCATCATCAATGGTGTTGCCCTCATTCTCTTCTTTGTATATTTAGTTCAAAATTAATTGTATGAGAATGACAACTCATTTATCTATTATCTATGTATATATTGATGCTATGATTTCATATTATACGTGTCTTGATGCTTGTGATTTTCGATGCCTATATGTATGCATTGATGTTTATGATTCGATGCCTATGTGTTTGTTATCGATGCTCATTTAGTTCAATGATTTCTTATTATCGATGCTTATAACTCTATAGTATGCTATTATCGTATTGTGCTTAGTATCATCTAGATTGCTAAGAAATTACCATATAGTGATACCCCATTAATCATACACGAGTGTGGAGGGAATGATCAACTGTATGTACCTCGAGTAGTATGAATGATTGATTGTTATATCATCAATGCTATAAACAATCGATTATGGCTCAAGAGACCCATACTTAATCATGATCTATCCTCACTTATCTATTCTTCATTGATTAGATGATGGCATGAAGTGAAAGCACGCATTATCTAGTCAAGTTCTTATTGCATGTGGCTAAAACTCAAGTAGGATGGCTGTAGAAAGATAGAATGATGCTATAGATGATTCTTTGATGCATAATATGATTGAGCACTAGCATATGTGATGATACTCGAAGTTTGCTTTCTTGTCCAATAACATACCTTTACTTTTATGCATCTATAACTTGAAAAACCAGTAAACAACTTTACTTTTTCTTGCTTTGTTTTTCTTCTTCTTGTTACTTGTATGAAAACCCCTAAAGAAGCTTTATATTCTATGTTGAGCGTGCATAGATGGTATGGTGTGCGTAGTTATGCATTACAAGACCTTTGGAACATGACCGTAGGTTAACATAGGACTTTTATCACTTTTACGTGGCTTGCATTAGCAGGCTATATAGGATAGGAGGTGACACTTGAGTGGCTGATGTCAGACTCACACCCCCACGATGAAACACGTGGCGAATGAGGGGTATTTGAAAAACAAAAGAGGGGGAAACCTCATCCTTAGTGATGATCCCGGAGTAGGGGTGGGCAACCGATTCGGTAAACCCGACTCGCACCGAAATCGAATTAAACTGAATCGAAACCAAAATAATGCTATTCGGTTCGGAATTCGGAAAGAAAATATGGATATTTCGGAAACTAGGGTTCTTTCAACCGAACCACATTTCTGAATTTCCGACCGAAAAACCGAAATACTATATCGCAAGCTCCAAATGGTGGATTTTTATTTTTGTAGTTGTTATTAGACTTAAATATTTGAAATGTTTTATGACTTATGTGTTGAAAAGTTTGATTTTATCATTGATGATGCATATAATTGCATATTTATTGTTTATATTAGGGGTGAAAAATAATTTAAAAGTGGAAAGATACAAGTAGCCTCACAAATTCGGTTTTGTGTGAAACACCGAACCGAATTATAATTCGGTTTAAACTGACCAAACCGAATTATAATTCGGTTCAAATTCGGTTTGAGGTTTGGGAGAATTCGGAGACCCGGTATTCATAATTTCTGTTTGGTCGAAACAGAACCGACCGAATGCCCACCCCTATCCCGAAGGCGTGGTGACTACTTAGCGCCAAAACCATGTAAACTTTTCTGAGTCAAGCTATGTATTATAAGTGGGCACGTGCAATAAAAGACTGAAAGTCCATGAATCATCGCGAAAAACAAAACATTCTTGAAGGCGTGGAGATAGACTAGGCGTAAAAACAAGACTATAATAGGAGGATACACTATGCTTCATTCGAACGGGGACAAGGGTACTTCCATGAGCCTCATCCCAAACAAATCGCTCATCACAAGAAAACCGCTTTATAGCTTCTAAAACCCACAACTTTTCCTACCCAAGGGACAAATGGTTGGCCTAGTGGCTTAATAGGGTTGACTATTGAAGATCGCCTTGGAGGCTCCAAGGTACTACGACATTAGAGCCATCAGAGACGCCCATCATAGAACACAATGGGTGGGAAGACGCTGGACAATAATATGTTAGTATATATTGCCATTTACAGATGTACAGAGATCACATAATCCACATACCGTGATATCTGTTTGTCACAACATTTATTATCACAAGAGATGCTCCCTGTGAAGTTGACCCATTTAGGAATGTCTGACATCGCATTTAACGACTTTGACGTTGATAAGTCGAGTTTAAATACCTCCTTTATAACATTTAATGGTAACTCAACTACTCACTCTTTCACTAAATTCATTCATCTTTTCTATCTACCACTAACTTAATCTTTAAAGAGCGTCCCAACTCCCAAGTTCCCACCTAATGACTTGCACAAATGAAGGAACGCTTCGAACCCTCCGAGTTAGTGACGATCTCACGTGCCTCATATCTAGGCTCAAACAACTCGTTTCATACTTTCACTAGTAATCAGCCCGCTCTCTGCCGCGGGTTAAGTTCCATTTTTAGTTTGAACGAAATATGTTAAAAGTATAAGAATGTAGATAACCAAAATACAAACTATAGGAGTAACTTGAGTTTAGATGGATCATTAGGCACTGCTCGGTAATTACGGCAAAAGTAAGCGAGCAGATATTCAACGTTATATGAACTAATCCAACTAAATTACATTTTGCAAAATTTGGGGTACAATAGAGTTGTATTGCTTGGTAGTCAGGAGAAAACCTTGCACCATTCATTCCTATTTACTACCCTGATCCGAAGGGTGTACCTCGAGGAGGCAAGTTGTCATAGAAACCCATGGCAAAAGAGTATATTAGAACAGAAAATGGCAGAAGCAAAATCTCATTACATTCAACCTTTTTTATGCCACCTCCACAATTCAAACTCTTGAAATCAACTATCCCTAAGCACACCTTGAGAACTCATCATTCACTTCATAGGCAGGTGCATATGGAGCTACTTTGCCATAGTTCTTCATGACAACAGCTTCTGATCCTGTTAAATGGGAAAAACCAATAAAAATCATCAAATCACTACAGAGGTTTAAAACAAACAAAAAACGAAGGAGAAGGAAAGGGGAAACCATACAAAAGGGCTGATAAGCTTATCAACCATCGAGTGTTTGGGAGCATTAATCCCATTCAAATGCTTCTTTAGTTCTGGAGCCAATTATATTTTCGCCAATACAAACGCGATTAGCTTGAATCATATGTCCATGGCACAATTCAGGGAAGAAATGAATCATAGAACGAAAAGAGGAAGATGTAACTCACCGAGTCACCGTGGTGAAGGTACATCCAGATGACGAGAATCACTGGAGCTTTCCGAACAACCCACTCAATCACCTCAAATCAAACGCAAAACCAGATTTCATCTGTAAAATGAGAGTGCCTTGTGGAGAAAGCACACACAACGTGTCTATGGTAAACTGGACAAACTCCTTCCCACATAGGTTGCCATGAACTCTTGTAGACCGGAGCAACCAAATCTTGCACCCCAAAGAACTCTTCTAAATAGTAAGCTTCGAGACCCATATGGAGTTTCACCTGCAAGAGTACAAAAAACTTATCAATTGCGGCCATCTGCAGTAGTGTAGAGAAAGTATAAACCAACCGAGACAAAAGAGGTGAGAAATAAGAAGAAAAGAATTGAATGGAATGGAAGAAAACAAACCTATGAAATCCAGCCTCTCCTTGCAAGAACCATTCGAAAATGCGATTCTCCTCCGACTCCTCCATAATCCTCACGAAACCGCCATCGGTTGATTCAAACTCCGATCTGCCTCCAAAAAATAAATCCCTCCAGAAAGAGATGAGAGACATTGGCGTGAGAGATGTGAGAGAAAGAGCAAAGAGAAAGAGAGGGGGTAACTGGTACAAACCGAGAGAGGAAATCGGAGGACGATATTCTCGATCCCGCCTTGGTTAATTGAGCAAGAATACAATATCATGATTTTAAACGAAACCAGCCACCTTAAGTCGCTAGAAACCTACCAAAGAGGCAATAAAAGCAAAGACATGGGATTAAAATCATTGACAAAGAACGCATCCACTTGATGCATGGGATTAAAAGCCTCACCACTTACCACCCTAATTGAATAATTCTATAAGAGACCTCAAACTGACCATTCGGATCCATCTCCTCTTCACGGAAGCACAAAAAAGCAAATTCGGACCAACATACCAACCCGCCGACAGTGAAATCTTTGTTGGCATCTCATCTACGAAATGATTAAAAAAAGCTTTTAAAGAAGAAGAGACAATGAACTCATCAAAGACAAAGTAAATAGAACCTGCATGTTTGGATCTCCTCCGAATCGTTTCCCGATCTCTCATAAAATGGACAATCCGCTCCAACCTCTCCTGGTTTACTGGAAGAAGATGAGAGAACCAAAAGTAGAATGAGGTGAGAGGAAGAGCGTGGAAACTGGAAAAGACACGGAAACAAAATTTTATGGAAGGAACAATCTTCGTACCTGCATCCACCACAGAAACTACATGTCGTGGGCATTCCTTCGATGGGGGGGGGGGAGACCTGAGCTTGCGACGACGGGGTCTTGCGATCCAAGAGCAGATCAGAAAGTAAGATGCGGAATCAACCATGAAACCCTCACATCAAACCCATTGTAGAGAGATTTAGAGACTCAGAGAGAGAAAGAAATAATACGAGAGGAAGAACTTTCTTCTTCCCCAGGACCCGTTTGCCAAACAGCTTCTGCACAGTTCTCAGCTCTCATGGAAGCAGAAGACTTGGCTTCCTATTTTGATAAATTGGGCCTGCAATTATTAGAAGATAACCCACACCAATAGCCCACTCGATCGGCCCACTCTTAATTGCACTGTTGAATGTCTTTCTGCTGTCTCTTCTTTCACCTGCCAACATGTACTCTATATATATACTAAGCTTGGAAGGAATGAAAGATACACTTTTCTCTGGTCTCTTTTGCTTTTGTATCATGGTATCAGAGCTAAATTCTCTTATCTAGGGTTTCCTCATCAAACCTTCAAGTTTTTCCAGCTGCTAAGAAATGGCTAGTGATGAAGAAACAAGCCACAAAACCAGCACAAAAGAGTACTTGTTTGCAGATCCCTACTACCTTCATGGTGGTGAAAGTCCAGCTGCTCTCTTAGTTCCTGAAAGGCTGAATCAAAGCAACTATAATGAGTGGAGTAAGTACATGCTCAACTCTTTATCATCCAAGAACAAATTACATTTCATAGATGGTTCCCTTCCTATGCCTAGTCGCTCAGATCCCATGTACCAGCCATGGGTGAGCTGCAATACCATAGTACTTGGTTGGATTACATTTGCTGTGAGTGACAACATCAGAAAAAGCCTTCTGAACTTCAAGACAGCATCAGAGGCTTGGAAGAATTTAAAGAAACGCTATTCTCAAGGTGACCTCATCAAGATCTCAGAATTGCAAGAACAATTGTCTACACTCAAGCAAGGTAATCGCTCAGTTTCAGAGTACCACACTCAGCTTATGACTATTTGGAATGAGTGGCAAAACTATCAACCTCTCCCTGAGTGTGACTGTGGTGGAAAGTCGCACCCAAACTGCAAGGTGATCACTAGCATCAATCGTTATCAAGAAACCAACCTGATTATTCAGTTTCTAAGAGGACTCAATGACAACTATGCTCTTGCAAGGACACAAATCCTCATGTCTGATCCTCTACCAGACATGGACACCATATTTTATAGAGTAACACAATTAGAGAGGCAGTTACTTACTAATGTGCAGCAAAACGGCATCCAAAATTCCATGGCAATGCTTGCACCAGCTCACCTGCAGCAGAACAATAGTCAGTTTGGCAATCAAGGCAATGTTCAATGCATGAATCAATTTGGTGGGCAGCAAAGACCTTACCAAAGACCACATTTTCGATCGCCTAGAGCTCAAGGAAATTTCAGTCAAAGACCACAAGGTGGCAGGCCATTTTGCACTTATTGCAAAATGAATGGACACACTATTGATCAATGCTTCAAAAGGAACGGATGGCCACCTGGTTACACGCCTCGAGCAAACTTCAACACTAACCAGCGAGCTCATGCACATTCAGTCATTGCCAACTCTCAGAATACTCAGCCTGATTTATTACAAGCTCTGGCAGGTTTGAAACTTACCCGGGAACAGTATTCTCAGCTGCAAGCTTATGTCCAGGATACAACCTCCACTTCTCAATCCCACCAACAACAAGTTAGTAACCCCACCAATTCTGCTGCTGCCTTCTTTTCTTCGACCAGCAACCCGTCAGGTACACAAAACCCTTCTCTTCCCTTTCCCAAACCATTCCATTCTCGTGGCCACACTTGGATTCTTGATACCGGAGCCACAAATCATATGATTTGCAATTTCTCTCTTTTTTCATCCTTTCAACCCATATCCAATGTCATGATCACTCTTCCCATAGGCATACAAGTGCCAGCTACTCACCTAGGCATAGTTCATTTTTCACCAACTTTGACCCTCTTTGATGTTTTATTTGTGCCAGATTTCACCTTTAACCTCATATCAGTCCATAAACTAACCACAACTATGCCTATATCAATTTCCTTCTTCTCTATATATTGTTATTTGCAGGACATACCTACGGGGAAGAGCATTGGTTCGGCTGAACTCCAAGGTGGCCTCTACCAAATGAAGCAGCAATCTTTTGAAACACCTATCCATCCTACTTCTGCAGCTTTGTCCTCCCACTCACAAATTCCGAAACACTTTGACATATGGCATTTTCGTTTAGGACATCTATCTCATTCCAAAATCAGTATTTTGAGTCAAATTGATTCGTCAATTGCGACAAACCCAACACAACCTTGTGCTATATGTCATTTTGCCAAACAGAGGAAATTACCTTTTGCTTTAAGTATGTCTGTTGCTGATGCTCCTTTTTCCCTAGTGCACATTGACATTTGGGGGCTTAACCCCATTCCTTCTTATGATGGGTTCTCTTACTTTCTTACTCTTGTCGACGATTTCTCTCGTCTCACTTGGTTGATGCTCATGAAATCCAAATCTGAAACCCGCAGCCACATTGAAAGCTTTTGTGCTTATGTTGAGACCCAATTCCATACCAAAATTAGGAGAATCCGAAGCGATAATGGCCAAGAATTCAAGATGACTAGTTTCTTTGCAGCTAAGGGAATTATTCATGAAACTTCTTGTGTAGAGACCCCCCAGCAAAATAGTAGAGTCGAGCGAAAACACCAGCATATACTCTCGGTTGCTCGAGCCCTTAAGTTCCAAGCTGCTTTGCCCCTTAGTTTTTGGAGTGATTGTGTCCGCCATGCTGTCCACTTGATTAACCGGCTCCCTACTCCTATTCTGAATAATGAAACCCCATTCCAGAAACTGCACCTCACCTCACCCAACTATCAAGACCTTAAGGTCTTTGGCTGCCTTGTCTATGCTTCCACTTTAGCTTCTCATCGCAACAAATTCACCTCTCGAGCTCGAGAATGTGTTTTCTTGGGTTTCTCTTCCGGTACCAAAGGTTATAAACTCTATGACTTGACCTCCCATTCAACTTTTGTTTCTCGTGACATCATATTTTATGAACACATATTTCCCTTTCAATCTCTTCCCAACCCAGATGCTGACTTATCCATAAATGATTCCCTTCTCAATCCTACTTCTCATGTCCATCATGATGATTCCCAGGTTCGTTTTTCTTTTACAAACCCTGCTGAACCCTTCTCTGCATCTCCTAATCTTTCCTCACCACCTTCTAATTCTCCCCATCCAGCCTCTCCTCCATCACCCATTCATCCAACCACACCACCAGATTCTTATGATGTTGACATGGATGAGGAAGAACCTTCTTCTTCTTCTCCATCCCCACTCCTTCGAAAATCCAAACGCCCAACAAGACCCCCTGCTTATCTCATCAACTATCATCGCAGCTTACTTTCACTTGGAAGAACCAATACTCTTCCCCCAAGGTCTCCACCAAATCATCGAGGTAAACTTTATGATCTTCCAACTGTTCTTTCTTACTCTTCTCTTTCCCCTACCTATCACCACTTTGCCCTTTCTGTGAGTTCCTTCCATGACCCCATTTCCTTTAAAGAAGCCTCCATTCATGCCCACTGGAACAAAGCTATGCAGCGTGAGATTGCTGCCCAGGAACAGAATCAAACCTGGTCCATTGTTGATTTGCCTCCTGGCAAAATTGCTATTGGCTCAAAATGGGTTTATAAGACCAAGTTTCTTTCTGATGGTACTTTGGAACGCTTCAAAGCACGCATTGTTGCAAAGGGTTATAGCCAACAAGAAGGTTTAGATTATACAGAAACCTTTGCACCAGTTGTTAAGCTCACTTCAGTTCGCACTCTCTTGGCTGTTGCTGCTATTCGTGGATGGCATATTCACCAACTTGATGTAGACAATGCTTTCCTACACGGAGACCTCAATGAAGAGGTTTACATGCGTCTCCCTCCAGGAATGCAGATGCAATTACCTCCTTCTGATAGGCAGAAGGTATGCCGTCTCCACAAATCCCTTTACGGGCTCAAACAGGCTTCTCACCAATGGTTCGCCAAGCTCTCACAGTCTCTCACCGATATTGGTTACCATCAATGCCTTTCAGATCATTCACTCTTCACCAAAACCACTTCTACAGCTTTCACAGCCATTCTTATCTACGTTGATGATCTTATCTTGGCTGGGGATGATTTGTCTGAAATTGCTAAGGTAAAATCTCACCTGCACTCCCTCTTCCGCATTAAAGACCTTGGAGAGTTGCGTTATTTCTTGGGGCTTGAAGTGGCTCGCAGCCCCACTGGAATTCATCTCAGTCAACGCAAATATGCTCTTGAAATCCTTCATGAAAATGGGTTCCTTGATTGCAAACCTGCTTCTACCCCAATGGAACCAAAGACTCACCTTATATCTAATGATGGCACCCCACCTACTGATGGTTCTTCTTACCGTCGTTTGATCGGCCAATTGATTTACCTCACCACAACTCGCCCCGACATAAGCTTTGCAACCCAACAGTTGAGCCAATTCCTGGACAATCCCACCACTACCCACCTTCGTGCTGCACATCATCTTCTTCGTTACATCAAAGCAGCCCCGAGTCAAGGCATTTTCTTCTCTGCGACTTCATCTTTTCAACTCCATGGCTTCACCGATTCAGATTGGGCGGGTTGCCCTGATAGTCGACGCTCTACATATGGTTATTGTATCTTCCTTGGTTCCTCCTTGATCTCATGGAAGTCTAAGAAGCAATCGACCGTTGCCCGTTCGTCAGCCGAGGCGGAGTATCGCGCCATGGCATTCACGACTTGTGAGATTCAATGGCTTATCTTTCTCCTTCAAGACCTTGGTGTCGTGCACTCTGCTCCAGCTTCCTTGTATTGTGATAACCAATCTGCCCTCCACATTGCGGAGAATCCCGTATTCCACGAGCGCACCAAGCATATCGAGCTCGATTGCCATCTAATCCGTGAGAAGATCCAACAAGGTATCATCCGAACCGCATACGTCCCTTCTTCTTCCCAATTGGCGGATTTGTTCACAAAACCCCTGGGTCCTTCTTCTTTTTCTGCTCTCTGCTCCAAGCTTGGCTTGCACAATCTGTGCAGTCCAGCTTGCGGGGGAGTAATACGAGAGGAAGACCTTTCTTCTTCCCCAGGACCCGTTTGCCAAACAGCTTCTGCACAGTTCTCAGCTCTCATGGAAGCAGAAGACTTGGCTTCCTATTTTGATAAATTGGGCCTGCAATTATTAGAAGATAACCCACACCAATAGCCCACTCGATCGGCCCACTCTTAATTGCACTGTTGAATGTCTTTCTGCTGTCTCTTCTTTCACCTGCCAACATGTACTCTATATATATACTAAACTTGGAAGGAATGAAAGATACACTTTTCTCTGGTCTCTTTTGCTTTTGTATCAAGAAATACCAAAACTCACACGAATACAATTAGCACTCGACACCAACATCGTGGTTCACACCTTCCCTCCTCTCCGTCCAAAGAAATTAGATACAGAGGAATAGGATCGGCGTCGATCGAAGCGTTTGACGGATCTCCTTCTTCGGCAAGCTGGCTGCTTCATCGCGGATTTTGGAGATTCTGGCGGTCGCAAAGAGAGAAAGAGAGAAGGAGAAGATGGTGAAAAGAGGTCAGAGAAGGAGAAGATTTGGGAAAGATGGCTATTTGCAGCGAAATAGGTTAGAGAAAACAGAGTGAGTAAGAGAGAGAAGGTGAAAAGGAAGAGGGGTTTCTGATCTCTCCTCTCGACTAATTGATCGGGAAAAGGCTTCCTCTTGCTCCCCGACATCTCGAGACCTCCACCCTTTTTTTTCTTTCCAGCAGGGTCGAGTCACCATTCTCACTCTCTCTCCTCTTCATTGGACACTGCGCCTGGTAACTTCCTTGCGAATTTTAAGTCTAGATGAATAGTAATTTTGAGTCTAGGTGAATAGTAAACTCAGTCTTGGTGTACAGGAACCGTGTCTTTGTAAATAACTTGTTCTAATTGGACTTTTTTTTTGTGGGAAGTTCTAATTGGACTCTGACAACGTTGATTTAGGGTTAAAAAGGAAAAGAAAAGAGGATATAGCTGGTACTTGGTAGTGATCGCATGAGCCGAAACCTCAGATTAGTGAACGGCCCATAAATAAGGCCCAGCGGTCAGCGAAGGCCTTGCGGGTCATGAGAGTTCGTCGAGTTAGGGTTTGGGTTTCCTGTGTTCCTCGTTTTATGAGACTCTACTCTTCAAACGCCAAAACCTAAGCGAGCAGCGGCCGCCTTCGTTCTCCATCTTCCTGCTCTCTTCTGCATCAGCTAGCCGCCGTCGATATGGTACGTCGCTTCACTGCGCCTATCCAGTATGGTGCATTTGTTTCATTTTCAGTTTGCTGGGTTCGACGAGTCAGAATCGCTGTGGAGATCTCCTCAATTCTGGCTTTTCTCTATTATATGCAGAATTTTCTATAAGTTAACTGTTATGACATGCTTCCTTCCTTTCCTTGTTTTTGAAGGCCCCGAAAAGAGGTGCTAAACCCGTGGCAGCTGCAAAGAAGAAATCTGTAAGTAATCACTCCCACTTACTTATTCGAGTTTCTGAACTTAGCATACCTTGTAGTATTGTTGAGTTATATTGGTTGGTTTATTGGTTACTGCTCCGAAGGTTATAGTAGGCTCTATTCATTGATCTCATTGTGATTCTGTGATGCTCCATTCATCTCCTGTCTTCTGTCGAGAAGCATTTAGTTAAGGCAATCCCATTGCGAAGGAGTTGGCTAATAGTGCTATGGAACATTGCTTTATAAGTTTAGTGAAATCTCAGTCATGAATATTGATCGCAGGATAAGGTTGTGAATCCGTTGTTCGAGAAGCGCCCGAAGCAGTTTGGAATCGGTGGTGCACTCCCTCCTAAGAGGGATTTGACGAGGTTTGTCAAGTGGCCTCATGTTGTTCGTATTCAAAGGCAGAGAAGGATATTGAGGCAACGATTGAAGGTTCCTCCTGCTGTGAACCAGTTCACAAAAGCACTTGACAAGAACCTAGGTAAGTTTCAAAGATATTCTTGTTTCCTTTGGATATGTCTAATTATGGATTGTTAACGTTATTTTTTTTGGTTATCTAATGCTCCAGCCACCCAGCTATTCAAGCTTTTGCTGAAGTATCGCCCAGAGGACAAAGCTGCTAAGAAGGAAAGGCTTATTAGCAAAGCACAAGCTGAAGCAGAGGGAAAGTCTGTGGAGTCCAAGAAGCCCATAGTTGTTAAGTATGGACTTAATCATGTGACTTACCTTATCGAGCAGGTAGTCTTGATATTCTCAAGTTGTGCCCCATTTCCATATTTTCCCACCGCTTTGTCATTTTTCTGATTAAAAGAAATTCTGGTGTGCTAAACCTCAATTGTGATACTATACTACTCTATTTATGTAGAACAAGGCCCAACTGGTGGTTATTGCTCACGATGTTGATCCAATTGAGCTGGTTGTCTGGTTGCCTGCACTCTGTCGGAAGATGGAGGTTCCATATGCTATTGTGAAGGGCAAGTCAAGACTTGGAGCGGTAATCTCTTGGTTCTTTCATTCTGAGTTGGAAAGCAACCTGCGAAATCCTTTTTCGAGCCATTTCTAATGGCAATGAATTGCAGATTGTCCACAAGAAGACAGCTGCAGCTTTGTGCCTTACATCTGTTAAGAATGAGGACAAAATGGAGTTCAGCAAGATTTTGGAGGCAGTGAAGGTAGTGTATTGACTTTAATGACAAGTGATCAGTGTAATGATCTCAAGTCTTAACCGTTACTTTGCTAAATGTGTTGCAGGCTAACTTCAACGACAAGTTTGATGAGCACAGGAAGAAATGGGGTGGTGGGATAATGGGATCCAAATCTCAGGCCAAGACCAAAGCCAAGGAGAGACTCTTGGCTAAGGAGGCTGCGCAAAGAATGTCTTAAGTAGAGCTTGATTTATAGATCCTTGCAAATTTTGATGATGTTAGCCGTTCCCCTAAATTTGTTTCTACTGAACGACTAGCCGTCTGTTTTTCTGTATTCGCCATGAGTCCGAGGATAATGAATGTACGTGTTGAATTTTTGTTTGGAGTAATTTAATATGGACGTAGCATCTTTTTTAGTATGCTGTTTTAATGATTTTGGTCCGTTGCCCAATAGTCAGTATTGAGTTCTGTTTTCAGAACCAGTTTGGGTAGATCACAGAGTCTGATCGATCATCCAAGTTGTCTTGAAGGACCTGCTGCAGCTTGGAAGTTGTCATCTCTGTCGCGTAGCGTGAGATGAACAATGTGAAGGTTAAGGACAAGAACTATGGACTAGTATGCAGTCTTGCACACAAACAGATCAAAATCAATGCAGATCCATCGATGGGGAAAGACACAGAGAGTTACTGCCTTGCAACTTGTTTCTTCGGAAGAGAGGAGATGAGATACAAAGTGTTGTTTGATTAACGCAGCTAGCTGATTATGCAGAGGGCAGCCGTTGTTTACAATCAAAAGACCGAAACAAAAAAGCAATACAGAAACACAGAAAAAGGTAAGCAAGCTATCTTCGCTTCTTCAGTTGGGGGCTATGGAGTATGGACAAACATAAATAGTACGTTACAAACAACACATTCAAGTGGCCCGCAATGATATTACATGTCACGAAACTATAAATGGCTGACCACAAACACAGAATTCAATGAATCAATTGAATAGAAAGCACAGATCAAATCTGTTTTTAATAAACAAAGTATCAAGACCCGACTCTCCTTGCGCAGCTCTTGGGCAAGTGAGTGACGTGGAAATTAGGCCCTTTTGGAACAGCCAACTTCTTACCCTCTGTCAATGGCTGAGAAGTTGCATCATCCATTTCTACTGCACAAGTTGTTGCAGGTGGTGATGGCGACAATGCTGTTTTAGCCTTCGTCAAGGGCGTCCTGCTCGCCTTCTGACCCGTTGTTGCGGCTTTGCTTGGAGTGCGTCGTGGAACTGCTGCAACTTTCTTCTGTGAAGACAGTGTATGCTGCCTATTTGGAGTGGGAGTAGATATTCCTTTTGGATTCCTCAAGCCAGAAGCTTTATTTTGCTAGGGGAAAAAACGAACGTGGGTTACATATTTATTTCACATTTGCAACTACGCAAATTGTACGCATGAATGAATGGATCAGTAAGGTGAAAGAAAGTACTGGGACTTACAGGTTGTTCCTTCTGTGGCCTGCTGTTTATCTCCTCAGTTTCACTGCCTTCATGTGTATTACTACCAAGTTCAGTTTGTTCAAGGTTCTTCTCATTTCTCTGAAACTTGTGGTACCAACGGGAAAACATCAGTGAAATCCAATGAATTATTGTGAGATACCGGAAGGATAACGCAAGATCACACTCACTTGGAGAACATGTTGATGTCTTCTTTGTGGGACAGTTGTAAGTTCTTTAAGTGTAGGATGGAGCTTCTTCTCCATGTTTGCTTCCTTAAGAATCCCTCTTTCCTGCAGTCCAAGCAAAGGCAAAAGACATCAGAAGCCACATTCAAAGAAAACTTCCACCCTCGCACAATTGCTGGCAAAAATACAGGTCACTCACATCAGTTCTTAAGCGAAACGGCTTGGGATGTGTAGGTTTTGGTTTTCTATGATTTAGACTTCGAGCTACCACAGCAACAGGAGCCACAGAGCTCTCTTTCAAAGGTTTAGCCATTATTCTCCGGGTCTGCATAATATCCCAGAGAGGGTAGCAAGTAAGTGAGAATAGACTCGCAAAGTTACCATCCGCACAAATGTCAAAACCCAAATTCACCAAGACCGGCCAACCTTTCTGCCGTTCAAATTGTTCTGATTTTCAAGAGCATTCTTTCCACGACCGTCTGCATTGTGATCCAAACGCCTGCAGCCAGAAAGTACTTGTAAGGTAAGGTTGAATATACCATAACCAAACCATACAAATGTGGCAAACTTCATACCTATTCTCATCAGACGCTGAAACATTTTCTTTATCACCTTCTGCTGCTACTTCGAAGTGGTTTTCTCCACCACTGGAAGCTGAAGTTATAGCCCCCTGATCCGTCATCTTGATTTCCTCAAACCCCTCTTCCATAACAGCGTCCAGCACATTCTCTTGTCCACTTGCACGGCTCTCGTTGGCATTCATCCCCTGAGGGCCATTTCTGCATTTCTCCTCAGTGTCTAGTTCATTGGAAGAATCATCTTGAACCCCTTTACAAGCTGCATGATCAGAGTCGGGCTGCAGCATCATCGAACTTGTTTCCAAGTTCTTTCCCTCCAAGCACTTGGACGATTTAGCTTGTTTGGCTACTTTAGTTGGAGTATGGAGGAGTCCATCATAAACCCGGCTTTTAACCTCCCGTCCCCTTGGCTGTTTTCTCTTAGCATCTGATACTGCTGTTGTGCTCCTCATCATTTGCTTATTCCCACTTGTAATCTCCAGCTTTTTCATGCCGGAACACAAGGTCTTCATACTGTCTATTCCTTCAGATGGGGGGTTTGTTCTTACTTGCTTCTTAGGCGAATGAAATACCAGAGTCCTGGCTGTTCCCATCTTCTTTGGCAATCCTATCAGAGCTGTTGATTTCGGGGCCCTAACGCTCCTAAATGCAGCAGCGGGTTCTGACACTGCCGGCTTTTTGTTTCTTGGAGTTGTTAGAGCCTTGGCCATGTTGGAAGGTTGCTTTGCCATTACTTTTGGAGTTGTTGCAGTCTGCTTCAGGAGCGGCTTGAGTTTTGCTTTGTTGTCGACCAGTTTCTTAGATATTGAAGAAATCAAAGCAAGCCTCGGCCCTCTAGGCCTGGAAGGCTTCGCTGGTACTGTCTGTGGGCATTTCAGATTGTGGCTGCCATGCCAACACAAAATAACCATTATCTTTCTGTTAGTAAGAAGGCCAGCAAAGGGAGAAATAAAGAAAAAGGTACTGCAATATTTGTGCATACCTTTTCTCCTTGTTACACAGTGCTTTTCGAAGCTTCACGTTGGGACTTCTTGCAGCCATGACCTACAGGAGATTTTCAAACAACTTCAGTTGTGAAGTTTGAATGTAACAGGAAGTACCAAACCCACGACCTACATATCAACTTACTCTAAGAACGAAATTTTTGTAGATTGCTTCGGAGTCCATTTCTTCTTCGTGCTTTTGGTCACAACCTACAAGTTCAGCAGGCCAAATATTTTCCGCAATTAGCATGGGACAACCCTAGAGACATTTAAGTTTCTCAACTGAATGCTAGAAGCCAAAAAGTGACATAAGGATGTAACGATGCACTCTTTCAAAAAGATAAGAGCAGCATCAGTTCTGTAAGTACTTTATCCCCTTGTGATCAAAACAAACCTAACAATTGCGAAATTCACAGAGAAAAAAAGCAACCTTTATGAGCAGCAACCCAGGGCTAAGTACTAAATCAAACTACCCAGAAGAGTTTTTGAGTATCAACCTAGCATTTACGTTTATTTCTCTTCTCCAAATTTTCAGCCAACAACTACACCCTAAAAGTTGAGATAGAGAAGAGGCCCAGAACCCTAATTGAACTCTAGAACCCTGTCATCCCAAAATGCACAGCAAGGTGCCAAAATAAGAGGCAGAAATGATCCCAATCCGGCGAAAATCAAAGCATATTCAGAGTAGAAAGTTCAGACTCTCAATGTATAACTGAAGCAAATGAACGCTGGAAAACCCGAAAGGGGGAAAAGGGCAACTGAAAGATTTTGGCGGGAGAAGACAGAAATTGGCCATCGAAACCGAGTACTCACCAACCCGGAGGCAGAACCAGTAGCGATCTTCGCTGGAGCGGCGGGGATCGGGCTTAGTGAGGTCAACATACTTGGGCGCTGAGATCTGTTCGTAGAAGTCCTCTTCTTCTACTTCTGGGTACTCGCCCTGGTGCGGAAAAACGGGAGAAACTGATGCCAACTCGTCTGCCATTGTCTACCGTGACAGAGAACTGAGAAGGAGCGTAATGGCTGGTTATCGACCTCTTTTTTTGCGGTAGCTTGACTGTGCTTTGGGTCTAGATCGTTAATTTCGAGAGACGGACAGTGGGAGTGAGTTATTTTAAAAAAAGCAATGTCAGACTTGGAACTAGCCGTTAGAGAAAGCCGTTTCGTTTCGGACATGATATATCGTCAATAGAAAAAGGGGTTAAAGACACATTTGGTCACTGAGATTACAAAATCGGGACATGTTTAGTCACTAGAAAAATTTAATATCAAATTTGGTCACTACAATTACTAAAACTGGACGCATTTAGTCACTCGCCGTTAGTCTCCGTCCAACTCCGTTAATGAAGTCCGTTAAGTGCTGATGTGGCAAACAGAATTGCCTAATCAGCCGGATATTAACCCAACAAAAATAAAACCCGACCCGCCACGTCATTATAACCCGCCACCTCATTAAAACCAACCCAACCCTACCCAACCCTTCTTCCTCCTTCCTCCCCAACCCAATTTAGGGTTTTCCCCATTAATCTGCCGGCCGCCCTTCCTTCATCTTCTTGAGGAATGTGGCGGTGCCGGCGGCTCGGAGCTCGGTGGTGAAGATTCAGGAAGCTACTCTTGCTCTCCTTCTTCTTCTTCTTGTTCACCTCCCCCCTCTTCCTCTCTGCCTCTTCCTTAGACAGCGATGACGACGATGAGCAACCACAACTGCCCAAGAAAAAGAGCAGCAGCAGCAGCCTATCATCATCACAAGCAACACCAAGCACCAAGCTTTCTAAATCTACCATTCCCTCTGCTAACAAGAATCAGACCATGAAACTCACCAAGAAGACTACTACCAACTCTGCTGCTATCGGAGATACTCTGTCTTCTTCTTCTTCGAGTGGTAAGAAGAACCAGACCAAACTTATTACCACCAAATCCTCCAACTCTACTAAATCAACATCACCCACCAAGTCCAAGGCCAGCAGCAATAGCGATTCTCTACTCACCACGAAGAAGAAGCCCACCAATTCCACAGCTGATACTGCTCAGCTCCTCAAGAAGAAAGACAAGAAGCAGCAGCTCAATTCCACTTCCACTCCCACACCCACCAAAATCAAAACCCTAGTTTCAAATCCATCAATCAAGCAATCAACTTCCCCCAAAAACAAAACCACCTCCAAATCACCCACCACAACCAAATCCCAAACCCTAACCCCCAAGCCAGCTCCTCGAACGCGTCGGCCACCTGCGACAAGGCCGTCTGCTGCGATCTGGCGCGATGGGGGAATAGATTTTGGGTTTCCTCCACTGCTGCGATTGAGGAAGCTGACGCTGGCGGGAGACGAAGAAGAAGAAGTGCAACGCGAATCGAAGAGAATCTCAAGGTTTCGTTGTCTGCCGGCGAGGGAAACTGACTGCGATGGCGGAAACGCGCGACTTCGAAGAAGTCGAACAACGCGACTTCAATGCGACGGGGAAGGGGAAGACTCCCAGTTTTCAACGCGACTTCAACGCGTCTTCAACCCGACTTCATCTCTCCCTGCTCTCTGCTCTCAGGGTTTGATCGAAAATGGCGAAGGGGAAGAGCTCGGGAAGAGCTCGAGGAAGGAGAAGGGTCTGTAATGGAAACAAATCAATTTTGATTTGTTTAAGTGGCCTCTGGTCTGGTTAGGTGGGTTAGGGTTTGTTTCTGGGTCGGGTTGGGTTAATGGATTGGGTTGGGTTGGGTTTATTACGTGGCGGGTATAGTGACGTGGCGGGTCGGGTTTGGTCATTTCCGGCCCAAAACGGCGCTGACTAGGCGCTCACGTTAGCCACGTCAGCACATAACGGAGTTTTTTAACGGAGTTGGACGGCAACTAACGGCGAGTGACTAAGCGTGTCCTGTTTTAGTAATTTTAGTGACCAAATTTGATATTAAATTTTTACAGTGACTAAACATGTCCTAATTTAGTAATCTCAGTGACCAAATATGTCTTTAACCCATAGAAAAAGAAAGGCCCCTCCTTGCAAAAGGGAATCTGGTTAATAAAAATATCAAACCGGTTTAAGTCGATAAGCCGATCACTAAGTAGTCTGAAATTTGATGGTCCAACCAAAATTCAATCTGTTTAAGCTTGGTTTGAACAGGATATGTAGGAATCAAATGCGGGAATTTTTTCCAATATATATATTATTCTTTTACAAGGACCGTTCAAATCCAGATTTTCTTCATCTTATTTCGGTTACACAATTTAAAAAATCGACCAAATGATTCGAGCAGCTCAAATGATTAATTGTTTAGACTACTTACCGACCGACCTTTCTAACCATTGTGGTTTTTGAACAGGTCCGACCCGAACTGGTGGTCGGGTGCCGGTTTTACCAATCCGACTGACCGGCTCAGGTAGACTTTAATAACACTACAAATACTAAAAAATTCCATCCATACCACCCTTTCACAAGGACCGCATTCCCCATGACGGTTTACAAAAGGACCGCAGGGCGATGTTGGGTTTTCATTTTGTGAAAAAACCGATAGGGGGGGTCCTGCGACTCTCTTGCTGACCTAGAAAGAACCGTGGGACCCTCTCGAGGTTTTAATTAAAAAAAATTATTGTAACTTCAAACGAACGTAACTTTGTGTCGGTTATCAGATCGTAGCAAATTTTTTTGATTTCGCACAATTTTTTGAGATCTTGCAAATCCACAATACTTATGCGAAATAAAAATATATTTTGTGAGATTCGGATTGGGGAGCATAAAGTTATGATCGTCCAAAGTTTGCCGAATAACAATGAATTTTTAGGATGAAGGCGATGGTTTGCGGCTTGCAAGATGTCGAAAAGTTATGCGGAATCATTTTTTTTTGCCAAGATTGGATAACCGAGAAAAAAGATACATTCGTTTGAAGTTTCGGCATAGGTAAGATATCCATCGAAAAAAAATTATGGGCAGCGAACCGTGGGGTGGTGCGGCGGTTTCCGCATTTGAAATGCAAACCACACTCGAGGCCACGGTTTGGCCCGAATTGCTGAGCTGGGGCAAGGTCAATCTGATCGCAGTGATCCCACGCGGTCTATATGCGGCAAGAACGAAAATCGCACCACCCCCTGTGTTCCTTGTTTAAACCGCAATGGGGGATGCGGTACTTGTGAAAGAGTGGTATGAGATGGAAATTTTAGAGAAATAGTGAAATTTTTGTAATTTTTTTGGTTTTTGTGTGGTATATTGGCAAAAATCGCCAAATGCGCACGAACATACAGAAGCAATCTCTAAAGTTGCTTGCTAATCATTGACGAGAAGTACAATTGGGGTCGTTTGATGTTGTAATTGTTAAATAGATGTATTGTTGTGAATACATGTATAATATTATACATGTATTGTCGAATTCGTTGCATGGTGAAATATAAGGTTTGGTATGTTTTATTGTGTATGTCATATTAATTAAAAGCTGAGATAAAACAATCTCAACTCAACTATCTTTATGTGCGACATAACAATTATTTATTTTGAGTGATAGTTTCTGTCACATCATAAAAACAATGCATGTATTGTATCTGTTGAAAAGTCAAAAAATGATGCATTATGAAGAATACAAATATAGAAACAATCTAAAAAAAGAGCTAATACCACTACAAAATCAAAACTACCAATGACTGCCATATAGATGTCATGCCATTACCACATCATACTATTACTTTTATTTTTAAAATCTAAACCATTGGAAAATCCGAATTATCAAGAAAGTGTCACTTGTGTCTCGAACTATTCAATATGACATTTATATCCTGAACTATATTTTCGTTAGTGTTGACCAAGTTTGACAGTCAATATTTAACAGAAAATTCACTCAGTGTCGATGTGACATCTGATATTGAATTTTAAAAAGTGAATTTTTATTTATATTTTCATCTAAATTTATTAAAATTAAAAAATAAAAAATTACAAAATCCCCAAATCTTCTGAATCGCTCTGTTGACCCACCGTCTGGTCAATCGTTATTTATAACGGTCAATAAAATCATCAGGAAACAAATGACACACAACTATTATAAGTTGGGACATAAATGAAATATTGAATAGTTCGGGACGACTTTCTTGGTAGTTGGGATTTTCTAATTAGCCTTCTAAAAAATAGCAAAATGATGTCGGCGACCCTCTTCGACAAAATGCCCTCGTTGCTACCGGCGAGCCCCTACTTCCCCGATCTCCCCTGCTGCTTCCTTTCCCCAGCTCCCTCCTCCAGAGAAATACTCACGACCAGCGATGTCGCCCTATGTTCCCGCTCAAGTACCACCGACGAGCAGTGGCGCCGTCGCCCTTTGCTCCCGCTCAATTACCACCGGCGAAAATGATCGTCGCCGCCAAAGGTCACATAGCCTGGTGGTAAGGAAGGCGAACTAGTGACCGAGAGGTCTCAGGTTCGATCCTCACCGCCACCATGGTGTTCCCGGAGGCACCCGCATTTGCCCGGACTGCTGGCGGAGGTCCCGGGGTTTGGCCCGACTACGGCATCACCAAAGGTGGTGACCGTGGAGGGTGTTCCTCGTCATCAAAAAAAAAAAAAAAAATGATCGTCGCCTCGTGGGATTGGATTCCGGGTTTGGGGAATGCAACCTCCCTCTTTGACTGCGGCAGAATACATTCATTTTTATCAATTGATCACTTCGTCGAGCTCTCCGTTCATCTCGTTGTTGTACAAATCGAGAACCTAGAGATTCTTTAGCTGGGCGAGTGGAGATGAAGATGTTGAGGTCGGAGAGATCGAGGGAGGTCACTTGATGGCGGGATTTGTCTTCTTATTTTGGCCGCCGGTGGCGACGGAGGAGAGCAAAGGAAGAGTGAGAAGCTGCAGAGGGGTAGTAATATAATTCTACACCTCATTTATAATTTGAAATTAATATAATTCTAAAAATTAAATAAATATGCATATTGTATAAAAATTAATATGTTAATATAATTCCACCTCATTACCACATTATCATATAGAATCAGGACAATTGACACATCAGCGATAAACTGATTTATCATTGACCACTAACGGTCAATACTAACCAATATATAGTTCGTTCTAGGATTGTCATATTGAATACTTTAGGACATAAATGATACTTTTTTTTTATAATCGAGACTTTCTAAAGGAATTAGAAAAAAAAAATTCACAATTGGTGTTCTTGTACTTGAACAAAACCATTTCTGTATCGTTTCATCTATTTGAAAAACTATAAGAGGTAAATTAGGAGTATATTTACGTTTAAAATTATTTACTTATTTATTTGTTATCTACAGGAAAAAAATACATTAGTATTGGGATTTGAATGTTGTCTCTTCAAATAAAGACAAAAATCATAACTCTTTTAGGAGTATATTCACGTTTGGTACTTCAACTTTTATATTTTAATTATTTTAATTGAAGTTTAATAATTAATTTAATTTATGTGTATCTTATAAATGGAGGATAACTTAAAATCATAACTCAAACACCATTGGTTCGAATATGGCATATAAAATTGCAGTATTGAATATATAGAAGCGATTTAAAATTCATAACTTAATCACAATTTTAGGACGACTATGAAACAATGATATTTTTGTGCAAACTATAAGTTACTGGTTATTTAAAAACTATAGTCGGGTTAACCACTAAACCCGACATGATTGGATTCTACAATCACGAGACGACATTGGGTTTGATATACTATTTCATTTCACCATCTTTAGGCATGTTAATAAATTTGTAGAGTCAGGACAAGTAACAACGTGAAGATCAACTGAATTATATAGTTCAATTCTTTAGATAAATAAAATATTTTAACGCAATTTTAATAATTAATTTATCTCTATCTTATAAAGTGACAGTATTATTAAAATTGCTATCAAAATATCGTTTGTTCAAATATTTCATACCGAATTGTTGTATTAAATATGTAGAAGTGATGCAGAATTCTTAATTTAGTATAAACTTTTAGAAATATAATGAAATACAATATTTTTGTGCAAACTATAAGTGACGGTTCTATGCAGTTTTAGTCTAGTTCATCACTAAACCTTAAATCTCTTGCTAATACTGCATGATTAGAACCAACAATGATCATGAGACGAGATTGAGCTTGATGTACTGTTTCATTTCACCATTTTTATATGTTAATTTATTTGTAAGGCCTGGACAAATATTTGAGTGAAGATGAACTGGATTATATATCTCGATTCTATAGATAAATAAAATAGTATAAAGTATGAACTAACTTTATAATCACTCAATTGGTTGGATGAGTTTTGTTTGATCATTCAAAATAATTAGTTAATTCATACTATTTGTGATGTTTGAAACATTTTATGTATGATTTTGAAATGTACTTATTATTTGTGGTATTAGTGACCGTTGATTGACATATAGTCTTTCATCGGGTAGTTAAAGTCGAGTATTTAGTTTCTTTTAACTTGGTGTTAGAAAATGATATAAAGTTATTTATGCAAATGATTATATCTGTGTTACTTAACCTTTTCATTTCTCTTAAATTTGCTAACATTAATTAAGCAGAACTGTTAACACCAAATAAAACACCAAAATTCATGATCCAAATGTTCAATACTTATTTTTTAAGTATTCACGAGATAGTTTTTTTTCCCGAAATCATTAATATTTTTTGAAATTATATTTTCACAGCAAGTGTGTATGTTTTGGCATGAAGTGCTTTAATCAAAAGTTTTAAAATACTTACAAAATTTATGATTTGGCCATTAATAGCCTTCAACTATCACTATACGTAACGACAATTCTTATCAACCACAATTATGCTCGGAGATAGATATTAGTTACTAATGAATTAGTATTTAATAATTGATTTCGTATTTATTATCACCTTTAGATGATTGTTGGCGATAAAGTTCAAACCAATACGTGGTAAATTTTATCCTTCCATATTACCTATTGGTCTATCCCTTGGAGCTTTTAATGACTACTAAGCCGATGATTAGTCTGGTGTGATTAACCATTTCCATTGGGAATTGTGTTATCTATTGGAGAGTTTGTGAGTTTCATTAACTCTCTGACATTAGCAACGATCGTGTTTAGTGAAGTGGAGTCGAGATAGAGTGGTTGTATGCCAATTTCGAGGTTTTCTGAAAGCTTTATTTAGGGATCTAACACTAGTATTATTGTACTCTCTTCCCCATTGTGGAATGAATGTAATAATGCTCAACAACATAATCAAATCATTACTTAGTTGACTAGAGAAGTTGTGAAAGGAGTTTACTAGTTGTTGCAAAAAGGAAATGTATGCAAAGGCTCAGGAAGAGAGGTAGATATTATATTGTTGTCTCAATGCAACTATTGGACGAACATGCTGCAATTGGCCAAAGTTCGAGCTTCTATCCCAAGCTTTGTAGAGACCGGCGATTATGGTGCCATTATTAGCCACTATTATGATTGACTTGTGGTATCTCTATCAAAGATGATATTCCAAGTAAATTGTTATTGTTTCTCGTTTTCATATGTTCATTTTGTATATGCTTGGTGGCGTGTATTGGTTCACTCTCTGGTTGCTGGAAAGCTGTTGTTGGGAGAATTTGAATGCCTCTATTCTTCATGTGAAGAAGTATGCCCACCTCAACCATTCTGATGTGTCATAGGTTTGTCACTACAGATCATGTTATTTATAAAACTAAGTGTATGATGATTGATGCAGAGGGTAGTTTGGGACTGAGAAGTCTACGGCCATTGATTTAAAGTTTTTTTGGTTTACTGTGTGCACATTCATCATATCATTACTCCATTTAAGTTTCCATTGTCGAATATATATATCATGGAGGAGGGTGGGGGGTATTGTCTTAGTGTTAGAACTCAATGAGGGAAATGTTTTGCTACAACCATTATCCGATCATACTTATATTTCCAACCATCTTCGACCATGTATGCTTGCCTAGGGATGTCCCTATGTCGACCATTGAAAAACCTTTGTTTTCTCTACCACCATTGTTAGATTTCACCCACACCACCCACCTCGTATTCTTCTTCTTCGTGTTATCTCTTCGTAATATCTATAGTTAGAAACCTTGTGAGTGCATGAGCGGTTTCATGTGGTCACTTGCATTTCAGACCTTTTCGCTTCATATGTCCATTCGACGCATACTTGTAATGGTTTAGTTCTTATAATTTCCTTGTCATATATTTAGAGCTTTCTTTTATTGGAGGAAATGAACGATTGGTTGGTGGAGTGGATGGTTTTTTGTATACCCTATCAAGGTATGTGTGGCCTCTAGTTGTGCCATGTCACATAACAAGCATGCATGGGTGTCTAGCTCGACATTGGTTTCAATTTCCAAGTCTAAGCTCCTTCATAGCTTTGGTAAGGAAAGAACCAAAGTGTGGGGTGAACAATTGGGATTAATCAAATACCACTCTCTTCCAGAATGCCTCATGATGATACACGACAGGCGATTCGGTGAGCTCGTAGCAATCGCTCTTCTTCTTCATGTAAGGGAGTATGGTGTATCCATTTCCGCTTTCATACTTTTTTTCACGGCCATGCATGATCGTGTTTGTCGCTTATGACATCACGAGATCAATATCACCATGGCCTTGCTTTTAGCATGTCGCCTAGCATTGAATGCTCCTTTCTCATTCTCGAGTTGGATTTCTGTAAGAGAGCCACTTGGGTGAACCTCTTAGGTTTTTCGTAGAGGAGGATATGAAGCACTTTCTCTCTCTGTTTTACACTTTTCTGTTCCTTTTACGAAAACCAAACATAAACGAACTAACCGATTTGCATGGATTTCAGCAATATGGCAACTTTGTTTGATTTGGGTTAGATTATACACTTTTACACCCTGTTACTTGTGTCATTTTGCGTGGTTTAATCGTTCCTAGGAGCTATTTTATGCTAGGTGTGTTCGTGTTGTATCATATTTCGGACCCAAGTAGGTTATTTTGGAGCAAAATGGTCAAATATGCAGAGATCACGGTATTGGAGGAATTCTCACGGTCGCACACCAGGAAGATGGAACCCAGACCATGAGGATCGCAAGGTTCCAGCGAGATCTCTCCAGCTTGCGAGCAGTGTCAGAATCACGGTCGTAGACCATGATGTTAACAAGCAGCCCCTGAAGATCGTAAGTGATACATTGTGTCTTGTGCGGAGATCATGGTTATGTTGTCGACTTCACGGGCTTGATCTCAAACCATGATTCCTGCACTCGGGGACTATAAAAGCGAGAGTTAGCTAAATTCAAAGGGGAAGTTTTAGAGAGAGATTGGAACCTCTTATTCAAGGTAGAGAGAGGGAGATACGAGCTAAAGAAGGAGGAAGGAGATTTTCACCTACCCAAGGCTAGAGGAAGATTGCTTTCTTCTCCCAAGGTGGAATCAAGAATCTAAGAGGAAGGAAGATCACTTTGTAATGAGTTTTTCTTCTATCTTATTTGTGTTTTCTCCTCTAGCTATGAAGTAGTCTCCAATTTCACTTGGATGTTGTGAACCCTAGTCTAGGAAGTGTTAGATTATAGGAATTGAACTCTATGTGTGTTGGGTTTGTAATTTATATAATGTTAAAGGTATTATTCATGGAATTTGGGTGCTGATTGTTCATATCTCAATTTTGAGACAATTGACCTAGAAGAAGGAAATCCCCTTGTAGCCCAATCTTGGAAATTTGGGTAACCTTTCGTAGGGAAATTCGGGCCATTCCTCATTCATCGAAATAGTGCCTTGATAATGTCTTGATTGGTTACTTTTTGCCGTTCTGAATTAACATTGGAGGGATTCATTTTTTGAACCTTGGTTGATCGATTAAGAGGTCTAGGGTTTGCAAGCTAATAGTGACAATCCTTAATCGATCAATTGAGAGAGTTACGATTACCTATCTAATTGCAAACTCCTTACGATGTATGATCATACCTATCACACTTGAGTTTCATTTATTGTATCTTGACACAAGACTAAGGGAGCAATGTTCGAGTGATGCTTTCTCAAATCGAACTCACCTAAGTTTACTTGCTTGCTTGTTTTAATTACTAGTTTTCTTAGCTTTAACCACAGTCCAATTGCTAGATAACGTGTGGACAATTGAAGTAAGGGTAGATAGACCGTCCGGGTTGATATTGAAATACTTACCCTATGCAACCGTCTATAGGTTGCACTTGGCCTGTAGTTGGGATTAAGTGTAGTGATAGCGCGAGTATTGTTCTACCTTTATCTATACTCCTTTCTTGGTCCAATGAGGACATTGTCCTATTGAAAGTGTGGGTGGGATTTAGGTAGACTATTCTTCATATGATATGCTTTGATTTTAAAATGTTCATATATATGGGGAAAGGGTTTTGTGTGTGCATTTATGCATAAAAATTACAAATTTCAAGTATTTCCACGCACACAAAGCAAATTCGAAGTCCATCATACTTTGAATTGCTAGTCTCTGCGTTAGTACGTGATCTAAGGGAGGCTAGTGTAGGAGCTATGAAGGATGTCCTTCTCATGAAACTTGGATCCATCTTAAGAAAAACATGTGGATTGGTGCTTCCTACCATCCTTTTTCAGTTCCCAAACTCCTCCACAAATGGTGGAGTCTTCTGCTCTTAAAGCAAAAATGAGGTCAATATGTACCTTCGTACATTCGATGTCCTTTCCTTGAAAAAACCGGGTTTTGGAAGATATACTAGTTGAGTCTTGGTGACGTAGTCCAACTAGATGATGCTATTTCCTCTCTAGTACAAGTAAAATTTTCACCCGTATGATAGAATTGCCAACTTGAGGATGTGTTTTTAAGGGCACAGATAAAGCTTCCAACACCCCTTGACTTCATTGACCCTCTACATGATCGAGAAAAAGGAGCTAAAAACTGCTCTTGTTCGATCAAGGCTTGCTAATTACCAAAATACAAGGCATAAGATACCCCCTTCCGCGCATAAATAAGGCACGAAAAGTGCAATGCAACGTGACAAGATCGTCTTTATGCGAAAAAAATTCAATGACTTACGTGGCAGGAATACAAATACTTCCTAATCATGCTACATATGATTCACACCAACCTTGATATAAGAATACTCGAGGAAGAAAAAGAGAACTCCATCTCATAAGAGATGAATAATTTCATCCTTACAAAGTACGTTTTGAGCATCATTGCAAGGATCAAAAGTTTCTAAGTGCAAGGTTTGACCTTGTAAGCTTCTAATAATCTGCTACCTAAGATCGGAAGTTACGTGTCATCATAGAGGTCTAGTGAGGAGAAGGAGGTTAAGATTAAGTTTGATTGGGGACAAGCAAAGTTCAAGTGTGAGGTTATTTGATGACACATAGTGTTGACTATTCAAGACCCCCGTTTATAATATGAAGTGCATACATTTCCTATCATTATCGTCATAATATATTGAATATTTGCTATGATTTCTTCAAGTGTGTTTTAGCAACCTTAGGATTTCTTTATACGATTGATATGCTTTTGGTAGCGTTCTGTGCATTTTCAAGTCAAAACAGGCTAGTGGACACTTGGTAGCCATAAGTGACATCGAGATCAACTTGTTGGAGCCGAAATTCTAAGAGGAGACACGCTTGAGAAATAGTGCAAAAAACAGCACGCCAGGAAGGAAAATGGGGATGTTGCTGTCATTTTATGAAGCTTAACTACTTCGTCAAAAAGTCACATTGGAGCCTCCAAATGGCTGGCCACGTGTTTGGAGCCTTCTGATTGGCTGGATGACTCTGGAGCTACGATAATTCCTCCTTAGAAAGCCTAATAAAATACCCATAAATAGGTCTCTAGAGATAGCAAACGGGAAGGGGGAGACGAGAGGTCAAGGAAGGGTCGTTACTCTGCTGACAGAGCAACCCTCATGTACTTAGAGCAAGACCAACCTACGAGGGAGAATCGGCGACAGAAACGATGGCCTTGATCTCGTTTTCTCTCCTGGTGGCACCAATTCCTATGGGCTTCTAGGGTCTTTGTTTCAATCGATGAACACCCAGGAATCCCTCCCCCATGGTTGGCGAGTTCCTTAGTTGGGTGGGTATGTGAACCCTAGGGGTTCTAACCATGTAAAACTTAATGTTTGGTTTAATAGGATTTTTTATTATATTTGTTGATGCTTGATTCCCTATATTTTATTATTTATCAATTTGAATGAGAGATTAATTGACCTTGCACTCCTTTGATTCGCAAGGGTCAAAATCCAAGTCGGTTAGGATTATGACTCGAAATGGCGGTCCTATTCGGTGGAACATCATTCGATCAAAAGACATGACACCTCAAGGGAGAAATCCGAAGGGTCATTGTCACCCATTAGTTCGAGACGAGTAAATGCTTCGACATAAGGTGGGATCTAACGAAATAAGAAAGCGACAGCTCATATGCCACTGATCATCAAGTGACGCATGGTTAGGAGACCTAGGGGGAGCTTACCTATGCAACGCCTTCCTTCTCTGATCTATCACTCGTCCATTAGCTTTAGATTTACTTTTCTACACCTCAACCTCTTAATTGCTCTCTTCTTCAATAGAACCGTACCTCACTTTTGAAGTCAGGTTTCTGCGAGACTACGAGAGACCTCAGGGAAATACGTTTCTTGGCTTGGCTTTATTCTAAAATATATCACTAATATGAGCTTCTAGTCCATTAAATGTCGCCGTTTTTGGGCTTGGTGTGTAGCTTCACTTCTTAATCCCAATAGTTGGATTTTGATGTCTCCAAGTCGTAAAAGGTTGTACACTAGGATTCTTTGACATGAAACACACGAAAGACTATCTAAAGAGCATCGAAAGTAACAAAGCATTCCTAGAAACTATTAAAACACACATTCGACCATTTGCCAAGTAATTATAAGTTATTTATATTCGACGATGCTTTTTGCCGCTTGCGCAGCTAGTTCGAAAGATGTAAAGTGGATGTCATTAACAGTCCTCCGTAATCTAAGTTCAGATTGAACATTTCCCACATTTCCCTACAATTACGAGTATATTATAACACATCAATACTATATTTTCATATTCTACTAACTCAAGTCTATTCAAACAAAATTCATTTCTAAATTTTATAATTAATAAGCGCAAATGAACTAAATAACATAATTAAACATAATTTATTTGGAATTAACATAAATATTATTTGTCACTAAATATAACATTAGTAGCACATAATTTTGTCACTAAAGTGAGAAAAGAAGATAGTAAAATAATCATTCAAAATTGAAGATTACAACACAAAACATGTCACAAATTCGTTAATTAGTAGCTGATAGTTGCTGCCGCTAACATCTGCCTCTAAATAGAATTAGCGGCAGCACTATTGCTAACACACATTTATGTGCCACTATTGAGCTATTGAGACACATAAATCACTTACTGTGACAAATGCGCTTAGGCGCTAAATATCTATTTTCTTATAGTGGTTACGGTTAGTTGGATTTCGAAGAAGAATTACGATAAATTTTTTGATTTGGTAAATATACAACGAGTGAATTATTAGACTAGTTTGGCCATGTTGTAGCTTTTGCAGAAGCAACTTTTGGCTGGAGTTTTTAGAAATACATTTTTCGAAAAACGCAATTGAATATTCGGCTGAAAAACTAATAGTACTATTTTTAATTTAAGAGGCCATGTAAAATGACTAAAAATGATTTATAAAATAACATAATACAAATTGTAAAAAAAAATTATATTTTAAACTTTATTTAATTTTTAATATGATATAATTGAAAGAAAAATTATATTTTCTAAAATAAATTTAAATTATGATAAGGAGAATCTTGTATTTTCAAAACAACTATTCGCAGAAGCTCAAAATTAAAATGTTTATTTTATGTTATTCGAAAACATTTTTCAGTTTTTCAAAAATTGAGTTTTTAGAAGTGTTTGGCCCTACTTGAATTTTTGAAGCAGAAAAGTGCTTTTAAAATCTGGGCCAAATATATGCATTGATTATAAGGACTGAATGTTTTGATTTTATTTTAAATTGGATTTATGAGTTTTAAATAAAAAACTAATTTTTCTTATTATATTCTGTTTGTGCCCTGAAACTCCCTCTCCGCGCCCCGCGCTCCAATCTCCTTAGCTCTCCCTTGCAGACGCACTCCTGCACCCACACAAGCACCTAGCGGACCAACTTGGTCCATTAGCACTCCGACGTTCAAGTGAGAAACCACCTTTAGAGAGAGAAGTGAAGGAACAGTTCTAGTAAGAGAAGCAAAAACTGAGTAAATGAGGTTTACCTACTCGACTATTTATACCCGGGGCGAGATCGACCGGTATCCGTCGCTCTCGCCTTGTGTCAGGCCCGCCATAAATGCACCGTACTTCCCTCGCATATGCGCCTCGACCATCTGACACCGCGGTCAGAGGTCCGAGGCGCATGACATCACTAGGTCAGTCTTTCGTACACTTTCGACCGTTGGCTGCTTTTGTCCCATGCGCCCTACGTCAGGTGCCCGGTCCCACCTGCCTCCTACGTCACCCAGGCCACACAAGCCCTTGCCAGGGCGCCTTCCAGCCCAAGACCCTTGCCCCCATGGGCTTTTCTAAGCTTCTCCGATTGGGCCCACACCTGCATCCCATTAGCACCATTCTTTGGGCCTTCCCTTTCATGTTGGCCCTTGGCCCATACTTGTTCCCCCAACAATTGCCCCCCAGTTAGGCGCCTACTCCCAAGGTTAGGGGCCCGACTGTATTCACCTCCTCTAGGGTATGTACGCCCCGCTCGGTGCTCTTTCGCCTCCTTTTCGATGTTTATGCGCCCCTCCCTGTTCCTTCGCGTGCCCCTGTTCCGCCATGCGCCCTTCCCTTCACACTCATACTTCTCTTTTGCTCCTTTATCACTATTGCTTATTTTATATTTCTTTTTCTTTCCCTCTTTTTATTATTATTATTTTTTTTTACTTTCCCGCGACTGTTCCTCTTCCGCCTTTCTTTCCGTGCCACTGTGACCCCTGCGATTCCACTCTCTCTCCCCCCGATCCGTTCGTGATTCAAAATTCCAATTTTGGGATCACTAACGGATTGGGGAAGCCTCTTCGCCTTCCCTCTCTCTCTCTTTCCGACTCACTTGGGCCTCACTATAAAACCCCCTCTCCCCAAATATTTTTCTCACAATTTGCCTGCACCCTCTCTCTACTTCCTCTCTCTAGACACGAAGTCTCCCCCTTTCTCTAGAACTACCCTGCGCCGCACGCCTCCCACCTGCAATGGCGTCCTCTCGTCAAATACCTCTCCCCTCACATACTCCTGCGCCTGCCGCTGAACCAATTGCCCCCCTCCACGACTCTGATGCGCCTCCCGCATCTACCGCGCCTCCCGTGCCCCGAGCGCCTGTCGAAGGCGAAGCAACCAATGCCCCCGCCGCACCTGCACGCCGTAAGTTTACTGATATGCGCCTCATCGTTCTTTGTAGCGTTGACTTCTTTCATCCGCCTTAGTTCGCTGCCCCCCTTTTTTTTTTAGCCGACGCGCCTCCTTTCCCCCCCTTAGCCTTACCACTTGCCCCTTCCTTTGACTCAGGCGCCTCCGTGCCTCAGGACTACGTGTTCAGGCCATGGGACTCGATGTGGCCTCCTGGCTATGCGCCTCAGAACACGTCGGCGCTCCCTGTGGAGGAGGCTGGTCCGCATCACGCCTCGAAGCAGTTGGGGGTGCGGTTAGAAAAACTCGCTGTATGCGCCCAGATGCCCGCGCCTTGGCGGTACATCCACGCGCCTCCCGAGGCTAGTATTGGATTGTGCGGCAAGGGGTGGGTGGGCATTTACCAGGAGTTCATCCGGTTCGGCCTGCGTTTCCCCATCGATCCAGTGCTTGAGGGTGTCATGGTTGCCTGCGCTTGCCCTCTTGCGCGCCTCTCTCCCGCCGTCATCCTAACCACAATCGTTTTTCGCTACCAATGCCGAAGAGATCACGTGCCTCCCACCTTCAAGCTTTTTAAACATTTTTTCAAAATAACCAAAAGCAATAACTGCCTGAGCTTGCAAAGGCGCACGGCGCTCGGGTATGGATTTGTCAGCAGCTGCGTGAAGATGGGGCGCTCGTGGTTTGACTCGTATTTTTTTGTCAAACCACGCGAAGTGCCCTTCTTTGAAAGTGGGCGCCCCATAAGTTCAGAATGGTCCCTAGGGAATCGCTTCGCCTTTAACAAGGTGGAGCCTCTTAGCGATACTGAGGAGGCCATGGCGAAGTCCATATCAACACATCCCATTGATCTCGAGGCGGGAGAGGAGTACGCCCGTGTCCTCGCCGATTTCTACGGTGATGGTACTGACCATGCGCCCTTTGTAATCTGCGTGCTTCTGTTATTATGTTATGCTTTGTCATTCAAACACACGGACCATGCGCCTTCTATTGTCCGTGCGCCTCTGCTATTATGTTGTGCCTTGTTTCTCTAACGCACTGTTGTTCTAACACATTACTATTATGTTTTGTGGTACAGGGACCGACTTCACCTCCGTGACCAATCTGATCAGGTCGAGGCTCGACCTTCTGTGGAACACGGGAACTGGTCGGGCCGCGCCGATCAGTCAGGCGTCCCGTCCGAGGAGGGTGCAGCCTCAACGGGGGCGAGGCGCATCTGCTCAAGCGCTTCATCTTCAAGGCGCGTCACTACCTCCTTGCCGACCGGATCGGGAGGTGATGCGGGAGGCCAAGGCTCTCCCTCGGGGCGCCCCGCTTCCTCTTCCTCAACTCCTTCGACAACCTCCACGCCCCGGGGCGTCACTGGAGTGAGCACTCCGCCCTCCCCTGCTTCCGCAGGGTCTCGGAAGAGGGCGGGTGTGACACTGCAGGATAAGGGCAAGAGGCCGATGACTGCCACCGCCAAAGAGACCGGCTTGTCTCCGAGTTTTGTGGAGCCCACCATTGGGGAGCACACCGGTCAGGTGATTCCCCCGTACTTCCAAGCTCGGCGCCCTCTCGTCAAGGTGCCAGTGGACGTCCCCGTCAGGGCGGCGAAGGACGTCCCCGCCTCTGTTCAGATGGCGAGGGCGCATTATGAGCTGGTTGAGCATCCGGACGGCTTAATTTCGGCGAAACCTTGGTTAAGACTGACAAACATGAGCGTCCAGGTAAGGACTGGGTTGCAAGGCGCATATGTCACTACTCTGAATTCACTTTATTAAGCACCAAGTTACTAACTGCCGTCGAACTCGTGTGATTATGCGCCCCAGATGATGCTTTTGTGCGAGGCCACCACCCGTGAAATTGCCAAGATCGCCCAAGAAGGATCGAATGCCGCTGTCTCCGCGGAGCGCATGCTAGCCGACTTGGATGCGGTCAAGTCCGACCTGGAGGCGAAGTTGGAGGCTGAGCGTGTCAAAACCCGGGTGGAGGTCGAAGAGGAGTCCAAGGCGCAGGCCTAGATGAATAGGGCCGAGTGGGAAGGGACTGAGAAGAAGCTCCGGGAAGAGAGCGCCGCGCTTGTGCGAGAGCGCGATGCCTTGCTGGCTGAGAAGGATGTGCTCCGCCAAACAATCGAAGACTTGGAGAAGGCCAACCGGAAGCTGAAGAAGTCCCGGAACAACTACAAGCATGAACTGAAGAAAGCGGAAGAGGCCGCCGAGCAGCTGGAACAGGATATGGCCGATTATCCGGAGTCGAGTCAAGGCAAGAATCTCCAGGCCAATGTCATCATCGGGACCGTGGAGACGCTGGGAGCCAAGTTCCAAACCGACTATCCCGGCGTGGTGTTCGACACGGTTGCTCTGATCGAGCATGTTGTGGCCGTCATGGAGGGTCAAGCAGGCGCTTCGGATGCTGCGGCCTCGGCTGGAGATGGTGCAGGGGGCGCTGCTGGTGGGACTTCGCCTGTTAATGGCGCGGCGGCCGATGATGGAGGCGGAGATGCGAATGCTGACATGGGGGCGGATGGCGAGGAGGCGGATGACAAGGAGGCAGATGACGAAGAAGTTGACGTGGAGGAATGAAGGCCCCGTTCGTTATGAAGAGTGTAATTTTTTTTTCCTGAACACTTTGCTTCATTAATTCGTATTTGAAAACTTTGCTCGTACCTTGATGCGTAACTTCCTTTACTCCCCAGACAAGTGTGGGGCGCATTATGTAGGGCGCATTTGTGTAGGGCGCAATTTGGGGCGCTTTAGTGAAACACTTTTAAGGGCGCAATTTTAGTGAAACACTACTTCGGTAGTACTCGGCCAATTTTAAGGGCGCAATTTGGGGCGCTTTAGTGAAACCAGAGCCACTTACGAATATGGGGCGCAATTTGGGGCGCTTTAGTGAGTACTAACATGCATAATCACTATCGTACGTAGGGCGCAAACTGAGGGGCGCATTTAGTTGAACAAACACTACTCATAATCACAGGGCACAATCTGGAGGGCGCTTTTGGAAACACTTCTAAATAAAACTACGGGCGCAATTCATTCAGGGCGCTTTTGGGGACACTTCTAAATAAAACGACGGGCGCAATTCAGTTAGGGCGCTTTTGGAAATACTTTTTTAAGTAAAACTACCTCCTCCTCCATCTTGGTCTTGCCACTCAACCTCACCCCACTACGTCTTCCTCTTCCTTGCTGTGATACACGCGAAGGTTCTGTGCGTTCCACGTTCGCTTGATGCTCTTGCCACTCATGCGCTCCAGCTTTAACGTCGCCGGCCCCACCACCTCACGGACCCGATAGGGCACCTTCCACTCTGGTGCAAGCTTTCCCTCACTGGCCTTTGGCCTAAAATCCCTTTTCAGCACCACGCTCCCTTGCCGTATCTGGTGAAGGCGCATCTTCTTGTTATAATATCTCGCCACCTGCTGTTTCATAGCTTCCAGACGGATGGAGGCAACATCACGCCGCTCCTCAAGCATGTCCAGGTCGTGCAGGCGCTCCCCCTCGTTATCCTGCGCATCATAGCCTGCCATCCTAAAGGTTGGTATGCGCAACTCTACTGGGATAACTGCCTCGCTTCCATACGTGAGTGCGAATGGGGATTCGCCCGTCCCCGCTTTGTATGTTGTCCGATGTGCCCATAGCACGCTCGGGAGCTCCTCAACCCATCTGCCCTTTGCCTCGAGAAGTCTCTTGTTAGCGGCCTCCGCCTGTCCATTCGCCTGAGAAGCGCAGTACCACCCCCTTCTCATCGCAGAAATCCACAAACTGCTTGCAGTCGAACTGCTTTCCATGGTCGGTCACTATGGATTCCGGCAAACCAAATCGTGTGAAGATATTCCTGTTTGTGAACTTGCGGACCTGCGCTTGTGTGTTAGACGCAAGAGGCTCAGCTTCGATCCACTTGGAGAAATAGTCCACCGCTACTATCAGGTATTTCATTTGCCCGGGTGCTTTGGGAAATGGTCCTAGTAGGTCCATGCCCCACTGGGAGAACGGCCACGCGCCCACATTTCCACGCATGGGTGCTGCGGGAGCGTGAATGTCGTTGGCATGTATCTGACACTGGTGACAGCTGGCCACATGCTTTGTTGCATCCGCCCTGATGGTGGGCCAGTAGTATCCCTGCCTCAATAATACTTTCTCAAGGCTGCGCGCCCCCGCATGCATGCCACACGTCCCTTCATGGACTTCTTCAATTGCCCGCCTTCCTTCCGCCTCAGTAAGGCACCTCAAGTAGACGCCGGAGTGTGATCGTTTGTACATCTGACCATTGATAAGGGTGCAACGCGCGGCCTTCCGCCTCACCTGCCACGCCTCTCTGTCGTCCTCCGGGAGGACCCCTTGGACCAAGTATGCTTTGATAGGAGTCATCCAGCTGTCTTCTCCCTCAGTCTCCTCGATTGCCCCTATGACCGATTCCCGCACAGAATGTTCCTTAGTGACAATGACCTGCCTGTCCTCCTCGAAGTCAGTCGCGGTGGCGAGTTTGGAGAGAGCGTCTGCGTGGGTGTTCTCCTCCCTCGGGACGTGTATGAATTCTACCTCCTTAAACCAGGCGCCCTTTGCCTTCACCATAGTGACATAGTTGTTCAGAGCCTCCTCTTTAACCTCATACACTTCGTTTAGCTGATTGACCACCAACGCAGAGTCCGACCGGAGCTGAATTTTTTGGGCGCGGAGCTCCCGAGCTGTGTGGAGCCCGGCGATCACCGCCTTATATTCCGCAGCGTTGTTGGTCTTCAGGGTCGAAAATCGAAGGGCTAACTCATGCATTGCCCCCAAGGGGCTCACGACTACCACTCCTGCTCCGGCACCCGTCCTGCTTGCTGCACCATCCACGTAGACTTGCCAGACTTCCTCCGCGCCACCTCCTGCGCTCACCACCCCCTCAGCCACAAACTCCGCCAACACTTGCGCCTTTATCGCCGGACGGGGCGCATAACTTATGTTATACTCGCTCAGCTGCACTGCCCATTTAACCATGCGCCCCGCCACATCCATGGACCCCAGTGTGCTCCTCAGCGGCAAATTTGTAAGGATTGTCACCGGGTGGGCCTGGAAGTACGGACGCAACTTCTCCGCCGCCGTAATGACCGCCAGCCCGACCTTCTCAATGGGCGCATAACGAGTCTTGGCTCCCGCCATCGCCTTGCTCACGTAGTACACAACCTATCTTCCCCGCTTTCCCCATCTTTGGAGACAAGGACCGTGCTAACCGCCATTCTGGACACCGCAATGTACAGGTAAAGCCTCTCGCCCCGCTTTGGGGCAGTCATTACAGTAGGCGCCGTCAGTAGGGCTTTCAACTGCTCGAACGCCTCATCACACTCCTCTGTCCATTTGAACCGGGCGGCTTTCCTTAGCACCCGAAAGAAAGGCGCGCCTTTATCAGCCGAGCGGGGTATGAAGCGCCCCAAGGCGGCCAGCCGACCGTTTAAACTCCGCACTTCATTTGGTGTGCGGGGAGGTTGGAGGCACCTGATCACCTCCACTTGCTTGGGGTTGACTTCGATGCCCCGCTTGGTGATCATGAACCCTAGGAGTTTTCCCGCCTCCGCCCCAAACACGCATTTCAGGGGATTGAGGCGCAGGTCGTGGGCGCGGAGCGCTTGAAATGTCTCGCGTAGGTCCGCCAAATGGTTCTTCCTCTGCTTGCTCTTGACCACCAGGTCATCCACGTACGCCTCCACATTCCGCCCAATCTGATGCTGAAATACCTTGTTCACCATACGTTGGTATGTGGCCCCGGCGTTCCTCAGCCCAAACGACATCACCTTGTAGCGATAGTTACCGAACGGTGTCATGAATGCCGTCTTGTCTCTGTCCTCCTCACACAAGGGTATTTGGTGGTAGCCTGAGAACATATCAAGGAAGCTGAGCGCCTCGTGGTATGCAGTTGCGTCCACTAGCTGGTCAATCCTCGGTATGGGATAGGCGTCTGAGGGGCAGACCCGGTTTAGGCTAGTGTAATCCACGCACATTCGCCATTCCCCTGACGCCTTAGGTACTAGTACGACGTTGGATAACCAAGTGATGTACTTAGCTTCCTCTACAAACCCCGCCTCTCGTAACTTCTCTACTTCCTTTCTCAGCGCCTCCTCCTTTTCCCACGAGATGGGGCGCACGCCCTTTGCTATGGAGAGGCGGTGCTCTGCAACTTCCGCCCTTACACCGAGCATCTCTTTGGCGCTCCATGCAAACAAGTCCGCGAACTCCTTCAACAGATCGACCAGCGGCCCCAATCCTTCCCCCGTTGTGTGTGTCGAAACGCGAACGCATCTGTCGGGGCGTAGGTCGTCAAGTGGCACGTGTATCTCTTCATCCGCCGCCTCGGCCCTTGGCAGGTCTTCCGGGCGCGCATCAATATTATACATCCGACTCCTCTTGGCCAGTCGTGCCTCCGTGGAGGCCTCACCCCTTGATATTCCGATGCCCTCCAGTGTAACAAACTTCAGGATCTGATGGCAAGAAGAGGCCACCCCATTGAAAAGGGCTAGCAAGGGGCGCCCCAGGATTGCATTGTACGGCGAGGGACAATCAACGATGCCAAATTCCACAGTGTGTGTGACACAATGCTTCTCGTCGCCCAACGTCACCGGGAGGCGCACGCATCCGAGCACTTGAGCCGGCGCCCCAGAGAACCCAATTAGCACCGTGTCCGCTGGCGCCACCATACTTGGCGCCAACTGCATCTTTTCGAACGTAGATAGAAACAACACATCCATTGAGCTCCCAGTGTCGACCAACATCCTCTTGACCTCGCACCCGGCGACCACTCTGCGGACCTCCAACGCCTCCGTGGAGGGCATCCGACACGCCTCTTCGGGAACGTCGTTGAAGCGTATTTGTATAGCCTCACGCGCACTGGCGGTGGCGGACTTCAGGTGCCTTCCTTCTTCCAACTTCTGCCGCAAATCTACGGAGCTCGTGATGGCCTCGATAGTCAGCCTTACACGATTCGGGTTCGCCTCCTGCTCTACGTTGAATGGGGGTGGTGGTAAGGTAGTGTCTTTCTTAGGCTGGTCATCCACCGGCCCTTGCTTCTCGTCGGGCGCCTTCGCTTGCGTCTCCTGCGCCACGAACGTTCTCTGCGTCCTGTCGTCCCTTTTCACGAAGTCGTTCAGCATGCCCCTATCCACCAACCCTTGGATTTCGGATTTCAGCTGGTAGCAGTCTGCAGTGTGGTGTCCCCGCTCCCTATGGAACTCACAATACCTATCGAGGTTCTGCTCATTCGGGCGCCCCCTCATGGGCCCCGGCTAACGGATATGGTACCCCTTGTCCTTCACAAACTGCAGCACATTCTTTAGCGAGTCGTTGAGTTCAGTGAAGTTCCCGCTTCCCTTGGGCACAAAACGCCGTAGCTCGGGGCGCCGCGCTCCCGTCGGGTAGAACGGGGGTGGGTTAGGGGTAGTTGACACGCGCGGCGCTCGGACCCCCTCCGCCTCTTCAGGGCGCACGTCTCTCCTCTCCATTCTCCTCGCAGCCAACGTCTCCTCCAACATGATCACCTTTTGTACCCTACGGTCCAGATCCTCCGTGGACACCACGTCCCGTTTTGACAGCGCCCGACATAACTCCTCACTCGTGGTGCACTCGTCCAAGCAACATCCCAGGACCGGGGGCTTGACGTCCTTGACCGCCATGGCCACCGACATCCAGCGCTCATAGAAGTCCCTGAGCGCCTCGCCCTTACGCTGTCTGACCTTGAATAGGGCACTGATAGTGAGGCTCCTGCGCTTCCGGCTGGCGAACTTTGAAAGGAATAGCGCCGCGAATTGCTCGAATCCATCGATCCTTCCTTCCTCGATTTGGTGGTACTAGTCTAGAACCAGGCCCGTGAAAGTGGAGGGAAAGGCGCGACATAAGGTGGCATCCGAGCTATTATATAGTTGCATTTTGGTGAAGTAGTTGTTAAGATGGTCCTCCGGATCAGTTGTACCGTCGTAACTAGGGAGCGCCGGGATGACTGAGTTCGCTTGTTCGGCCAGTATACTTCGCGCGAGCGGCTGCCTCACTCCCCAGGTTCTTCCATGGCGATGGGGCGCCCAACCATTGTGTTCATCAAAGTCCGAGGCCATATGCTTCGTCAGGTGCCCCAAGTCCTCCGTGAGCTTCAGCGCGCTAGACGCCCCTTCTTCGTCCTCCTCTCGGTCCCTTCTCTTTCCCCCAAGTGGGGGCGCCGCTTCCGCTCCTTTCTTCAGCATCTCCACTTCCTTCCTGAGTGCCTCCAGCGCCTGGTCTTGCTCCCCGATTATGTGAAGTAGATGCTCCTTCGTGAGGGTGACGCCTTCGGATTGGGCCGTTTCCTGCGCCTCGTCGTCAACCCCCCGCATGCGCCTCTCCTGACAGGACGGGCGCCTCTCGTGATGCCTCAGCGGCTGCCTGTCCCCTTTCTCTCTCGACTCCTCCTGACGCCTCCATGACCCCTTACTTGCTCAGTAGTACGATTCGCCGCCCCTTCCTGGCGCGCCAATTGTTTGTGCCCTGAAACTCCCTCTCCGCGCCCCGCGCTCCAATCTCCTTAGCTCTCCCTTGCAGACGCACTCCTGCACCCACACAAGCACCTAGTGGACCAACTTGGTCCGTTAGCACTCCGACGCTCAAGTGAGAAACCACCTTTAGAGAGAGAAGTGAAGGAACAGTTCTAGTAAGAGAAGCAAAAACTGAGTAAATGAGGTTTACCTACTCGACTATTTATACCCGGGGCGAGATCGACCGGTATCCGTCGCTCTCGCCCTATGTCAGGCCCGCCATAAATGCACCGTACTTCCCTCGCATATGCGCCTCGACCATCTGACACCGCGGTCAGAGGTCCGAGGCGCATGACATCACTAGGTCAGTCTTTCGTACACTTTCGGCCGTTGGCTGCTTTTGTCCCATGCGCCCTACGTCAGGTGCCCGGTCCCACCTGCCTTCTACGTCACCCAGGCCACGCAAGCCCTTGCCAGGGCGCCTTCCAGCCCAAGACCCTTGCCCCCATGGGCTTTTCTAAGCTTCTCTGATTGGGCCCACACCTGCATCCTATTAGCACCATTCTTTGGACCTTCCCTTTCATGTTGGCCCTTGGCCCATACTTGTTCCCCCAACATATTCCCTTTTCTATATATTTATTTTTAACATTTGTAGTTGCAGTTTTTGGTTGCAGCCTGATAATTGTCGAAAACATATTGATTCCATGTGCTTAATGTGATTATTTCAAGATATATTTTAGACATAGAATGCTTGTTTTAGGGCCAATTGACTATTGAATGGTTGAAAAGCCATTACCATCCGGTATTAGAGTTTTGGTGTATTTCAGGTGAAGAAATAGAGAAAATGGCAGCACGCGTGATGGGCAGGCAAATGAATAAAATTACTTGGAGCGGGAGCAAACTTTTGAGCCCGATGGACTGCAACACAAGTCTTGAATTAACTTGGACCATGTGATTTACTTGTACCGAAAAGCAAGCACTGGAAATTTATGGGGAGAGAAGTAATTAATTGGAACGCAATTAGCTGGAGGTGAGGTTTCTTTGGGCCATTTTTTCCAATTAAATGGACCAAGTTGTTGGCCTCTAGTCGGGGGGATTGGAGGGAATTGGACAGGGAGTCTTCTTTTAGGGAAAACTTGGAATTAATTGAAAGCGGACGGCAACTGGAGAATAATTGGGCAGCTGTGAATTATTTGGGAGGAGGAGCAGCACAGCGCCGCGCGGAGGACTAGCGCAGTGCGCGGAGCAGCAGAGTAGCGATCGGAGCAAGAAGGAATTGGAGCCGGATCGTTCGACAAATTCAGTATTCTTTTCCTTTTGTTTCGATTCGTGACATGATAATTATGAACATGATTGTGTGTTTTATTTTTGTCATGAACTAAACCCCAATTTCTGGGGGAAACACCATAGGATGTAGCTATTTCTATACTTGATGGATTGATTCATATTTCTTTTCTTTCAATCTCTATTGCATGAAATTATTTAATGCTTTGTTGACTGGCCACCAATACAATGATTTGTAGTTAATTAGGTTATTAGCGATAGTGAAACCCTAATAACCGAACATATTTCATGTGACATAGTAACTTATCGAAGCGACAGTGGATTAAATAAGGTGCTATGCGGTCTTGATTAGGATATCGGTCTTCAGGCTATAATTAACTCATTGAGCTACGATAGTAGGATTTGAATTGATTGTTTAGTACGTAGTAATTCCCGACAGGGATAGCTAGCACAGTAGTGATATCCTGACTGTATAGAATTGGATTAAATCGATTAGAATATGTGAATTAATTTGGATATGATAGGTAGCGAGTCCAGGTGTTTCTCCCAGAGCTTTCTCCCATTGAATTTCTCCCGACAAATTTACCTTGCTTAATTAGTTTATTTTGCTTTTAGATAATTAGTCTCATTAAACCATTTTCACATATAGTTTGCTCCATAGAATTGATATAATATAAAGTTGTACCAGTCCCTGAGAGACGATAGCCGGACTTCCAGTTTACTACTATATAGGAAATTGGCATATATGCTTTGCCTATCACAGCCCACAAAAATGACTCTAATTCAAAGGTGACCAATGAGTGCCATGGACAAAAATCTCAAGCAAGGCAAGCAAAAGTTCAACATTAGTGTTTAAGAAGTGGACAAAAGAGAACTTATTTCACATTGCTGATATCAAACAGAGAGATCATAGGCCTAACAGACCAGCTTAACTCGCATTATTTCATATATGGCAGCAGCCAGCAGTTTATAATGGAGCTCAAAACCAGACTCGATCGTTCAAATCCAAACGCAAAAGGAAAGTGAAAAAGACTGTAATCAATCTTTCCCTCTTTCCTTTGTCACTCTTCGCTCATCTTTCTCGTCAAGCTTCCAGACGCAATGTTCTGCACGTGATTCATTGGAAGTAGCTAGCTAACTGGTGCAGGGTTTATGCTTTAAATAAATAAATAAATAAATATAACAATAGGGTTGACATTATTTTGTTAGAAATAACCCCACATGGAGTGGACATGCATGGTAGCCAGCGAGATGATCACTTGGATATCTGAAGGACACACAATAAGTAGATTAATTAAATAAATGATAGAAATAGAAGACACAAATAATTGCGTGGTTTGATTGAAAGGTTGGTCCACAAAGATAACGCGAATATTCGTGATAATTTAATTAGAAACAATAAACGACACAAATAGGTGCGCAAGAATGGAAAGGGACAGAAACGGGAAGAAGAACTAGCCGGGCCGGCTTCCTAGCTTCACCAGTACCGTTCTAACGCAGATGCAGAGGATTCGTAGATCGCTAGCAATAGGGTAAATGCCACATTTGGTCACTGAGATTACTAAATCGTGTCATGTTTAGTCACTAGAAAAAATTAATATCAATGTTGGTCACTCGAATTACCAAAACATGTCACATTTAGTCACTCTCTCGATAGTTTCCGTCCAACTCCATTAATGGAATTGGATTGAAACTAACGAGAGAGTTACTAAATGTGACATATTTCAGTAATTCGAGTGAGTAAATGTGACATGTTTAAGTAATTCGAGTGACAGGAGTTGGACGGAGGCTAACGAGAGAGTGACTAAATGTGACATGTTTCAGTAATTCGAGTGACCAAAATTGATATTAAATTTTTTCGGTGACTAAACATGACACGATATAGTAATCTCAGTGACTAAATGTAGCATATTTACCCACTAACAATAATAGAGAATACACTAACATATTCATATATATATATTTGGCGAAGTAAGCAGATACATAACACCCATCAAATACTCATACAAACAGAAGGCCACTTAATTATTCGCAAGTTTACAGCAATATCAGAAGCACACATACAGTAATATACAATGCTATATTATTGAAAGCTTCGATGGCCCATTCCCTCAACTGCCACACACAATAAAAAAAAAAAAAAAACAAACCACAATCATAGAGTCTTTTCAATACACATTATTGGAACTTGGAAACACGTACGTACGACTTTTCCCCCCATGCTTATATAATAATTACCATCATGTTCATGTTCATGGAATTAATTATTATGATCACTTCTTCTTGGTGTGGTGGTCATCAATATCCTTGCTGGTGTGAACCACAAATTGCAGCAGGGAGAAGGGCTCGGGGATTTCCTCGTTGAGCTTCTCATACTCCAGTGTCCAGTGAACCAGGCTCCACTCTCCCCCCGACTGTGGAGTTGCCTGAACCACTAGCTTGAAATTCTTGTACTCCTTCATCAGATCCCCTTCGATCACCTTAAACGTCGTCGAAAGATTCACATCGTCGATGTCCTCGATCACCTCTTTTGCCACTTTCGCAACCCCATCTGTAGATCATCATATCATGTATCCGACAAACTCATAAGTCAACCATTGATAAGTTATAAATTTAGGTTAGATCATGTTACCGACAAAACTACAACAACTAAAACATTAAATCTTGAAGATCAAAACATTATTATATATAGAGATATCATGAATTACCGTGGCAGTAATCCCAGTTGATGACAGTGCCGGGTTTGCCCCAGTCACCTTCATGGACAGCGCAAGCCTTGATCTTCTCAGGAGCCATGTCTGAAATATGGTGTGGCCTGCCGCTGAAGATGTCATGGAACAGATCAGCAGCGACCCTAATTCCAACATACGCCTCCAGCTTCCCGTGTAATAGACTCATGCTGATCGATGGCCTGATCTCTCTCTCTCTCTCTCTTGATCTTTCTCTTCTTTTGCTTTCCTTCAGGTAAAGCTTGCAGATTGAGTATTGATCTGAGGGCAACTAAGGGGTCATATATAGTATTTTTCACATGAGTGCTACTGCTCTGGGTCGTTGATATGTTCACACCTTTTATTTTATTTTATCTTATCAGGGAGTGGCACCACCACGGTGCCAGAATCACGTTGCTGCAATTGTTTTCTCTCATATTTGACATAAATATATTATACTGAAGAATAATTTATTTTCATTTTTTCAAGGATGGTGGATCGTGAATTGTAACAGCGTATTAAATTTACCTGTCTCGAAGGCTAGGGTCGTATTCCCTATGACCTCTCGCAAAAACTTACTCAGCCATGTGAATGACGAGTTCTATGATGAAAGAAAGCTTGTGAAAAAGGTTGAGGTGCCTCCGCTTTAGCCAAAAAAGAAAGTAAAACACAAGAAAAATAAGCCTATACTACTAGGCAAGTGAGGATGTAGAAGAGAGATGCGTTACATAGGCAAAGTTTACGCCTAAAGTTACTAGATACGTTTCCCTCGATGCTGGCAACATATGAATTGCCGATTTTTGATCTTTTGTCATCCAATCCCACCTTGTGGCGGTTCGTGGACTAGTGGGGGAAAATGGTCCTACGGATTTCTCTTTTGAGACTTCACACCGTTTGATCAAATGATGATCGATTGAGTAGAGTTGTCATGTGTGGTCTTACTCTAAACAACTCGGATTTCGATGCTTGCACACGAAGGGATGCAAGCTTGACTAAACTTTCATTCAAACCAACAAATGACACATAGAGGAAATCATATACAAATGATTGGAAGATCAAAACAGTCATATTGAATACCAAACATCGAGTTTTACATATCCAGAACCTCTAGGATTTGCACACCTAATCAACTAAGGAACTAGCCGGTCACGGAGACGGGTTTCTAGGGATTCATCGATTGAATGAATGTTCCAGAACCCCACTAGAATCGACAACCACAATAGAGATATCGGGCATGGGGCCCCCGCTTCTGTTGCCAATTCTGTTATGTAAGTGGTGTCGCTCTAAGTCAGGTGGAGTACTCTGTCGGCAGAGTAACGACCCTCAACGGCCTCCTATCAATGACTAAGAAGTTCTAAACCCTAGACACCTTTATATAGGCATCGGATTAGGATTTATGGGGACAGAATCTTAGCGTTAACGCATCATCCAGTATATCAGAAGAGTCCTTTTTTGCAGTTACTACTTTAAAATAACTTCAGGACGCCTTCTTGACGAAGTACACAACTTCTCAAAAACGGAGTTTTCTATTACGGGCCACCGAAATGGGTGCCAATATTAAGCCTTGGTTTTATTCTTGTAGACCATCTTGAGATGCGCCTTGAGGGTCTCGAATGAGATCAGAATGGTCCATGGACCAATCTACTCTCTACTTTGCCGAATTATAAGTTGAGATATTAGTTGATGTGAGTGATGTAGACACCCCTATGAAGTGCTAAGAGTATGCTGTCTTTTTTATACGATTATGATCTTTAGAATGGTGAGGTCTAGGTGAAGGGAACTCTGATTTTGCATGCTTCGTAGGAATGTCAGGTTACCTTTACTCCCATACTTTCCACCACGAATATGGATATGGATATCGTGTGGTGGATCAGTCAGGTTACCTTTACTCCCATACTTGCCATCACGAATATGGATATCGCGTGGTGGATGAGCCTCCATCCCAACTTCACTTCGCCACCATTAAATTTTTCACATTCATTGCTCTTGCTCCTGGCACTTTAATATCTTCTTCGTAGAAATCACCGAAGTATGAGAAAGAATTCTCTATAGTGAGGGCCGCGAGAGCCATGGTGGAATATAGGAACTTTGCATGATAAATATCAGGGGCCCTTGTAATCTCCCAAGGGATATTTGTCGGTGTACTCCTCTGAGTTAGAAAGATGTTTGGGAATTTTTTTGGTGCAGCTCGAACATCCTTGATCGTCAAAGTGCTGAGAAACTACAGTATGAGGACACGGTAAATCCTATCCCAGATGGTCAAGACCTTGATCCTCTCTGGCTTGTCAATCTTTGAGTGAATGAAAGGGTCAACTCCAAGATGGGTAAAGAGAACATCATTGAGACACAAGCTCTCTTCGATTGGGCACTCTCTTAGGCAGAGATCCCTCATGTCCATTTATCATCATCTAATATGAACCCACACAATATATATACAGTTCCATCCACCCACACGAATTCATTCTATCATCATCACCGTTTATAACCCTACACTTTACCAAGGTTAGCCAATCCAACTTTTCCAAAGTTCCTTGCGTTGGTTGAGGCTCCAAGTTAACAGGTTGTGTTAGTTAATCAAAAACATCATCCTTATTATCGATCAAGGCTTCTAGGGATTCATTCCTTACCTTAGCAATCCATTGATAGAGTCTTCCACCATGGTTCATCAGCATGTCGATGCCCTACCATCCTGCCTCATTGTTGCCGGCAACTAATTCCCAAGCTCCCGTAGCGTCTTTGTCCCGCATGCACAGCTTGGAATGACACTAACCTCTAGTTCCCTCTCTCTCTTGTGCCTTTTCCCGACTTGTACCACTTTTCTCTGCCGACTGAGATCCTAATCCCATTTATGTACGCCACTAATCCCTAGCCCTCCCAAATAATCACAACAAATAGTCTTGTGGAAGTAACGGAGTCCGCTACTGTAAAAGCTCCCAATTAAGAGCTTAATGGTTCCAATTCTTTGATTTAATGGGCCTCTAAATATCTACAATTAACCAACTCACTATTGTGGTGGTAAAACATTAGAGTTAACCACTTGACCCAGCTATGTCTCGTTTGGAGTTTGGCTTGGTTTGAAATCTCTAACCATTGAATCAAACCATGTATTAACTTCAGGTGGAACCCTAACCCAAAATTCAGGATGTTACATTTCCTCTTCACTTATAAAAATTTCGTCCTCGAAATTGGATTCGTAGGATAGCAACTAAGAAGTAAACATTTTTTACTGAGACATCTTGTGTTTGATAATGCTTGCCTCAACTGGGATTTCACACTACCGTATGAGGACACGATAAATCCTATCCCAGATGGTCAAGACCTTGATCCTCTCTGGCTTGGCAATCTTTGAGTGCACGATGTGGTCAACTCCAAGCTGGGTAAAAAGAACATTGAGACATGAGCTCTCTTCGATTGGGCACTCTCTCAGGCAGAGATACTTGTCGACGAACCGGAGTGGGATTGCATAAAGGAATGCATATATTTTTGTTGGTGATGGTGTACTTGTGGTTTCTCTTCTTGCTCTACTTGGTCTTCCTTTTTTTATATGGGTGAGAGATGCAATTAACTATAAGAAAAAACCAAAAACAGTCATGGATACAAAGTCTTGCCGAAGAAAAAAATAAAAGGAAAGGAGAAAATAATAAGAAAAAGGAAACCGGTAGCACAAGAAGTGCTCCTGTCCAAGCAGAACAAGGAAAGCTAAGTTCACCAAAAGACCCCTGCTCCCAGAAAAAAAGACAACACAAACAAAAACAACAAAAAAAAAACACAACAAACAAAGGCCAGCAACACCAGCGAAGCGCCCGGCTGAACAGAACAAACAGCAAAACCGGCAACAAAGAGCAGGGTTGACGCAGCTACCAAACTACGCCACCTCCCGAAGGAAGTAACGAAAGCCAAATGGCCTAATTCTGAAGAGCAAGCTGCATTCTCAGCCAGCCGATACCTTGATCTCTACTAATCTTTTTATGCGCCACTAGCCACTCAACCGAGGCTTAGATCGCCTTGAGGAGAACGACTTTGGCATTGTTGTTGATATCTTAGAATATACGGTTGTTTCTTTCTAACCAAACCTGCCAGCAAATAGCATGAAGAGTACAAAAAGCAATCCACTCGCTAAAACAATCGGGAATCTCGTGTTTCCATCTTCGAATGGTGGCAAGAATGTCTCCTTGAGGTGGAATCAAAGTGTTGCAGAATTGCCTCGCCTCCTGCCAAATCTCTTTTTGACACGCCAAAACACAACACCAAACTGCGACCAAGTGTAATCGCAGTCCGGGAATGCAGTAACAGGCAAGTTATATTATCAACCCGGGGTCTAGATCTACTGCTTACTCCGTGATTGTCTATTATCTAGCAAACTAATTCGAGTGATTGTTTTTTTAAAGCTAAAGCAGTAAGAAAGCAGTAAATGGTTCGGTTTTCAAAGTCAGGAAAGAGTCACTCGGGATTGAGTCCCCCTAGCCCCTTAGTTAGGTTCAATTGTAATTCCCCTGGGTTGATTTACTGTTGATTAGACTGCGGAAGATCCGACAGTAGCTTGGAATCTCTTAAGCTGACCAAGCCCTCTCAGTCTAACTACCCGGCAGACGACTAGTCTTCACCGGGATAGAAAGCTGAGGCTATGAACACAGAACTCCACTACTGGAATTGAATTTCAGTACAAAGCAGTAAAATGGCTAACTCTCGTATAGCCAATCTCCTACTATCGAATGGGTGAGGCTCTAACAACCTAATCAGATTCTATCTATCTCAGGTTGCAGCAGAAATTGAGAAAAGCTGATCAGACTCCAATCAATTCAATAAACATGCATCATTCGATTAAAATCAAACAGTAATATCATCCCAAGTTATTACAATCAAATCCCTAACACAAGGAACTAGGGTTCTTCATACCCAAGTGAGAGAAGGGTTCTACTCCATAGAGAGAGAAGAGAAAACAGTAATCGGAGTAGTCATACTCATAATGATGAGGAAAATCTGCTCCGAGATGATGATTTCCACTCCTATGACGATCTCCAAGCTCGATTCGATGAAACCCAGGTCCAAGATAGCTTCTAGGATGTGTTCTTCGTACTTTCTATCTCTAGGGCTCTGTTTTTGCTCTGAAAATCCGATTCTCCCCCTTTTGGCTCGGAATTGGCTCTAAAACCAGAATTTCCCGACCCACACGGGCAGGCCACACGGCCGTGTGACTCACCCACTTGGCCGTGCGGCTCAAAACGCAGCGTATGGTTTAGTTCGATCTTCAGGCTTCTCACACGGCCAGGGTGCACGGCCGTGTGGATTTCTTGGGTTACCCGTGTTTGCTCTCGGTGGAAATCACACGGCCACAATTGCACTTGGCACGGCCGTGTGAAAGCCACTTGTGCCCGTGTTTGCTCTCGCACAATTCCACACGGCCTGGCTTGTCCTTTGCACGGCCGTGTGATGCCACGGTCTGCCCGTGCAGCTTCCTTGAAACCTCGCCATTCGTCCGATCTTCGTCCAATCGACCCCAGACTCGCTCCCAAGCCTCCATTCACGTACTAGGACCTGAAATATCACAAACAAGCACAACCTAGCGTGAAATCGGCCTAAAACACGAGAATCAACACTTCAAACGGTGTAAGAACGGGAGTAAAAACATGTGTAAATAACGGTCTATCACTTTTCCGAACTCGCTGTCGATAGATAGATGGTCTTCCTCTTGGATTTGAGGTTTTGATATGTTCCCAAATGATCCATCCTACAAGCTTCTATATCTTGACTAAGAAGCAACCCCAAGTCGCAAGAAAACCCTAAAAATTGTCTAAGTGTTTTCTGTAACATCCCAAACCTTTTCCCGAGCAAGATATTGTCCGCTTTGGGCCTTGACCCTCACAGATTTTGACTTGGGTTGCAATTCAAGGTGACTTCCCATAAGGTCGTCCATCCTTGTAGTACCTTACACTGAGCAAGTTTAACTTCGAAGTTCTCAGAAGAACTCCTCCATTTCACCCCAAAACGTGTCTTGTCAGTTAAGGTCGGTTTCTTACTTATTAACCATGGATCTCTCCCATGCTGTGTCGATGTGGGATTTTCCTAAGGTGTTACATCACCCTGTTTTCGTGTGTTCTTGTCCGAGGTTCAATTCAATCCAGTTGAGCAAGTTGCCCACTCCGATCAAAGAGACCTATCTAGGGCTCATCAGGTTTTGGTTTATCTTCTTGTGAACTCTGTCCTCTATGATGCCCCTTACCCTTGTTGGAGCTCCCATAAAAGATAAGAAATAGAAGACATATCCAAAAACATCACTAAACCTTCCTTTGATTGAACAAACTATAGGCAATCATCCTTAGAGTCAATCCAAACACCCCCACACTTAAGTTCTCGAATGCAGAAAATGTGTTTTCATAGGTAAAAAGGTTTGTCAGAATGACCAAGATCGAATATTGAATGCATTAGGAAAATATCATATCAAATTTCTAGAGGTTCATGTGCCTTGCTTAGTGGCAAAAATAAACTTAAAAGGCAATAACCAAGATAAAAACCTATAGCTCCCAAAACATATGGAGTAGATGAGTAAGGAAGGAAATAAAAATGCAAGCCTTTAAAAACATGCATCAAAGTTCAATGTCAAGTCAATGTGACATGTCTAAGGGTCTATTATAAACATGTATATTTTCAATCCAAAGTAAAGGATCACAAAAAATAAGATGTATGTGGTTTGGCCATTTCATCGAACACTTGGTGGACAATACATTCATTCTATCAACATTCAATCATAGCAATCCACCAAGTCCTCCAACCACACATACTCATATACATTCATTTTGAGATCCAATTGCAAAACCAAGTCATGCAATATCATGCAAACACCCAAATACATACCCAATTAACCCCACATTCTCAACCCCACTAATGGGGAATTCAATGATGAATGAAGAATTAAGTAAGAATTTATATGGGGTCGGATAGAATAACAACACTCATTTTGTTGTTACTGTAACAACAAGGGTATAAGGGTCAACTTACAAGAAAACTAAAAAATAAAAAATAAAAAAATAGAATAAAAAAGCAAGAAACGCGTGTTTCTCTGCCTTCTACTCTGCCCAATTCGTTCTAGATCTCAGTGGCATCCCTCATCTTCATCGTTTCTTCTTTGTTCCGCCACCGATTAGCAGTCCTCCTGTCTTTCCTTCCCTGTTCCGGCTCCGATCAATCCTCCCTTCAGTTTGCCGACATCCCATCCACAATCGAGTTCCATCACGCATCTTCCATCCCATGTGTGGCGGCGACGATTAAGGCAACGCCTGCATCTGTGTCAGAATTCAATCTCTCTTTGCTACCATCCAAGTTTCGGTGAAGAGGGGAGAAGCAGAGAGAAGAAGGCAGCAACAGAGAGAGAGATTTTCGCGGCGGGATGGTTTGACGAATCCCAAGTCGGAGTCAAAGGCCTCGTGGACTTAGGGATCACCAAAAATCCCCTGCATCTTCCGCAAATAAATGCTCCTTTCTCCTTCACCACCCCCAAATTTCAACATTTCACCTCTCACTCTCCCCTGGCCGAGTTGTCTTGTTGGGTGCTTCTGTTTGTCTATACCAATAATCATGTTTCTTTATCCAGGGCTAGGGATGGAAATTAGGGAGGCAATGAAGAGAGTAGTGGTGCAAATTGCCTTTGTATGTTTCCAGGTCCTGATTGGAGTGGCTTCTCTTATGATAACAATGATGATGATGATAACGAGGGATTTGGCAGACGGAAGCTCGATGGAAGTGAAAAGACGAGGTTGATGATGGTGATGAATAGGTGGAATGGTGGTTTTGAGGGAGCACTAGTGATATGAAGCAATCGAGATGTGCAATTGAAAGCATGATGGTGATGGTGTATGGATGAGAAACTCAGTGATTTATGGAAGCAACTAGTTTCACTTCGTTGATTGAATTTGCTAAACATATCAAAACCTTCATAATACAAACTACTAACATGGTACCAGAAACCTCTTAATGAAAATCACAAGTCTCTTTAAACATAACAGAAACCTCACAAAGACAACCACAAATAATTTTAAAGCACACCAAGAACCTCCTATTGCAGACGACAAACAGGGTAGAACAATCCACAAAAGCGTACCAGAAACCTCCCAATACATACCACAAATCCCCTAAAACAAACCAAAAACCCCACAAAGCATACCACAAATATTCCGAAAGCACACCAGAAACCTCATAATATAAACCACAAACACGGTAAAGCAAACCACAAACCTCCTAATGTAGACCAAAAATATATTAAAACAAACCAGAAATCCCACAAATCAAACCATAAAATTTTCGAAAGCACACCATAAACTTCTTAATACAAACCAGAAACACAATAAAGCAAACCAGAAACTTCCGAATGCATACCACAAATCTCTTAAAACAAACCACAAACCTCACAAAGCAAACCACAACATTTGCGAAGCACACCAGAAACCTCCTAATGCAAACCACAAACACAGTAAATCAAACCACAAAAAAGCAAACCATAAACTTCCTAATGCAAACCACAAATATATTAAAACAACCAGAAAGCCCTCAATGCAAACCACAAAATTTTTGAAAGCAAACCAGAAACTTCTCAATGCAAACCACAAACACGATAAAGCAAACCAGAAACTTCTTAATGCAAACCACAAACACGATAAAGCAAACCACAAAAGGCATACAAAAATATGAGAAACCAAACCATAAATCTCACAATGCAGACCATAACATCGGGTGGTCGTTGGTCGTTGACCGGTCAACGAAGTTTGTTGACCAAACTCCGATGACCGTCAGTGAGTAGATTCCGGCGCCGATAGGCATATTTCGGCCTCGATGACTAGATTCCGACGCCAGTAAGCATATTTCGACCACGGTGAGCATATTCCGGCGACAGTGGCATATTTCGATGACAAAATAGCATATTCTGGCGACAAAAAAACATATTCCGGTGACCGGCGACCGGTGGCCGAATTCCGGCGACCAAAATTTTGGGCCGAAAATTAAAAAGTATTTATTATTATTTTTTTATATTATTTTTTATATTATTTAAATATATTTTTCATAGTGACAATTATACCCCTGCTTTGATTTTACACTAGGTCAATTCATCTAATAAAAAGTCATCACAACCCTATCTTCCTATTGGTTGGAGACTAGTGTTGTTACAATAACAACACAAGGGGTGTTGTCATAGTATCTAGTCCCGAATTTATATATCTTGGATTGCTTGAAGACATAATGATGAACTCAAATGTCAAGCAAAAATCACAAAAATTGATGAAGAATTGAAGTTTGAGAAGGTGGGTGAAAATGGATTATAAAAATGGATTCTTGAAGCTGAAGCTTAAGGTGAAAGAGGTTAAAATGAGTTGTCATCATGATCAGGGCCACAGACAAGATCGCGGCGTCCATCACCAAGTTCACGGTTGCGAACTTAGGATGTCGACCGTGATCTTTCACTGGTTAAAGGAAGTTCGCGCCTCAGAGTATTTATCACGATCGCGATCTACACCATTGAGACCGTGACATTTCCCTCAGTTGGCAAAATGTAAACACTCTTCACAAGAAGCAACACAAACTAACAATGATGCACAAACTCACAATCCAAACATTGTAATTGTCCTAACTAGCATGGAAAAAGGTTGGACACCTACCAAACTCAAACCAACTTAAGATAATAAATATGATGTAAAAGAAGTAAAGGAAAGAAACTAGAAACCAAACTTTGGTTGCCTCCTAACAAGCGCGTCTTTCGCTCTTTTCGTCACTCTTTCCACCTGATGGCTAAGTGCACATGATGTTCTCATCCACCCTTATGGTGGTAGCAATTCAAGCACATGTTTCGCAGTATCAAACCAAAACCACATCAAACAACCAGGAGGAATTTTACAATGCTATATAGTACTGGTGCTATAGGTTTTTGTTTTTATGGTACAACTTGAAATTGTACCTTTAACGTTATGGTACAACTTCAGATTGTACCTATACTTTTTGTACAAAGTCTTTTATGGTACAACTTAAACTTGTACCTTTATGTGATGGTACAACTTCAAGTTGTAAAGTTGTACCATAACATTATCATACAAATTCCTTTATGGTACAACCTAAACTTATACATTTAATGTTATGGTACAACTTCAAGTTGTACATTAAAGCATCAATACTATATAGCATAGTAGAAGTGCTCAACAACTAGTCAAAACAAGCTATCCGTCTCTGGTAATGTTGTTTAGCATATTTTAAGCACAAGAGTGTATGAGGTAATAATCTTTTTTAGCAAAATCAAACTTTTGTTGCAACTCTCATCTTTTTTTATATTTTCATTTTCAACATTTTTTTAGGGTTAATACCTTATTTTGGCCCGAACTATGACCATACAATCAACTTTGGCCCATGGTTTTAGAAATTAACATCCTGGCCTCAACTATGTAACATATAGACTCAATTGGCCCGACACATAGTTTGACCGTCAATTTGGACGGTCAACTCCGTTGACCGTTAGTCAACATGTCATGTCATTGCCTAGTCAGCCTAAAAATCATTTAAAAAATTCAAATTCAAATTATTTCCTAATTTCTATTATTTATCATTTTCCAATTAACCAAAAAATAAAATTATAAAAATATAAAATAATTTTTTGGGATATTTGAAAATGATAAATTTTATAAATTAACCAAAAATTATCAAATTAAATTTTAAAAATTTAAAAATTATGATATAAATTATATTTTTTTTGGGAAGTTTTAAAAATATAAAATAATTTGATAATTTTTGGTTAATTTATAAAACTTATCATTTTTCAAATTATCCAAAAAATAAAAAATAAATTTATTTTATGTTTTTTATAATTTATTTTTGGTTAACTAGGCAATGATATGGCGTGTTGACTAACGGTCAACTCCGTTGACCGTTCAAATTGACGGTCAAACTATGTGTCGGGCCAATTGAGTCTATAAGCTGCCTAGTTGAGGCCAGGATGTTAATTTCTGAAACCACGGGCCAAAGTTGATTATATGGTCATAGTTCTGGCCAAAATAAGGTATTAACCCTTTTTTTATCCTTTCTCCTTTTTTCTTTGAGAACTAACCATCCTACCACAATTTGGAAAATTCAAAACACATTGCTCATCTCTTAGGCACTTCCTCCATCATCATCTCTAACTTCAACACAAATCATGCAAAGTCAACTCTGTGGAACCTTGAAGAAACACAAAGTTGACTCTAACATACAGAAATAAAGGACTCACGACTCAAGGGGGTAGACTAAGGGATATGATGATTCGGACAATCAATTGGCCATGGGTTAATCCTATGGCTCAATCTTCCTCATCAATAGCAATAGGGATGGAGGGAGATCAGTTCGGTTTAACCGAACCACCCCATTGTGCCATCTGACCACCGATCGAGAAGGGTTGCACTGTTAGCCGACCATCGACCGGTCGATTTCCGGTTTTTGGTTCAGTTAGCCGTGCAACCACAACTTTACTAGAGGTGCCGGGTTCGGTTTTAACCGGGTAACCGACTCAAAACATCCCCACCTGCATAATAAAATCACTAAAAACGCCTAAAATTAGAGGCTCAAACCGACATTTCTACCTCTAAATCACCCAAAGTAAAGTCTCAATCCCTTTTGCATTGAAAATACATCTAAATCACCAAATTAATGTCTCAAATTCAATAACATAAAGTCATAAACTCGACAATTCACAAATCTCAACAGATCCAAATAGCAACAATAAGGCAACAACAAATCATCATCATTCATCACTTATCAACACCAGGAGAAGAACCAACACCAGGAGAAGAACCAACGTCAACACCAGGAGAAGAACCAATCATCATCTAAAGACACCAATTCGGTTGAATCCACCTTCAGAAAATGCATGGCAGTCTTAAACCTTGTCAACCTAGCTGGTGATGACCTCACCCACTTCACACAATCTCGAACTCTATCCACAACACCTCTAATCGATTTGAATCCATCTTGCACTACCAGATGAATGTGTGTGCCACACATCATCAAATCACACTCCCACTCCTTTAGCTTCATTCTCATGAAATCACTTAGAACATCATTTGAAGTTGTATGGTCCATGGTCATGCAGAACAAATTCTTCACCTACCATTCTTCAATAACTTCTGAAGCTTTTCTGCAATATCCTTTCCACTATGACTTGTGATTGGGACAAAGGATATAACCTTCTTCTTCAATTTCTGATCACTTCCAATAAAGTGAGCAGACACACACATGTAATTTTTGTTGTTATCAGAAGTCCATGTATCCGTGGTGATTGAAACTCTGCCTTTGCTCTTTGATTAAAAAAACTCAATCAAATGCACTTTTTTCTCCAAGAAGATTTGATAGCAATCATCTCTTATAGCTTTCCTCCCAGTTATCTTAAACAGTAGCTGAACAACTAGCATGAATTGCTTAAACCCTTCCCGCTCTACAAAGCAAAATGACAACTCATCCATAATGATCATCATGGCTAAGGCATATCTAGATTTTGCTTGATCAAACTTCCATAAGAGACTTACTTGACTTTGACCACCATCCGGTGTCTGCAAGTTCAAAACTATTTGATTGCTCGATGCCGCCACCTTAGCCAAACATGAATGTCGATGGTTATTCCTTGTAGAAGTCCCATTTTTGGAAGGATGAGCTTTGATTTGAGTATGACAATGTATGCACTCTCCCATCGGATACTCGTCAACCACCACCTTCTTAAAATCTTTCCAGCAATCAGCCTTGGCCTCCTCCTGCAACCATTTCTCGAGGTCAAAGTTGCAGCCTTTAACTTTCTCTGAATAAGGAGCAACAGTGTCATTGTCAACAGTCAGAGCTGATGAAGATGGTCCAACTTTGGTTGTGATTGTAAGCTAAGCGATACTTCCATTCTCGACAGGGCCAGGATTCGATGGAGTCGATGAAGATGGTTCAGCAACTTCAACATACCGCCCTCTTTATTGCCCACCAAAAGCACGAGCTAGAGCAGGATGGACTGTGACCTCCCACCACGAGGAGCAATAGGTGCACTTCATCCGCCAGGACCGACAGGTCCACCGCGAGGAACTGGAGGTCTCGCCTTACAAAGAAAAAATTGACCACCATGAGGAGACATTCACAAATCACATTCATGT